>VZRQ01006552.1:321103-356025 GCA_013397975.1 Machaerirhynchus nigripectus | reverse complement strand
AAAAAAAAGGCAAAAAAAAAAGAAAAAAGCCACCTTTCTTATGATTTTCCTCTCTGTCAGAACTGAAAAACAAGCGACAAAAGCCTTGCCTTGTGTTTTGTGTCAGCACTAATTACATCCCTGCTGCTGCCGGCCAGTTCCGAGTGCTTCATCCCACCGAGGGGGAAGGCCTCCATCTCCCTGCAGTGGGCAGACCCTCCTCTCCCGCGCCAGGAATGCCTCCGAGGGGGAGTGCGCTGCTGTTTTGACAATCCCTTTTTTTGCTGCCTGGCAGAGCTCCATCTCATTTCAGCAAAGGCAGTATTTCCACTCTGTCCTATATTCTGCCCCGGCTTCACAGCATCCCACGTTCTGACAGCCTTTTCCATTTTCAGTAATCCCTCTTTTTCAGTCTGTCTCACTGAAACAATGGAAATAGACCTATAAACATTACAGAGCATGGACACAGCATCTTCACTTCTCTGAGTTTCACTGAAAATGAACAGAATATAAGCAGAGCAACCTTCTCCTCCACAGAAGTGAGAGTGGCAGATTCCAACCCTTTGATAGCTGTCGATTTTGACTAATCCTGGTGGGTACATTTAAATCCTTGTTAAGGGCTTCCACATTCATTAAAAATAAATCCAGTAGTTATTTGGCTGTGTAATTATTATGGATAATTTGCAATTAAGCAATTGGCCTCTGACGAAGGGACAGATAATTGACCAGCCTGGTCTGGCATTTTAGAATGGGGTGGGGGGTAATTAAGTAAATCCAGTCAGCTAAATGTCCTCCTTCCCACTACATCTTTTCCCACCTTTAAATGCAAACCAGACCTCATGCAGCTGTGCAGGCCATGGGACTCTAAGCCTATTAAAGAAATCTTTTAATGACTGTAAAACTACCACTAATTGAAATAAAAATATTTTCACACTATTTTCACATTGTGCAAATGCATCCAAAAATAATTCTTAATGCAATACATGGTGCACAAACTGCTCTGCTTGACAAGTGCAACATTTAATTTGCACTAATTAGTCCAAAGCGGGGGCAGTGTGAAATTAACATGATTCATTAATTCTGTGGTTTATGTTTTACATACCATGTGTTTACATTTCAAAACTATTAGGTTCTCTGCAACTCAACACGCCACACTTATGAAATTAACAGGTTCAAAAAGTTCTCCCCACATCTCTCTGGGTGCATTCAGATTTGATTTTTGGATTTGCACCTTGTCTATTTGTTTCAAAACAACTGGTTGCTTTTGTTTTGCACGGTTTCTTCATTTGTCCTAATCTTGGCCTCAGCTTCTTTCTGACAAAATAATCTTTTTGGTGGCTCAGGTCACTGTGGGATAAGCATGAACAGAGCAGCAGGTGAAGAAGCAATTTTCAAGAAGCAATTTTCAAACTACTGTATGTTCTAAAAAAATTTAATAAATCCTTCGTATCGACTAAATCTGAAGTTTTCATGATGCTGCTCCAATATTTGCTTCCATAATGATATCAGGAGATGTTCATTAAAGATCTAATCCAGAGCCCCATGAAAGTCAACAGACAGACCTCCACTGGCTTCAGAAGGCATAAATACGCCAGCTTCTCTTTCTGCTACAGAACACAGGACTCCAAGAACCGTAGCATGGACCAAGTTGTCTTACAGAATAAATTACCTTCAAGTGAACTGTGCTGAAAAGCATTTAAAAATATACCAGACATAGCTAAATATTACATTTCTACAAATTAGGGTGCCAAAATTGTATTTACATTGTTGGGCATACTCCCAGTGTCAAATGTGGTCCATTGTTTCCTGGAATACAGGTACATTTCTACAAAGACACACAGCAATATTACACCAAGGATTAGGTGTAATATTGAATATACTATGAACTTTGTTTACTTGCTGTCAATAATGATTGGTAATGAAGTAATGATGCCTGTCCCTGAGAGCTCTAAAAATCCAGTGGACAGTTTGTAAACGTTATCTGGCTTCACACAGATGTCATGGCTGATCTACCCATACAAATACCTCTTCAGTAGTCTCAGAAATACAGTAAACAGATGTGCTAAGATTTCCCCATCTCCCTCAGTCACGAGAATTTGAGGCCATTTTCTGTACCTAAAGGTGCTGGACAAGGTACCTTGAGGCATGGAAGAGCAGCTCCTGTAACTGGTGGGCAAATGACAGGACAGTGTGGCAGAAAGGACGCCTGGACTGGGCTGTACAACACCCCAGTAAACACGCAGACATTGAGCACAGATGCCTGGTAGAGCCCAGAATGCAGCACAGGCAGAAGCTTGGCCACTCAAGGAGTGAGAATCACCTCAGCAAAGGTAAGAGGTGAAGCATTACAAACTGTGAGCTTGCTCAGCCAGGGTTCCTGGAGGAGAATGGTAGGAAGTGGTCACTTGAGGGTCCTCACAAAAAAAGGGGGAATTCAGGAGGAAGGCTGTCTGCAGTGACTTTCAAAGGGTAACAAAAGAGAAAGGAGAGATTTTAAATTATACAAGCCTGATAAAAACTAATGTCTTCCATACTATCTGAAGTAACCTGATAATGTTTGTAAGAACCCACTGAGGCAGAAAGAAGTTTGATTGTGGGGGATTCACAGCTCTACAGTAAAAAAATCCAAACCAACCCTACTTAAAAATAGCCACTTTGAGTGCAACTTTCATCTTCTGTTTAAGTCTTCTGACTTTTTTTTTTCCTCAGTATAAAACCTGTGTGGTTTTTTGGTCAGTAACCAAAGTTAAGTAAGGAGTAAGTAACAGGACTATGTTCTTCTTGTAGAGACAAACTAAGCCCAGGTTGGTCCCACGTTGCAGATCAGAATACGGCCATATCAGTTACCTCGTTTAGAGTAGCAGAGACAGACCAAAGGCATGTACATAGCTTCATTGTTAGCAAATGTCTCATTAAGACAAAGCCATAATTTAAAAACAGAAAACTGCTTATTCACAAATCTTCCATTTGGCAAGAATTTCTGATTGGCTGTGCACCTTTAAATGACTTATTTGTGTCAGTCTGTTTCAGGCTATATCTGGAGCACGCAGTGTCATCAAGAAGTGCTATTTGATTACAGTGCAGTACTTTGGGTGGCTTTTAGAAAGCAATAAATTATAGCATTACCATGTACCGTGCATAACATCTCTGTGCCACTTAGCAAGTATGAGGCCAAAATGAACACTCTAACCTTGAAAATACATGATTAAAGTGCTGCCTTGTGGATTGATATACAAAATGGCTAAGTTTAGTGATCCTTCAAATCTTGGTTCCCTGGTGAGCACAAAGGGTTCTGCTGTGCTGGGCTCTGCCAGCCACTGCATAGGGCATAAAAGATGTGATGCCTTCAGAAGAACTTGGACTACTTGGAGTAAGCAAAGGCACTTAGAAGAAAATTTGTATCCTTTGGTAAGGTGCAGACACTTCCCAGCATAAATTTAAGCCTGTTCTTAAAAGTTGTAGTCAGGCAAATGTTCTTACAGGTAAACAGGATGGTACTGAAATATCCTCAATCAAAGCTGGGCCTACACAGAAACAAGTGGTACCAGTTTAGAACGTAGGCAACTTCACTGCTACAATCAACTAACAGTCTCACTAAACCACCGTTTCTGTGCACCTTGAAATAACACACAAAGATCTTTCTACCACTATCGGGAGATTCAGCTGCCACTACCCTATAAATAAAAGGAAGTATAAACTCAAAGCATTGTGTCATGTAAGATGGCTGCACCACCAGCTGTTTAACAAAGAAAAGTTGCATTTTTTCTGATAAACTTTTATCAACACTTCTGCCAGAATAAGAAGTTCACCCACATTGTCTGTGTCCTAAAGTCACGTTTTGTTCGAGTGACTCAACCATGGCTGACTCCAATATGTTGTTTCCATGAGTATCATAAACGTGAATGGCCTACAGCCAAACACTTTTGATATATATTAAATGAGCTACATGGCCAAATGGTATTGGGTTTGTTTTCATGTAGACAGACACAGACTACACTTGTGCACTATTCTGATTCTATTTAAATCTGTGAAAAACTTAAATCTCTCTTGAGGTACCCTTTTGAATTTTCAAAGCGCATCTTTTGATTCCCTAAAGTGCCTGCTTAAAAATGGATCTTTATATGCATATGGAAGAGCATATTTTATGGGCAGTAGGTTATTATTGCTATATCTGCACATCTATGGATGTGTACACCTGTCTATTTGACTGCTAGCAATACAGAGATGGCCAGGGCCTGCTTGAGACTCAAACAAGAAAAGGGGTATATTCGAATCTGGTATTTGGTTCAGGCCATAGTGGGGTGTTTGTAATTCCACACTACCCCCTTCTACTGGGAAACTTGTAAAATCTCACTCGCAGTCCTGGAGAGGATTTGCACAGCTCTAATAGAAATGCTCGACTAAGATAGATGGGTCTGAGAGTGTCACATGGCCTTCCTGAGCATAAGTTATGTTACTAAATCAGCATATTGATTTGGGAACACAGTGTCCTGGAATTCTGAAAATGTCAGGCACAGTCTCAGTGCTTCACTTGTTTAAAATCAAATTAATTTAGCCAGCTTACTCTGGAGAAGAAATGACGATGTCAGATACATGCAAAAAGCAGGGTGTCAGGCACTACAAGTCCCACTGCCTCTGATTGTTTTGAAAGGAAACACTCAAAAGGACATATCTGAGTTGTCACCTAGTTCTTCCTTGGTGGAAAGAAACCACCACCACAGGTAACGTGGATCTCTGCTTACGTGAACTCACGTGTCCTGGGGCCTCACATCTCTCCATGGATCTTTGGAGATTCCCAAGGTGGAGACAATCAATGAGGTTGAGAGGTAAAATTGTATGATTACCTGTGATGGTACTAATCCACCTACTTTACCCACGTGGTGCATTTGAGATTAAAGGCTGAGATAGCCCATGCCTTTGAACTGTGATTTCCAGTTCTGTACTCATATCTAATCAAGTGTGCTAATCCACAAATGCATGGTCAAGGTTGCAGCATCTGGTGTGAACAGAACACTTTCAGCAAGTGAGGCCCATCAGCATAAATAAATTTGTAGACATTAGCCATGTATATTTAGCTGATAGAATAAATAGACTATCAGCACAAGTTGCTTCTGGGGAAAAAAGGAGTCTGCCAAAACATATTACACCAAGTGGACATTTTCTTCCTACATGACTTGACAAAACACACAAGCATATATTGGATGTAAGGAAAAGGAGCAACTGAGAAGTTTCAGAGAACAAAACTGATTTATGTTCTTGACTAGAAGTACCAGCACATCCTGTTCTGACCCCACAAGACATTGTGCTGAGCTTTGATTCCTACACCACAGGGACCAGGTGCAGCATGGGAGCCCCAGTGAGACACAAACTCCAACCCTGTCCTGCCATACATGAAGAGTGGGACTGGAGAAGCTCTGAGCCTGCAGAGTATGTGTTAGCTCCCTGGCAAAGGAGAGGTCACTACAACACAGGCCAGATGCAGACCGCTCACTCCAACCTCCCACAGCTCCTTGTGCAGGCTCCCTGACCTACAGGCTTGACTTGGTCAATACTATTACAGACATCTCCTTCCAGGCTTTGCTGTCCTTGAGCTGAACCACCCTGTTTCTGTGTTGAAAAGCTCACTAAAACTAGAGATGACTTAGGCATCACTAGAAAGATCTGAGTGTCACCAAGACAGAGCCAGATATATCAGGATGCTGCAGCCAGAGAAAGAGACAGGAGGACCTTGTCTCACCTGTACACTTTGAGGATGAGGTGGGCAGGCTGTTATCTACTGCAAGTGAAAAGTGTACAGCCACAACTTCCTGCTACTGTGAGCTAGCAAAAGAGGGGGAAAAAAATCTTGAATATGTTATCAAGACAACTACAGTTTCTTCACTAGATTTCAGCAGAGAAAATCTGTACAGACAGCCTGGCAGCTGCCCTGCCCTTCTTCTCTAAGGCAATGATGAAATATAACCCCACAAATTTCCTTGCTAGTATAAACTGGAGGATTCATATTATTCGTATTTGAAATAGGATTATGCAAAGGAGAGCTGGATTGCAAGTTGTTTGATGGGGAAGTGGGAAAAGCAGTTCTTGGTCCCAGCAGACCAAAAACTCCTTCAAAATAATATAACAAAAGATGATGATGTTTTCTCTGGAAAGCATTATACATGGCAAAAATCTATTTAGCATTTACAGAAACTGAGCAAAAGGGAATACAGATCCTAGGAACTTACTAAGTTCAGTGAAGAGAGTGGGTAGCAGTCAATAATCAACAGTGTAAAATGTAGCACAAATACCTGTGTCCCCTGCAGTTTATACAAATAACTCCCTCGTACATCAGACATTGCTCTCATGTGTTCCTTTTGCCCCTGAGAACCTTCCCTTGGCTTCACTAAATATAGACAAGCCTTCATGTGCATCAATAGCCAGCCTTAGTGTCAGCTTTCTGCTTCCCATTTCTCATGGCAGTGGAAGTGGTACATGACATCACCCAGGACCCTGATATTTATGCCCTCTCTCTTTCCTGCACAAGTAATAATCCATAGCACCACCAGCTCTGCTGTATTTTGTGATGTTTCTCCCTGTCATGCTTTAACCCCAGCTGGCAACTAAGCCCCATGCAGCCACTTGCTTACTCTCCACCAGGAGAATGGGGGAAGAGAATAAAAGTGCAAAAGCAAGAAAATTCATGGAGTACACAGATTTATAGAATGCTTTGTGTTGGAAGGAGCCTTAAGTATCACCTAGTTCCCACCCCCCTGCAATGGGCAAGGACACCTTCCACTAGACCAGGTTCCTCAAAGCCCCACCCAACCTGGCCTTGAAATGCAGCACAAATGCAAAGAAGAGCTGGACTGTAGGTTTTTTGATGGTGAAGTGGGAAAAGCAGTTCTGGGTCTCAGCAGGCCAAAATCTCCTTCAAAAGACTATAACAAAAGGTGATGATGTTTAATAGCCAAAGCAAAAGCCGTGTGCCAGAAAGCAAAGCAAGGAATTCATTCATGACTTCCCATGGGCAGGCAGGTGTTCAGCCACCCCAGGAAAGCAGGGCTCCTTCACAAATGGCAGTTACTTGGGAAGACAAACATCACTCTGAATGACCCCTTCTTCTTCCCCCAGCTCTATATGCTGACGATGATGACACCATTTGGTTTGGGATATCCCTCGGGTCAGTTGGGGTCAGTTGTTCCAGCTGCGTCCCCCCCCCCAACTCCTTGTGCACCCCCAGCCTCCTTGCTGGTGGGGTAGGATGAGGCACAGAAAAGGCCTTGAGACTCTGTGTAAGTGCTGCTCAGCAGTGGAAAAACATGCCTGTGTTATTAACACTATTCTCACACTAAATCCAAAACACAGCACTGCAACAGCTACTAAGAAGAAAATTAACTCTATCCCAGCCAAAACCAGGACACTCCATATCTTCCCTTGGCTAAGGGGAAGACAATTCCCCAGAAGAGGCTTCTCTCCACTGTCAGGAATGTTCTCAGTTCTGGCTGCTCAGGCACACAAAGATGTTAAAAAATATCATTAAATCAAAGCTAATCAGATGGCTCCCTGTTTGTCTCAAGACACTGTTCAGACTTCTTCATTTAAAACCCTGCATAGATTTGGTTTAATCTGCTTCACAACTCTTTCTTTTCCAATTCCTCCACTTATCTAATATCGCTTTTTCTTTGTCATTTCCCATGCCCTTCTGACACAGCCTTCCTGTAAGTTTTCACCTCATCTCACCATTGATTTTCAAGCCCTGTCTGAGGATGCATTCCTTTTCTCCTCTGTGTCTTAATTTCTCTCCTTGAAAAGCAAGATCTATTTCTGCTGCCTCTATGAAGACAGGAAACAACGTGCGCATGCTACAGTCACACTTGTGTCCTAGCCAACGAGGGCATTGCTCAGAGGATAAATTGAGATGCCACAATACACTTGTTCTCCTCTGAAGCTTTATATGCTCCTTGGGTGGTCTTGTGCTGGACCCTCCACACAAGCCCGGATTTTACAGATTGCAGGTAGGTGGCTTTTGATGCTACATTGCTTAGATCTCATGTTGAATATGATAAATCATTCCTATTCCTTAGTCCTGATTATTTTCCCTCCTATATTGCATGAAATAAGCTGGCATTACCATAAAACACAAAATCCCCAGGACTGTATTTAGTATTTCTTACTTTTCATGCCCTTCCCCCATCTGCATTCGCACACTGAACCTCCTTTGTAGGCAGTCATGGATTCCTATCTGAGGATCAGAGCACTATGCATCCATCAAGAAGGGTAAAATATTCACAGGAAGAGACTACAAGAGGAAGAGGTCCAGAATGCATAATATGTGTCAGAGGAACAGATGTACACAGAAAATAAAATTTCCACAAACTGCAATAAAAATTTCCTCCATGACAAGAACTGTGCATTTTTCCATGGCTGTCATAGATTTCATGGAACCAGTGAAATCCAGCAATTTTCAGAAATCCCATGAAATTTACCTTTTCACCTGAATCCACACAAAAGCAGAATTTTTCCGTAAGAGCCCTCATAAAATTGACACATTTTCTCAGAACACTACATGAAATTATATAGAATATTGCAGTTTCTTTTAGCCTAGTCTCTTACTGCACCTCTTAAAATCACAACCTCAGCTACTGAATTTCTACATTTCTTCCTTTCAGAAAAATAGATTATGCAAAAATATAATAGGCATGAAAATACCCTCCTATAGGAAGGAAACCAGAAGCCCTCATAAATGTATTATAATTAGCACAGAAAGTTTTAATTTATATACAGTGAATTCTTACCAGCTCAAGAGCAACCTCAACTGATCATTCCTCTTTTGACTATGGAAAAACTGACATTACAGAAACTGTTATGCACAAAAATGTACTCAAGTTTCCAATGGTGCTCCCTACTTCACTTTTTTTAGGGAAGCAGAAAAAGGATGAAGCTACCATTCTGGGACCCAACCAACAGTGAAGAACAGCAAAGGAGGAAGTGCCACCACAAACAAGAAACTTCAGGAGGTAAATACAACATGGTTGATTTACTCTCTAAACATACTACATATTTGCTAAAATAAATTCTCAGATCTAACAAAGAGGAGCAGACGCTGTGGCCTAAGTGTTCATTAAGCTCCCAGAGTGACAGCCAAGCCATTTGTTCTGGTTGAAAACAAATCAATACAACGGCTCAAACCCTACCTCACACAAGTTGGTCAGCAGGCATCCCAAATCACAATCCACCTCAGCTCCCATTATTGCAGTTCACTGTTCAGCAAGGCTACTGTCCAAGAAGGAACCAAAAATCAAGGTTCTTTCCATGGTCTACAATTAAGCCTTGATCCAAAAGCAACACATTCAGCAGGATTCAATACAATATCAGGAGGATTTAACCCTGGCAGTCAACCTAAACTCAAGAGATTTCATGCAAGGCAAAAGAAACAGTTTAGGAGAGTTGATAGTGCTGCTGAGAAACTTCTGCAGGACACAGATGCCAGTGAAGACAAGGAACAGAAGATGTAGTAGTAGGAAGATAATGGCTTAAAAAGAGCAGATTAATATGCACTTAAATAAATCAAAGGTCTTCAAATTGATTTGGCACAATGCATTTCAACTCAGGAATTTTAAGTGGCTGCTTGAGAGCTCTCCGAATCTCACGAAAGAGGTGACTGGACAGTCACCTCTGAGAATGCAAGAATAAAAGATGAGGTGCTAAAAGGCTGGGGAAAAGTAAACAGAATATCCAGCTCTGCAAAGCGGGGGAAACAGAACTAAGGAGTTAAAAGCCAGTCTTCAAACCTCAGAAAAACACCAGAACAAGTATTCAAACTACTTGTAAGTGCCTAGAAGATAACACAGAAATGAATAGCAGCTAGTATGGATTTCTAGAGAATAAATCCTGTCAAATCAATGTGATTTCCTTCTGCCATATGGGAACAGGCCTTGTGGCAGAAACAGAGCAGGAGATGTCACGTTTCCTGATTTAGTAAAGCTTGTGGTGCTGTCTCAAATGTCATTCTCACGCATACTAACAAAACGCGGTCTGAACGAAATTGCAAGACAGGTATGAAAGTGGTTGGGCGTAATGTCTAGGGGAAAGTTATCATTTGCCCATGGTCGAAGCAGTCTAGGGGGACAGGAGGATTAAAAAACTCTGCTGTGGATACGATTGTGTTTTAGTACTTTCATAAATCATCTGGCCATGACACAGCACACTTACTGTGCTTGCAGACTATACAAATGGCATGCACAGGACAACTGCAAGTACGGAGGCTCAGAGTTTGAAGAGATGCTGACGAATAACCGTGGTGTCAAGAAAAGTTATGACACTTAATGGGGGATGGAAAGGAAGAGACTGCAAGGCAGAGATGGTCTAATTGGAGAGCCCCAGAAGAAAAGCAGTGGAAGCGACCAGAGGTCCGGAAAATGTGTCCAGGGGAAAAGATTGGAAAACTCTGGGGTCTTCAGAGATAGAATTCCTAGGAAGGCAATTTTAGGACTTCGAATGTGTAAGAGTTTGTTGCACACAGTGTTCTTGCATGTTACAAAGTTTGACGAGTAACAGCTTTAATTTGCAGCAAGACAGATGCAGGTCAGACATTACAGAAGAACATTTATAATAACAAAGATAGTGAAGCACTGGGATGGAGCCTGGGAAAACTATGGAATCTGGAATCTCTATCACCAGATGTTTTTAAGAACAGCCTAGAAAAAAACCCAATTCTTTGAGGAATGATATAAATACAACCAATCCTGCAGAAGGGGGACTTCTTGAGGCCCCTTCCAGCCCTACTTTTCTAAATGTCAAATGTCCTTCTATGTTTTAAAGCCCCAAACCACCGAAGTATATAAACATACAAGTAATCCCACTGACTTCAAAGCAAGTACACATGGGATTTAAGCATATATATATATGTATAACTTACCAGATCAGTGTAGCCAAAGGAAGTATCATGCAAAAGTGGCTGTATTTGTTTAAACTGCCCTAGATATATGTCAGCATTATATTTAAAATGTGGTTTCCTGGATTTCACAGACTGTCTGTAGAAGAACACCACAGATTTGTGCTACAGCCTTCTAAACAATCGTTCATTAGCATGAACCTTGTAAAACAGGGTCTATATTCATTGAAGATGGCTGGGGATGAAAAAAGAAAAGAAAAAAGCAAAAAAAGGTCCAAATGGAGAAATAACATGCTGAGAATGCCAGTATTTTCTACTCATAACAGTATTTTTTTTTCCTGGTAAGCCAGGCTGCATACAGACAGTTTCAATATGTAGTATCTGTAATGTTGAGGACACTAGATTATAAACATGTACAGAAAAGTGGGAAGCTTCTTCAACTGTCTCTCACACCTCCTTCCATATGTTATCACCAAATGTTTTATTGTATGCCAATTTTCAGCAGATATCATTGGAAACAATATTTACTTTGCACAAAATTCAGTAAGATTGGCTGTTAATTATTTACCATTCTCTCCCTCTGTCTCTACCGTATTTCTACCTTTTTTTAGGGGGAGGATGGTGTGCAGGAGTCCAACAACATCAAGTGCCATTTCACCATAAAGGATAAGTGTGGTTCAATGTTACTTCATTTGACCATTGCATTGGAGTTGAGACTGGCACACGTGTTCCAGAAGACTGAAGGATACTTTGGCATGCCTTAAGAACTGGTTGGCCAGGAAAAACAAACTGGAGACTGAGCCTTGCCCTTGCCCTGGCTGCATATTACCTGTTAACCTTTTATTTTGTCCTTGATTTACACAATAAATCCTTCTATAAAGATAAGGTGTACATTAGAAGCACCTACAATTATATATGCCTCCATCTTCCTTGGAGCTGTTAAGAAACTGGAAAATGGAAAAAGAGAAACATAACCCCCATTACTGAAAAGGAAAGAAAGACCTAGGGAACTACGGGCTGATCAGTTTCACAACTGTGCCCAACAACATCATGGAGCACATCCTTCTGGAAACTATGCTAAGGCACATGGAAAATAAAGAGGTAATTAGTGACAACCAACATGGCTTCACTAAGGGCAAATCATGGCTGACGCTTCTGTAACAGGGTTACAACACTGGTAGATGACGGACAAGGGACTTACATCATCTACCTGAACTTGTACAAAACATTTGGTGCTGTCCTGCTCAATATCTTTGTCTCTAAACTGTAGAGACATGGATTTGATGGATGGACCACTTGATGGATAAGGAACTGGATGGATGGTCACACTCAAAGAATTGTGGTCAATGATTTGATGTCCAAGTGGAGAGCAGTGATGAGTGGTGTTCCTCAGGGGTTGATACTGGGACCAATGCTGTTTGACATCACTGTGAAGGGATGCCATCCAGGGGGACGTGGACAGACTTTTGCCTGTGCAAACCTGATGAAGTTCAACAAGTCCAACAGGTCCTGCACCTGGGTCAGTGCAACACCCAGTGTCAATATAGGCTGGGTGGAGAATGGATTGAGAGCAGCCCTGAGGACAAAGGCTTGAGGGTTGATGAGAAACCCAACATGAACCATCAATGTGCACCTGCAGTCCAGAAAACCAACTGTGTCCTGGGCTGCATCAAAAGCAGTGTGGCCAGCAGGGCAAGGGAGGGCATCTTGCCCCTCTACTCTCATGAGACCCTACCTGGAACACTGAATCCAGCTCTGGAGCTCCCAACGATGTAGGGGTAGGGCAAGGGGGAATGGCCTCAAACTGATGGAGGGTAGGTTTAGAGCAGATATTAGGAAGAAATTCTTCACTATGAGGGTGGTGAGGCACTGGAACAGGTTGCCCAGAGAAGCTGTGGAAGCCTCATCCCTGGAAGTGTTCAAGGCCAGGTTGGATGGGGCTTTGAGTAACCTGGTCTAGTTGAAGGCATCCCTGTCCATGGTGGAGGTTGGGATAAGATAGTCTTTAAGGTCCCTTCCAACCCAGGCCATTCTATAGTTCTATGAAATTACATTCCCTAGCAATAACACAACCCTTCCTAAACAAACACCTGATTAAAGAAAATATAGTTCTCTGATTTCTGGAGCCCTATGCAAACCAGCTCTCTTGGATGGGGACAAAAGAGGATTTTCACAGTATGGGATCCTATAAATACATACATACAAGGAATACCTCCAACACTGCCTCCTTCAGCAGACTGAACTCTTGAGTACGATTAGGACCAAAATCACCAACATGCTGCTTCAGATTAGGATGGACACCACACAGCCAAAAGTCACATCAGCTGTGACTGTGAAAGGAAAACATAAAATCTGGAAACAGGCAGGCAGCCACCAGGGTGGCCAAAATACTGCTCTCATGTGTACAGAAATCTTGTAAAACCAGAAAAACCAATGCATTTCTGAATTTTTTTTCAGGTACAGGTCAAGACAAGTTTCCCATTAAACCATGAATTCCCAGAAAGATGGGAAGAATCTCCACTGCAAAGAATAACAAGATAATCCAGGCACAAAAGGAGAGCAAACGAAACAGGAGATATATATTTCTATATGTAGAAAAACCCCTGCCTGCATTAAGCTCTGCCAGGTCCCACATAAACCACCAGTTCCTTCCAACGGGTCTACCAGCAATTTTGACTTGGTTTCTTAATTCCCAGCAGGGGAAAACAATCCATCAAACAAAAAATCCACCTCCCCAATACGCAGAAACAATGTTCAACACGTTTTTGTCAGGTTTATCTGAAAATATTGCCTGTGAAACATGCAGTCCCACGCAGAGTGCCTTCTGCCACTCATGTCCCCCCTTTAAAAGATCTTGCAAATGCTTAAAGCAATTGCCTGCCTTGTGCTCATGCCCTGACATAAGAATTTCTTGTTTGCTTCTAGAAATGACTTAAGGGTTTGTTATCCATTTTGGAGCAGTGTACTTTTAACATATTTTATTACTACGACTTATAGTCAAGATGTGAAAACAGAACAGCTCACAGAACTATCATTTAAATCCACTGATACTTCATGTTTCACAGAGCTAATACAATCTTTTGACCTACCAATCCAAATAATGTTTAAAAGCTTGAATGGCAAGATGCTGTCTGCTCAGGGCTGCTGATGCAGAAAGTCCCTGTATAAATCACAGTATCACAGAAGTCACGAAAACTGTGAATTTTGGTGTCAGCTGTGAAAATATTCCATCTGGTTTCTGTCTTGTAGAAAAATGTTTAAAATCTGTCTAAGTACAGGAAGTTTATTTTTGCTTCATCAGTGCAGCAGAAGTAAGCAGTGTAAGACTGGTGAATAGTGCCTCAGAGTTCTGATATTGCTCCAGGTGCGAAGTTTCCAAAACAACATTTTGGATTTCATTCAGACATCCAACTGCACCACTATTTAATTTCACACCCTTAATGCAGACTGAGCAACTCACTGAGTGCATTTGTAATAGCTACACTTGAAAATATAACAAAAGCAATAATGGGCCCCATAACATCAATGGGCTAAAGCTGACTTTGACAGCATATTCTGGGCAGAGGGCTGGTGTTGTGAATACATCTGCATCAATAAGCATTTGCTTCGCTTACATGTTAGATCACTACTAGTAGTAAGGCACTAGTAAAGCCAGTCAATTCATCCGAACACCTACTTGCAGATTCTGGAGTTTAGGCAGCCAGTTTCAAAAGGCTGGAGCCCTGGCTCTTTTTATGTAGCTCTTGACAGGGACTGATTTTATACTTTCACTTTATTCCTCTTTTTCATTTAGGTCATTCATCTATTTAATGGAAACTGTATAGAAAAATTATTATAAAAAATTACACAAGCAATATATTATTTTTTAAATCCCCATCACTACCATTACCCCATCCCAGCCAACGTGACATTCAGCAAAGAGCCCAATATTCATTTTATTTATAGTCTGTCACCTTCCTGAGATTTCTGACAACTGGGATCTCTATACAGTATTAGTCAGACCTAGTATAAAAAGAGAGCAAGAAGCCAACATGAGAAGGAAAAAGAAACAGTGTGCAAGAGAAATTCAAGATTTCCAAGGACTAGGCTTTTCAAAGGTGCCTAGAATAGACTCAGACCTATTTTCAAAGGAGCTGAAAAAAGACCAGTGCCCACCAGGATCTGGTTTGCTTACCCCCTTTTGTCTCCCCTTCACCAAAAATCTCTCTTCCTCTGGCATCTCAAGAAAGGCTTTAAGAATGTGGTCAGGCGGAGGGGTCATTTCAGCTCAAGGGAGTGGGGTTTGGATCGAAGAGCTTGATAGCACTTTCAAGGGCAAACACCTGTGAGGGGACTGTCTGGGTTCAAAAGGAACTTCTGAGTGATTTGATAATTTAATGAAAAAATGAATGACCTAGGAAAGCCTTGCCATTCCTAGGTTCCTGCATGACAGCAAGACCTTTAAAGCAAAGTATAAACTCCCTCCCCTTCAATCTGCAATGCCTCCCACAGGAAAAGCTCACCATCACACACATTTTAATCCATGGGTGGAGGTGCTGCTCCTTCAGCTTGTTACAGCAGATAACTCTCCTGTTTCCAATGCTCCATTATCTGGCTGTCTTTTCCCACACCTCCACCCACACTAGCAGGTTCCTTGTTCTCCAGGGGACTGCTTTTGCAGAGGGCAAAGAGTGACTGGAATAGGCAGGAGGCACCTACCACAGTTGCTTTTCCTTCCCAGGTGACTCCCAGTTTTTTATTTTCCTACTGCATTTTCTGTGCAGGGGGAACAAGGGTAAAGAGGCCTTTAAAAGATAGTAGGGAACTGCTGTGGTGGTTTCAAGATGGAGCATGCAATTGCTATTTTTGATTGTGTTAACCCAGGCGTAATTATGTAATTATCCACAAAAATTTAGTCAGAGTTTTGCATATCTAAATCATTAACTTTAACAATTGACAGACTGCTTTGATTAGTATTTTCACAGACTAGCATAGCATACATTTGTCAGCTTTCCTATGATTAGTTGTAATTTGGAATTTGTTTATGCAAAATGTTTTTATTGCTCGTTTGGGGGGGAGGGAAAAAAAGGAGGGCAGAAAAGACATGTTTATCCTGTCAGGAGATCCTACAGAACTTACTAGGGAAGCTGCAAATGTATTTTGCTGTGCTTTAATGTCATTTATTCGGTGAACTGATACAGCAAACATTGGCTTGTACTTGTTAAGGAGAACAAGAACTCTGGATGAGTACCTCTTGCCATACAAAATATTTTAATCAAAGTTTAAGTAAATGAATTCAGAAGCACCTAGCACTTTATGCAATGCCGTATTTTAAGTCTATTGCTTTCCAAAAACAATACTGGTGCATCATGCAATCAGTGTGAACACTTCAAAATGCTGCTTGTGTCAAATACTGTAACGCCAGCTCAGCCTTTTCATTCAGCATTGTAATCGATATCATAATTTAAGATGCAGTTTGTTAAGCTAAGCAATAATTACTGATTCCATCCTGCACCTGCTGGTGGATCAGTTTCTGCATCAAACTCTCTGAAAGAGAAATCTGAAAGCCACACAGTTTATCCTTCACAGAGTAAACCCTACTGTAGCAGAATTGTGTTGACATGAGGAACCGCGATGACTTTGAAGTACTGTGGTGTGGAGTCTGGTGATTCCTAAGTTACCCAACAGAGGTGAAGTGCCAGAAGGGTTTTCACTTTCTTACTCTGATTCCCAAGCAAAGGACACATCTGACAAAATGCATCTTAAAACAATGCATACATTACCTCCAGAGATTTTGACTGGATTAGTGCCACCATTTTTCAGTGGCTGGTGGGCACAGCTTTTTCTCTGGCTGGCAGGGAGTTCAGGTAAGATGACAACTCTTGCCTTGCACCACCATTAGGACTTCCACATCCTGAAGTACTAAGAGTCTTTGTGTTATCCTCTTTCACATAAGTAATTTTAAAAATTGAATAAACTCACTGCTTTTTGTGAAAATTCTCCTATCCAGCAGCCTCTATCTGACTAGTCAATCAACATTCACATGATTTCTCAGAGAGGCAAGGGAAGCATGTTTTGACTTCATAACCAATGACAATTATGATTTACAATTTCATCTGCCCCATGGTAGCTGCAGTTTGGTAATTACAATTAAAACTTCTATGATCCTCAGAGACTACTGTGATGGACACAGCATAAATCCCAGCTTTGCAGATCCCACATATGTCTAATAACCTCACCTAGTCACACTTTGGTTTTCTTCATCAGAAGGGGAGGTTTGCTTCAGAGACGCATGAACAATTAATGTGAAAGACACATCAGATGGATAATTTTTTAAATTATTCCTAAATCATTTCATATGTAGATATATAGATAGATATAGATATATAAAAACAGCACGCTCTCATTAGTAGATTATCTAAACCTCATCATTCAAAATTCTCTGCTCAGGTACCTGATGCCCAGTTTTAAAATCTCACTTCCTAGGTATAGCTGACTGCTGGCATATTCACTGCATCAGCTCTCAAAAGGCTGGCTCGCTGTTTGGAATTCATAGGGAGCAGCCCCGTCTGTCTTTGTAGGAATTTTGGCTGTACGACTGAGTACATGAAAATCAGGGAAGCAGGAAGAAAAGAATGATCTGTTACCTGAGTTTCTTTCACCATTTGAAATCCACTGAAAGAGAGGCATCTTTGTAGCACAAGCTGTTGGCAACTCCTCTCTCCAGAGCGTATCATCAGTCCCAAGCTTGCAGTCTTTTATTCTTTTAATTTTAATTGGTAGCTCCTGCCTAGAAACCAGTTGGGAATTGAATTGCCTCTGTGTTCCCCATGCTCCAGAGCAATTGCCTGTATATTCCATGTGCCTCCAAGCAGTTGCCAGCCTGCTCCTCATTCTTCCTAGTAAATGCCAGTAATCTGTGCACTGGTGTGTAAAACTTAGAGTACTTGATTACTTCAGGAAGGAGAACAGCACAAATCGTGGTATATGTTTCTATTTCTACTTAACCTTAGGATATGTACTCTGTCCCAGCCTTCAGCCTCAGCATCGTGAGAACGGCTCATCTCGGGGTCAGGGAGGAGAAGCATCTTTAGAGGACCTGGATTTGCACAGTCTTACGGATGGCCCCAAGGAAATCTCCTGAAATTCTTGTATCAGCTATTTCTATACCTCACCTGTCCATCCTGCTAATGCTGACATTAAGACAGCTTTGCACCTCTATCATCCTTACAGCAGGATTAACATCTCACAGAGGGTTTGCTGCTGCAGGGTCACTGTTTCCCCATGAAGCTGAACAGGTCTCAGGTTCTGCCTGGAAGGGAACACTACAGCACTACTGCCCTATCATCTGTTCCCCTTGAGCCAGGTAAAGGCAGGGGTAGGCTAGGCTGTGTGGAAGAGATGAACAGAAGCTATTAATTAAATAGCTCCTCTGTCCCTTTTAGAGCCACTGGTTTATGGACCTCATTTCAAGATGAGTGGTTTCTTCTACATTAAGTGGGATAAGTTAGCACAAGAGAGACAAAAGTATAAGAAGGAAGGATAGCAAATTTGACTCTTTTATAATATGTTCTTGCTACCAGCACAACTTCCAAGCAAATGAAATATAGCAGTGACTCACTTCCTCCAAGATTAGACCAAGAGTGAAGAAAATGCTACTCTCCAAATCACCAATCTGTGCAGAGCTCCTGTCAAAGCTCCCATTACCCATCACTCTGGATCTAGCCTCCAGGCCAGGCAAGCCATGCAGAATCAAAAGGATATTTCCAGTGTTCGATTATCAGGAGCTGCAGTTGTTCACAAAATCTAAACTAAACTAAGACTGCATTAAGTGCCTGTTCAGAGAGTGACCACCATATAGGAGTCTCTGTGCATCAGACACTTCTGCAGCCCAAATCAGAAAAGTTACCCAGAGCTCTTCAGTCTTTTATTTGGGTTGAGGGGTACTTCGGCTTCTCCTCACTTCTTTACATCCTTCTTTTCATGTTACATTTTCCTATGGCTACTCCAACAGCTTTTCCATTCAGTGGACAAGGCAAGAGCTACAGATGTCATCCATCTGGACCTCTGCAAAGCCTTTGACAATCCCCCACAACATCCTTGTCTCTAAATTGGAGAGATATAGATTTGATGGGTCAACTATTCCATGGATAAGGACTTAGCTGAATGGTCACACCCAGAGTTGCAGTAAACGACTCGGTGTCTGGATGGAGACTGGTGCCAAGTGGTGTCCCTCAGGGATCTGTACTGGGACCAGTACTGTTTAATACCCTCACCAATGACACAGAAAAAGGGACTGAGTGCACCCTCAGCAAATCTGCATGTGACACCAAGCTATATGGTGCAGCTGAAACACCTGAGGGATGGAATACCATCCAGAGGGACCTGGACAAGATCAAGAAATGGGCCCATAGGAATCTCATACCATCTAACAAGGCCTAGTGTAAGATCCTGCATGTGGCTTCAAGTGATGCCAAACACAAATACAGACTGGGCAGAGAATGGGTTGAGAGCAGCCCTGAGGAGAAAGACTTGGGAGTGTTGGTTGATGAGAACCTCAACATGGGAATGAGTACTAGCAGCCCAGGAAGACAACCATATCCTGGGCTGCATAAAAAGGAGCCTGGCTAGCAGGTCAAGGTGGGTGATTCTCCCCATCCACTCTCTCTGGTGAGACCCCACCTGCAGTGCTGCATCCAGCTGAGTACAGGAAAGACATGGCCCTGATGTTGTGAGCCCAGAGCAAGACCATTAAAATGATCAGAGGGCTGGAGCACCTCCCCTATGAATACACGGTGAGAGACTTGGGGTTGTCCAGCCTGGAAAAGAAAACGCTCTGGGGAGACCTTGTAGCAGCCTTAGAGTGCATGAAAGGGTCTTATAAGAAATATGGGGACAGACTTTTTAGTACAGCCTGTAGTGATAGGACCAAGGGGAATGGGTTTAAACCGAAAAAGGGTAGATTCAGACTAGATATATTAGAAGAAATTTTTTACTGTGAGGGTGGTGAAACACTGGAACAGGTTGCCCAGAGAAGCTGTAGATCCCTCATCCCTGGAAACATTCAAGGTCAGGTTAGACAGGGCTCTGAGCAACTTGATATAGTTGAAGATGTCCCTGCTTATTACAGGGGGTTGATCTATATGGCCTTCAAAGGTCCCTTCCAACCCAAACCATTCTATGATTCACTTTTCTCACCTCTAATTCAGTTGTCTCTTGACCTATCCTAGGTCCATGACATTAATCTCCCCATAATGCAACCATTTTTTGTCTTAATGATTAGCCAGCAACACACTGCCTTGCCTTATTCAGTTTAGGAACTGCCTATTTCAAATCCTCTTCCACCCTTCTGACACTCAGAGCTTTCCTACTTTAGTGTACTCAGAAGGCCTCAGCAGCAGCAGTTCTCTGCAGAGTTCTTCTCCCTGAAATGCGAGCCCCGTAACATTGTTGGTCATATTTTCCTTTATCAAGCAGCTCCAAAGGGGAATCTATATTTAAACAAAAGTACTGTCATAAGAGATATCCTACTCAGACAGTAAATCTCAACTCTTAATGTAATCTGAAGCTTCTAGAGCCATTCATTAACTGTTACTTCCAGTACAAGTGCAAATGCTTTCCCCTGAAACAGTTTGGCTGTGGGCTTGGTTTAGGTTCAATAGTGTATAAAGATGGTAATTCTTCACTCTGTATTGAATTACACAGTAGTCCCTTGAATAGGCTGGCATGGGTTGTGTGAATTACCGCTACTTCACCTCCCAGACTCCTTCCTTTTACAGAGTGGGGAGCTATTTCACCCTGCTTTGCAGAGCTTGCTACCTCTCTGCTTTCATCAGGATGAGACTCCTTTCATTTCCTGCTGCTTCATCCCCCTTTGCTCACAGAAGAGCATCTGGCATTTCTCCAGGTCTGCTGCTGTAATGTTCCTGCTGCTCCTCCCCGTGACATGAGTACAAGGCTTGCGGAGAAGAAGAGATGGTACAGAAACAGACTTACTTTCTTTCACCCATCTGCTTACCCACATAAAGACTAAGACTGACTTTTCTGTTACGCTTAATTTCAGAGTGACTAGGACAGCCCCTGCAATAAATTAAGAGCTTCCTCTTCATCTTTTTGTGGTGTAGTGCACACTAAACTAATTCAAATATAGTATCCTCTTTTAGCCACCCTTTTTAAAGGAAAACAACTTGTTTATAAGTTTCTTACTCTGGTTTCTTCCTTCCTGACCCCAAAGTTCCTGTTCAAGTACACCACAGCAGACTTAAAATGTAAAGCAAGGCACCTTCACAAGAGGCCTTGAGGGAGATCCGTATGTACAAAACATCATTCTGGCAGTAATGTTGTTCAGTAGCCATCCAACTACTTTCCATCAGTGGGAGTGCTTAGATGTAACTCAAGGAGAATCTGACCTCTAAAAGAGGCATACTGCCCATTTCTGCGTGAAACATACACTGCATCCTACAAGCAAAGAAGGCAGACTAACCTTTGAACCACCGGCATTTCATAGCTGGAGCTTCCAAACAGTGAGGGGGTTAACTTGACATTGCCAGCCAAGCTGCCCCTAAATGAAGGAACACTGGACTTTGAACCCTTCCTCCTAATAGCCACAGCTGAATCTCCCAGTTTCTAACACACTGACAGAATTCTCGGCTCTTTTCTCTTTCAGACATTTGAAAGGAAGTGCGTTTTCTCTTCCATGAAATTTGGGAAAGGAGGATATGTCTCTTCTTGCCAGCAGAAAAAGCAAGGGCTGTCAAGACACCTAAATCTGATCATCCTCAGAGCACTAGCAGGGCAGGGTTTTGTTGGGTGGCTGCAGTAACACTGTATAAAAACCACTTCAAAAGGAGCCATTTAAACCCATGTAAATCATGTTCACTGATGTATAACCACATCCATCACTCCTAAATGATATGCCAATCTAAAAAGTGGAGCACCAGATCCTTCCATCGTGCTCAAAATGAATACCAACTTACCCTCCTTGCATCTTCAGGGAGTTCTATGCCTCTCAGTTTAACACAGGTCACGGAACGTGAGTCCTCAGTATTAAGCAGAGCCCAGCACAGGACAGCAGCAGCAGTGTTTGCAGTGTTGTTCAAACGCTCCTCACTTGACAGTGCCCTTCATTTATAGTTAACGAGGATGTGACAGCCTATTCTCCTGGCGTACCATCGAACCACACGCAAAATTCTGCATGTGCCTCGCACTGCAATCCTATTTTTATCAGAATAGACATGTGCACTGAGGCTTTAACCAACAGCTGAGACAGGGTTTTAGCATGAGATTTTCAAACCTGTCTCAGGTATTTAGAAGCACAAATTGCACTGAAAGACTAATTGAACTGTGCTTCTAAATCCCTCAGGTGCTACTGAAAATCTCTCCCTTAATAACTTGGAATCTCCTAAAGAGTAAACCTCATCGAACTTAGATGGGTATGCAGATCCCAGGGTTAAGATTTGAAAAACGCTCTGTACTGACTTAACTCCCATTGACTTCAGTGGGAACAGAATTAAGTTGACATTGAGCCTTTTTGAAAATTCACCTCCAGGTGTGTTTTCTCCCTTTGAATTTGAATAATCTGTTAACTGCTGAGATTGCTTTTTGATGTATCTGTAAGAAGAATTTTTCAGGAGTTTTTCACCTGAATTTTTGGTGAAATTGGACTTGAAAAACTGCAGTGTACAGTCACAAAAACTTTATCTGCTAAACCTACAGAAGGAACTATGTTTACTTTCTGTATGTGTTTGGCTTCTTTTATCATTATCATTATTATTAATATTAGTAGTAATAGTAGTATTTGTCCTTCAGCAGCAACACAGGAACTGAAACCACAGACTTTATTGTGGGAGGTGCTGTGCATGGTCTGTTAAAATATTTGTACGATACACAGGCAAGCTGTCTAACCTAATACTAATAATCAGACTCCAGAGAAACCAAAGAATCATAATGAATATCCCCAGCAGATGTAATTATACAGCAGCATTCCAGTTACTATTTCACCTCCTTGCAGACATTATCAGGAAATGGGGATTTCCTTCAACTCCCCTGAATGTTTTAGTTTATCTTTTAAATTAGCCCTACTTAAAAGAATGACTAAAGGGGTCTTTTTTTAATGTTGGTGTGTCCCTCACTACAGTCTCACAGGCTGCACTCTACTCTCTGGGATGCACAAAACATAAACTTTTAGGGGTACAAACTGTATTTGCTTTCAATTTGAATAATACATTAGGGCACAAACTTTTCTCCTGCGATGCAGGTTTTAACAATACGAGTAAAAGGAAACAGACATTAAGGAGCCCTCTATTTTGCAATAGCATCACTGAGAACAGACTCTCCATAGCCCAGATTCCTTATGAGAAAAAATATCTGTGCTAACACTGCTTGCAAACAGCACGATAACCACTCCTTTGTTCCCACCAAAGATACAACAGCAGAATCCTGTAAGAGAAGTCATCTGATATGTCAGCTCATTAAATTAGTCAGAATGGGTGAATGGGGAAGAGGAATATACCATTGTAAATGTATGTTAATTAACAAATGCTATAAGAGAGGCATTTAAATGTATGAAAATGAATATTAATGAGATGAAAACTGCTAATTATTGTGCATCTAATGGTATTATCCAGAGCATCCAAAAGAAAATGCCTACTTGTCATGCATCTAAGGCAACAGCGCAAACCTTCAGACACAAAGATTCAGTGTACATATAGATCATGTTATGACTTTAATTACAGACCTTGCAAAATACCTGCACTGAAACTTGAACTTGGAAGGATTTTTTTTTAAGTCAGATTTCACCAATTTCTTAAATAATTGTTGCACTTCAGAACTACGTGTTTTTTTGTAGTGCTTCTGAAACATTATTTTGAAGCGCTTCGATGTCTCTGCCTGCACATCTCCATTTTGCGAGAGTATAATTAGGAACGGTAGGCTGTAAACTGGCCTGCAATTAAGTTCTGAGGAATTTTTCATGAAATTACATGAAGCCAAAAGGTGTCTGGATGAAATTCCTCACTTTGCAGACAGCTACCAAAGGAGAATCCTGAATTAAAAATAGCGTGAGTTTCTGGAATTAAAGATGCTTCATAATAAATATGCATTAGGAAGCCGAAATAAAATTATACAGGCCACTTGAATTCTATTATTTCCTAATTACTCAGTGGTTGGCTTTACAACCTTAATGTTCTTTTAATGTAAATTTTTCAAGGTGAGGTTTTTTGGGGTTTGGGTTTTTTAGAGTAATTGCAGATAGAAAGCAAATTTCTTGATCCCAGGTAGGACAGAAGGAGTTTTTCTTTATAGACAAAATTCAAAAGCGGCACAGCTATGCACATATTCCTTGTACAAGATCCTAGTGCGTATGCCAGAAACACTTACAGAGAAGGGGATATTTTAATGACTACTCTCTGTGTGGTATTTGCAGTCCTAAGAAGACTAATATCATTCACACATATGATCAATGAAGTCTTAATCCTACCATCAAAGCAATTAGTGAAAATAGAGCACATTAACTTCGTATTTGAGCCAGAATTGATTCCCAGAAGATAGCATTCTCCTCTCTCAAAACTGAGTTATTAATACATATATACGCACCAATGTGACAAGCACTTCAAATATACCTTGACATATATATTTACTGTCACTCAAAATGACTTACATTTAATCATATTTTATAAAATATTATATCTTATCCACGCTTCTAATTTTCTTACGAGACTGTCGTATGGAACTGTAAGAAAATGTCTGTGAAATGGAGATACACTATTCTGGTGGATTCACCTTATTCACTAAGCTTTTTATCCTTTCAGAGAAAGAAATTAAGTTAGTTTGTATGACTTACTTTTACTAAATCCATGCTGCCATCTATTTACCACCCATATTGCTGTAGTTGCTTCCGAACTGATTGCTTTACTAATAACTCCAGCAATGTGCTTGGTACTGAATTCAAATTAAATGCACTGATTTGAAATCACCAGATCATCTCCTGCTCCCATTGGCAGGTAACTGCTGTTCACCTCAACAAACCAAAAAATTCAAGTAACAGCCTCAGTGTATTTTACATTACTGCATGTGTTAAGTTCCTCAGAGGGGTTTCCCAGCCTCATACACAGAAACCATCAAAGCACTTCTGCTACCACAATTAGCAGTGGGCAGAACAAATCTGTCAGCAGTATTTTGTACTGCCTGGAATACTCTTGAATTTCTAACAAAGTTTCCCAGCAGTTACATTTTAACAGGGGGTTGAGTTAACAGCCCTTGAATTACAGTTTCTACACGGAGGAGAGCCACATCCTAGTGTCATGGTTAAACTATACCAAGGAGTCGTATCAGCATCTGGTGTGTGGTACTAACCCTATTTCTTGCCCATACTCTCTGGCTATGCAGCTGACTTCAGAAAAAGGCACCAGTGCGCTTCAGGTAAGCCAGCTCAAGTTAAAAATATTAATAGTAGTGTATTTGCTTGCAAATAGCTACACTTTTTTGTTATTTTTCTCTCATGCCTGTTTGAATCTATAGCAATAAATTGTACCAATACAGGCAGGTGCCTTTCTTACATGGGACCTTTTTGCAAGCAGCTGGAGTAACTGTACAGTGAGGGCAAGGCCTTTTAAAAAATAAGAGCAAATCCTTGCATTTACTGGAAAGTAAAACTGTACACTGTATGGAACAGGGACAGATGCCTTCAAAATGAGAAGCAACGATATCAGCTCTGTCAAAACTAAAATTTTGGGTCCAGGGAAATTATCCAGTTCAGGCACAGGAAGCAGTCCTGCACGGTGGTCAGCACTTTGACCTGAATGGAAGCCAGTCACAAGCTGTGGCAGCGCACATTTTACAGAAGACACTTGGTGCCTCATTCCCTCACAGAGAGCAAAAACCATAAATCATATCCTCATTAGAAAAATATAATGTAAATTCAATCTGAAAAAAACCCAGAAATATATTTGTAAATGTCCAAATCACACAAAAAGAAGAAAATTATCCCTTTTCAGAGGGTTTACGCAGTCGATATTAAACTACTGAGCAAAAGAGATGAAGATATTGATAGCCAGTAATGCAGATGAGATTGCTGTTAATTGTTAACATCTCCTGGGCTACACTTCCTATGTCCCTGCACAGATGATGAATAAAATTATTTACCTATTCAAATAAGGAGAGCTATGCATTTTGATATCTACATACATGGTAACTCAGACCTCCTCTGAGACCCCTACCTGTAATTAGGAACAGATGTAGGATCTTGTTCCTGAATTGATAAAAACAAATTTCAGCCGTCCAATGATATATGGCTCAGTGGCACAGTAATGGGAAGAATACCTCTGCAGAAGAATTCCCCTTTGAACACTGGATCTAATCAGTTCCCCTCTGGCTCAAAAACCCTACTACTTTAGATCCAGTGCTTTTCCATCGCTATTTTGGGACACTCACTGAAACACAGGTGACATAGCAAGTGCATAGCAAGAAAGTGACAAGCAGTATTTATATGGCTTCACCTCTGATAAAGAAAACCACATATCTGTACCCTTCAAAACCACAGTAATTCTCTAACACTTCTCCAGTATGGAGTCATTTAAAATTAAGTATACACCACATTATATACTTTCAGCAACAATTCTCACAGCTCAGCATGTGCAGCTGGGGAACACTCTTCAAATTATTTCATGGGGGAAACTCAAGATGACATTCAGCATAACATACTCTATTCTCCAAATGTCACACTACTGCAGGAGAACATGCCCACCACAAAGGTTTCATGAACTGAAAGTAGCTGCATTTCTTATTTTGCATCAGCTGACTGAAATAACCCAAGGGGAATAGGTACCTACCCATTCTCTTGCTCTCACACATAGGTACCAATAGCCAAATATTGGCCCAGCAGAGGAGTGAAAGCTCTAAAGGGAATTTGCCATCTATACATGCTGCAGGCTGACCCTTCCCCAGTGAGATGCATCACTTGGACTACCCCCTGCATGCTAGCCCCACTGGATACTCCAACAGTAACAAGACACTGAGGGCCTATGGCTGGCCCAACCATTCACAGCACTAGGCCTGGAGATGTTCAAATAAGTTGCTGTGCTCATTTTCATCAAGTGACAAGCAAAGCTGCCTTCCTTCATGTTCCTTTCCTGACCACTAAATGTCCCTCACTTGATTTACCCTCATCCAGCAAAGCTTATAATTCCCACTGGCTCCTGGCATAGGTGACTGAAATTATGCCTTGTGAAAACCCAGAAGAGCTGCAGCTCCTCTGGTCTGTAGAACAGAGACAGAAATTTGTATTTACTGAGGTCACCTCAGTACAAGAAAGTTGCACCGGTTTCATTTAAATCTGACTGAAACAATTCAAGTTAAACTGATGTGAATGCCTTCATACATCTTTATTTAAAGATGTTAAATGGGAGTTTACTTGATTTCAAACCTAATCCAAATCTAAAAGAAGTGACCAGATGAAATAAGACTGTCCACACCACATTTTCCATTGGTTTAACTAAGCAGGCTTACCAGTAATCTTCATGCAACTCCCTCATGTATACATGGTCTGAAAATACATTCACTCTCCAGCATTACCCTGCTTCATGCCAGGAGAATTTGCAGCTGGAAGGGGCTCAGGGGAACCTCAGTGCCTAGAAATAAAAGGACTGTGGGGGGAGAATCATAGCTGCTGTGCTCACCAGCCCTCCATGGACATCGCCTAAATTACCGTAATTAATATGGGGGAATATTTCTGCACTCCTCAGTAGTTTATAAATGTTACAAAAAAAGGAATGTTTTATATGTCCCCTGATGGGTTTTAAATGTTAATAAATGATGTGCAAGGAGGTATTTTACATCTCTCTATTTAACAGTGAGCTGACAGCTGCAATTATAGGCCAGTCTCTGACCCCAGCAATCAGGAACCTGAGGAGTAAATGGAGTAACTTTCTTCCAGAATAACACAGTGCACTGGGATGCTCACTCAGCGCTTAAACATCCAGACACAGAACCAAGGTGAGACATTTCTGACACCCCAGACTCTCCCTTTGGCTGCAGCATGCACTTGCCAGTCAGTGGTACCTGCTTACTTTGTCTCCAGAGACCCAGTGCCACTCTTACAGTGGTAGCAAGAGCTTGCCATTTTACAGCTACAGGAGAGACAATGGAGCAACCAGTCAACTTGCTATATTGCTCCTCTGCTGTGGACTAGAAGAAGAGCAGGAAGACTTGGCACATCCAGGACAGCAGAGGTAGACAGGGGTATTGCATGTGTCACTGCATGCTCTTTCACTCTCTTTTTGGCCAAAAACCTATTACTACTTATTGAAATACTGCAGCATTCTCTCTGGTATGAGGTTTCTGTGCCTGCACGCCTACCTGCACCAGCATGAGGAGTCTAGGAGCACCCCTATCCTTTCAAAAGGTAGCAAAGTGACTGCTCAGTAATGCATGCCCCAGCAGAAAGCCCCACGAGTTTTCAGTAAGCCCTGGTTACTACCCTTCCCTTCTGCTCTGCCCAGCCCTCAGCAGAAGAGAGAGCCTCTATGACATTAAAGGCAGCTTGAAGCAATATTTTAGCTATGCATGTTTCAGGTTAAAATCTTCGTTGCAAAGTAACAGCAGACGAAGAAGAATCCTTGTTTTTTGCCAAGGCCCTAAATCTGCTCACAACGCTATTCCTGCACGCCTGTGTATTTTCACCTTCTTCTTTCTCTTACCCAAAAAATAACCTTTGGTCTTGATCCTTAAACTGGCTGTGTTCACTGTTGTTAGTGTGCACATTCATTATCCCTGTTAACCACTGAGGTACTGCCTAAGGCAGCACACAGCTGTTTTGAGGCACTTTAGTCCGCGCTGCTTGCGCTGCTTCACTCCATAGGAACTGCACCCCACTGACAACAAAAGGCAACTCTGACACTGAATGAAACCGGGCAGAACTGTGAGTAGCATCTTGCATTTCCACTACATCGTCACAAAGGCTGAGGAATGGGTTTTACAATTCCATTGAAATCCAACAATGTAGTTTTTTTGCCACTGACAACCTCTTGCTTTCTTTTATTTTAGAAGGGCAGAAGCTGAAAGTGTAATATATTTGATTTATTAGGAAAACAATTTTTTAAATCATTTCCCACCTTTTTTTTTCTACCTAAGGGTTTGTAACTAATTTTTTCCTCCTCCACTTTGTAGTGTTGGATTGGAACAGGGTTTGCTCAGCTATCTGAATTATAGTTTTCTTTCAATTAGTGGTCCACAAGTGCACCTCTGCAAAATTAGAAGAAATTTTAGGTGGAAAGAGCAAAGGTTTTTTTCAAATTTGGACAGAATTAGGTTAACATTTTCAGGGCATTTATGCTGTATCCAATTACAGACAAACACCATTTAACATCCTTAATTTATATATTCCTTCTGTTTTGTACAAAGGTTTCTCAGCTGTGTCTTACGCATTAGGGTCTTGTTAAAGTCAGGGTCTTTAGTACAGAATTTCTTGGGCTAAGTCATAGCTGTTATTCAATTCCTGTCTGTGTTTGGTTACGCATTTCTTCTGGCTTGCATTAGCTCACGTATAAATGATTATGACCATCCTTTCATTCTTCAGAACTTTACTGTTATTGATTTCAGACGGGTTTCCAGAGCTTTTGAAAAACGGGGACCACATGTTACTAATGAGTTTGTCTTAGGCATCGTGTTCATCTCACTCGAGATGGCATATGTCAAGCACATTCATATTAAGTCAAATAACATTGCTTTGGCTACTACAGACATTATTTACAATGAAGCATGACAGTACATTATTATATTTGTCTGTCTAGATATTATAATTGCCTGTTAATTAAATTTAGGTAATAAAATGGGTAGAAGCAGCACTACCATATGGCTAGTCACGTCTCCATGGAACAATGGCTATAGGTACTGAAAATTAGCTTGAGAATGAACAGCCACAAGTGTGTGGTAAAATCTTCTAGTGTCTAGAAACACCAGAACTCAGGCAGAGCCAGGTACTGAAAGCTGTGGCACCAGGAGGGACACATGCCTGACCCTTGTATCCTTTGAAGCCAAATCCCACAGGTTCTGGAGGTTAACCCCTCACAGGACCCGTCTCTCAGCCCAATCTCTGAGAAGCAGCACATACAGCCCCCACTGCTTTCATACCTCTAACTCAAGGTGGGGGAAAACAATACTCTGCACGCCCCCTTGAAGGACTGACAATCCCTGCAGCCAAGAGATGAGGTAATACAGTAAGGAAGGCCAACAGCAGCTCAACAGAGGGCTGGATCTTCTTAGCCCTAATTATTGTGCAGCCCCATCTAACCAGCTGCTGTTCTGCTGTCAGCTACAGCCAATAGTCAAGACCAAAGAACAGAGATTACACATCCTGTCTCAGTTGCAATCTATTTTTTATGCTACAGCACTTCAGTGACATTCACAGGGTATGTCCTAAAAGTGTCTCACTCCTGTGCAATCAAATTAAAGTCATTCAGCAATGGCTCGTTTGCTGAAATATAAACATTGCACATGTCTTGTATTTGAAAGAGTGGGATTTTTCTATAGGGAAAAGTTATTTGCCATGGACTTGACTGATTTTGCAAGTTCTCTCTTTATTAATAAAACACAGTTCTTTTACTTACCATCTTATGGGCTGCTGTGAGGCATAATCCACTGATTCTTCTGAAGTACCCAGAGACCCTCCAAAGAATGCAATCTGAAAATAAAATTGTCATTAGTACATGTGAGGGATTTATTATATTCAACTCCATTCTCCATTACACAAATGACTGATTCTGAGTTCGAGAGCAAAAGCTCACCACGTTTTGGTATACCTCAGTGGTATCAGGGATCACATTACTCTTACCAGTATTTCTGCTTTTATATTCTTTGCTCTAAAACAACACCTAGGAATTTCATTCAAAAATAGAAGCCTCACTAGGCAAAGTACATTTGTGCACTTGTCAAACCCACAAAAATGCAATAATTTCGTAATATGAAAGATGTAACAAGTGAATTTAGACATTCACAAAGCAGTATCAGGCACTGCTAGACTCATGCTGAAGGTGATATGAACAGTTGCTTGGACACAACTATATCTTTTCATTGGATTGCAAGAGAATCCACAGCAACTAAGATCACTAGGCACATCACCTACATGCCTAACATTAGGAGGCATTTATAGTCCCCAGATGCAACAGAAATTATAGATTTAAACCTACTTCAAACTAGACACAGTACCTTCAGACAAGTTGAATGCCTCCATGGAAATATTTTCCCAAATTTTGCTCACCCTTGAAGCTGAGTACAGTATAAATCAGGAGAGCTAAGCTGGATTTCCATGTCTGTCACAAGACTTCAGTATGATCCCAAGCCAATACCAAATAAGGGATTTTGTGGCATCCCAACCATAGGTAGGGATCTTGCAGCACCTGGAAGCATCCAATCCAACCTGCAGCTTTGAAAAACTTCTTTCGATCCCTCTCTGCCCCTGTATAATGGGGGTCATGTTTCTGTCTCTCATATCATGTACAATTGGGGTGCTTAATACATTGGGCCACTAATCTCAGCCCTTATGAACTAAGGGAGAACAAGCACAGGGATGACACTCAACAGTGGCAACTATGTGTCTACATGCTGTCCACATAGACAGAGAAAAGCCTGCCCCAAATACATAATTTGAAGTGCCAGTCTTTGTTGAACAGGCTTGCAAGCTTAAAAAAAATGCCCCTTTGGGCCTCCATGTTTCTTGTCCTTCAGTAATTTCAACACACATATTCACTACAAGGAAATCAGGAGTGGAAAGAGGGGGCACTAATTAAGCCCTCCTGCTCCACGGTTTTTGCAAGAAACTCAGTTCAAAACAGGTTTCTAGTCCAAAAAATGCATTCTATTTTTTATTACATGCTTTACGCATTCCTAGACCTCACCTAGATTAGAAGTGGATGAGCCAAAGCAAACACACGTGCACACACACACAGAAGTGCTAGGTGCATTTTCCTGTGAAAGAGAGTTTGCTTTCCCAGTCTTTCTGCATCTGTAAGCAGGAAGGCTTAAAAACCTTGCAAAGAAAGTCTGTTCCCATGAGAATTCCTGCCTCACTCTCTGCAGATTAAAAGAAGCAATCCCTGCCTACTGTGCATGGGAATCCCAGTATTTTGGCATGGTTTTAACATCAGCATCATTAAAAACATTGATTTATTTTAATTGTCACCTTGTATCCTACACTGCCAAATGCAGTCAGAATGTCAATTCTTTATCAATGTGAGCTGTTGACATGGAAACAGATCTGCTGAAATGGAAGCAGTAAGAAAAGATGTGTTACTCCTCCAAGTTATACTTAGAAGTGGTAAATCTGTGTGTGCCAAAACAGATTCAAATACTCAATAAACTACACAGAAGAAATAAACTATTTGGGGTGACAGTCATTTTAGTTGTTTACATCATAGACTGCATTTAGAAAATCTCCAGTGTTACTATGGTAACAGCTTTTGCTTAAACGTAGTTGTGGACGCACTTAAGGTATGATCTAAATTAACTGAAGATGGAGGAACAAAACTGGGCAGCAACTGCTGAAAGAGTGACTGGCTGCTTCCTATCAGCCAGTCCTATCTGCAGCAGGCACTGGCAAGGGTACAGCCAGAGTGCTACGCAGCATAGACACCTTGGCTCATCCCCTTCCGTGCTCTCAGAGAGCACCTGAAGCAGCTGACAGACTGCACCAGGTAGGTTTTAGAGATAACAAAGAAAAACAGAGCTGCTTATCATCCCCACACAGCTTGTACTGCACCCCAGAACTGCTTGTTCCTTCCCTCTGGTAACCAGATAGGTGATGGGAAGAGGGGGCAGGCAAATAAAGGAGCCTCCAAGAGGGGCTGGAGGCCTCTTTGCACGTCTGGCATAGTTTGTGGCTTTCCTCTTTGGGATCTTTCCCAGGGAAGGGAGCAGAGCTGCAGAAAGGCAAGAGCGTAGCACAAGCCTTCTGCCAAAATCTGTGACTTGGAACGGACACTGCCTCACAATTAACTTCACACAGCTAAGAAACTGCCCTAAAAGATGCAGTGCAGACCTTTGACCAGCACTACATTTCCACTAAAAAGATTAAATCTCTCTGCTGCTAAAGCTAGTTTCATAGTCATAGGGAACAAGGCCAGAGGGGCCACTGTGATCTGCTGTTCTTAATAGGGATTAAAGGAACCTATGGTCTCTTCCACACCTGCCTCCAACCTGAAAGCGAACAACGGTGAGATGGAGATCACTCAGGAGAAAATTGAAGGAGAGGCTCCTCTGCCCTCTTGCCAGATGCCAGGGCAAGGGGCAAGAGAAGGGAACGACACATTTGAAACAACTTCTCTGAACAGGATCATGGAGGCATTGGAGCCAGACACCGTTCAAAGCTCATGGATCCCAGCCATGCTGTGAGGCAGTGCAGTTTTGAACTTGCCTAGAGCAACCCACCTCCACTCCCACTTCAACTGTGATATCGATGCATGCAGATTTTTTTTTTCTTTTCTTCCCTTTTCCACTTTTCACATTTCTGCATGATTTTAAACCTCCCAAAAGCTTGTGCGTCAATTAACGAGAGAAGGAAGGACACACATCATGAATTACACACCAGTCCATGAAACATGGACATAGTGTATGGCATAACATTCTAAAAATAGCAGGAAGGCCTGCCTTGTTTAGGTCAAATTTTATTTGAATTCCCATAATAAAGCAGCTGATATTAAACAATGAAGCACCACTGTTTAGCCTCAATGGCTGTTCCAGAAAGATCTGCTATAACTTAATCCACACAGCAAAACGCAAAGCCAAGGAATTTAAGTTTATGTGAGCATGAGACAAAATACTGCTTTAAACTTCTACAGCATTTATCAACCCAAATTACTCTACATACATATACCAACTTAAACGCTTCCATCTGTATTGTTATCTTACTCCATCTGTATTGTTATCTTGTATTTTGGTGAGATTCATGAGGTGTTGGGTTAGATGCTGGGCCAAATTGCTGATATAGCTCCATGCAGTCAGATGAGGAGACAGGTTGCTGGCTGTCACAATTGTTCACAGAATTCTGCTTTTCTTAAATAGGGATGAGGGAGCAGAACTGGAAAAGAGAAGGATGTGCACTGCATGTCTCTAGGTGCAACTGTTCTACATCAGTCTTGGCTTTTGAGTGGGATAGCATAATATTTCTAGATCATTGAGGCATGGATATTGGTGGCATACATTCTCCTTGGAATGAGGGACATCCTCTGACTGAATCTGCCTGTAGGGAAAGTGGGACACACTGATGACGGAGGCATAAAAGCATTTTGCTTACACACACTTTTCAATCAGGAAATAGTAATTTGCAGATGAGAAGAATGTTACAGGGAAAAAAAACCAAAAACCCAAACCACAACTTCCCCCAGAAAAAATACTTCTTCTCTCATGCATCCACAAAGCCTCCTACCTTCTTCTTCATCCTCTGGAATGGATTGTGGCTCCCAGAAATACATATTGGAGAGGGACAAAGAAAAAAACCTATAGTTTCTTTACAGTGGAATTATTAGTGCACACTCATACTCTTTTGAAACGCCCCAGGGGCAACTTGGCTTCTAGTTAGAACATGTCAGATCATCATATTCAAAGCCTCATCTGAAAACATAAATTATGATCTTATCCTATACTAACAGCAATAGAAGCAGCAACCTTCTGTGTCTCCATCTCCAACATTAGAAGCCAAAGGTACTGTTTTCTAATGTCCCTTACACATCTGAGGAGCAGATGATCTTGAAAGCTGCAGTCCTTTGATCCTACATAAATTGGATGCTTTTGACAATGTCACCCAGAATTTTCATGTCAGTCCAAGGAAAACATAATCTCAAACAGAGGATAATTTTGATTTTCCTCCTGACTCAGCAGAGATGAAGATAATTATAAATGGAAAATTAGTGTTCTTGAGGGTAAATATACCTGCTGTAATCCTACTGCCAACTGCATTAAGGTTTGCCCGCTGCAGTATGCTAACTTGGCTGGAGGAAAGCTAAAACTTGTCAGTTTCAGAAGTCACTGGTGATCCTTTCTATGTTATAGTTCAGTATTTTAGAGCATAAAAACCAGCGGATGACGAGGGAGGGGAGGGGAGAAG
>VZRQ01006552.1:263018-315189 GCA_013397975.1 Machaerirhynchus nigripectus | reverse complement strand
CGGAATGGTTTGGGTGGGAAGGCAACTTAATGACCATCTGTGCTCCAACTCCCCGCTATGGGCCAAGGACACCTTTCACTAGAGCAAGTTGGTCAAAGCCCCATCCAACCTGGCCTCGAATATTTCCAGGGATGGGGCATCCACAGCTTCCCTGGGCAACCTGTTCCAGTGCCTCACCACCCCCAGAGTAAAGCATGTCTTACTTACATCTAACCTAAACCTATCCTCTTTCAGTTTAAAACTGTTGCCCTTTGCCCTGTCACTGCAGGTCTCGGTAATAAGTCTTTCTCCAGTCTTCTTACGAGCCCTTTTATATATCTTGAAAGGGGTCAAAAAGGTGTCCCTTGGCCTTGTTGAACTACATGAGGTTCACCAGGGCCACCCCTCCAGCCTGTCCAGGTCCTTCCCTTCCCCCAGGCAAATCCAGTGCACCCTCTGCTTGCTGTCATCCACAAACCTGCTAAGGCAGCACTGGCCACCATTGTCTGCAGCAATAATAAAGATATTGAACAGTTCCAGTCCCAATATGGACCCCTGAGAGAGATCCCTTGTAACCAATCTCCATTTGGACACTGAGCTGCTGACTGCAAAATTACTGGGATGCAGACATTCAACGAATTCCTTGTCCAGTGAATAGGCTGCTCACCAAATTTATCTCTTTTCAGTTTAGCAACAAGGATGTGGGCAGGATCCTGGCCTGCTTGCTTGTTGCTGACAGAGGAGGACGGTGCTCATCTGCAGGAACAACTGGCTTTGGAAAACATGAGGCTGTTACCCCGAAAGCTTCAGCTAGAGTACTTGGCACGCTGGCCAGGGCCACCATTGACCAGGGCACAGCTCCTTGTGTGGGCACAGAGTGGCCAGTGCCCAGCAGCATCCATGCTCACTCACTCTGTGTCTGCCTGTATGAGAAGAATATGTTCCCCCCAAATTACTCAGCAAGTAACAAGCAGCAGCAGCAGCCGCTACAGCAATATAAATCCACAGGAAAGGATTTTTTCCCTTCCTTTTCTGAGATAAAAATCTCAGAACAGCAGAGGCTACACCGTTGACTAGGCTATTAAAATTGTATTTATGAGGTAATCACTTATTTTAACTGCCAGCCACATAAAATTTATCATGGAAAAAAAAGACTCAGGGAATTTTATAATTATCATTTACATTTTCTTAAACCTATTTAACAAATCAAATTCACAATCCCTCCACCAAAAAATACATCAGAAGGAACAGAGAGAGAAAGAGAGAGGCAGCAAATGGGCAGTCGACTCATCTCCCATGCAGGGCTGCAGGGGCACATCTCTGTTTGTCCAAAGCCAGTCCCTCCTGTGCACAAGAATGGCTCTTTAATTTGGGCTAGGGAGCAGGGGATGCCTTGTGCAGGTCTGGTGCACCACAAGCAGTACTTTATGGTGCCCCCAGCACGCAGAAACCCAAAGGAGGAGACTGTAATGCAGGCAAGAAAGGAACAGATGTGCAAGCAGTCAACAGAGTTGTTTTGCAATGAAATACACTGCTTTGTTGCAGTGAAAACACCTTCATTTCTGGAAAGGTAAGAGCAGCATTCTGACACCTGCTCCAGGCCAGCTCATGGTGAACGGGCAGGGGTGAGAAAGCTTCCCTCAGGATCCTTCTGGGAGAGATTCAGGACAGGACTTTCCTGGATCACTTTAGATCTAGTGGAAAAAAGATGCTCTTATAAGGACGCTCTGCAGGCTCAGTGCAACACACAGGCTCTGCCAGAGAGGTGATGGTTTTCCATACAGCACCCCCTGAACACGGGCTTGCAACATTTTCCAAGTGTAGGTGTTGCTTCATAGCAGCACACCCCTGCAATAGCTGACCACCTCACCCTGCTCCTGGCACAGGCATTACAGCTCTGTGCTTCCACACAGGGAAAGGGCGGTGGAAGGTTGTTGAGGCACACAGGTGCAGCCCCACGGAGGTCGTCAGCAGAGCAAGACTTAGAGCCAAGATTTTGGCCAATGCTTCAGTCTACACCAGATCACTGACTGTGTGCAGCTTGTTTGGCAGCTCATAGGCTGGGGCTTGGGATCCTCAGCCTTGGGAAAGCAAAGGGAGGGCAAGGCAACAGCAATGAGAGCAGGGGTTAAATACAATACATCCATCCATCCACCCCACCGACCACATGTTTTCTTCTCGTTTCCACTATCCCTCCTTCATCCATGAATACTCTCAGTGCACTGCCCTGGGCCACCCGGTCTCCCAGACTTTGCAAGGATGCTTTACAAAATAACCAAGTAAAATGAAACAAGTTAAACACATGTGGTATCTTGCCTCACTGAGGATCTGTTACACCTTCGGATCTTTCCCCTCAGCTCCTCTGTACAAGGTAGGCATACTGGATTGCTCATTGGTTCTTGGTAAGAAAGTCACATTAATTCAGTGGGTCTGCAGAACTCAAAGTTTGCTACGCCACATGCTTGATCATACTTTTAAATTTAAATTTAAAGAAAACAACTATCTCCCAACTATGCAAATCAGCTATTTAGAGTGCCACACTGATCGTGGTATTTCTTCAATGTTCTCAGTGTCAGAGCACATTTCTGTCTTTTTGGAAAGCATTCTGATTATTTCTTGTACTTTAAAAAAAGATTTGGTTATTGTTTTAGTTTTAGAAGAGCTTCCTGAGTATGCTGTGTCGGTATCAGCATGCTGGAGAGCAAGAGGTTTTGATTTCAGTATTACTAAGTCAGTTTGGTATTTGTGGTAAAAACATGCAACTTCCATGTGTCTGTTTACATGTAAGCACCCAAATATTCTGAGCAGAGTTTAATGCCTGTGTGGCAGCAGGGCTCTATGGGTCAAACGTGTCCTTCAGGGACAAGGCATAGAAATGACGGCTTCAGCATGAGGTAGATTGTGCCATCGGTACATAGAGGTGGTGGAGCTCTGTCGTTAATAAAAATATATCATTTACAGTAGTTGAACCTACTTCAAGTATCAAACAGCCAGCAAAAAAAAAACAAACCTTATTTCATTCATTCCTACTTCTGCTGAAGTGCACATTTGTCACAGGACAAACTTGGCTGTTTTAAAGGCATACTACTAAATACTTCCAAAGGGGGATTTCATTCTGGAAGGAGGAAAATTGGGCAATACAGCTGCACGAGTCATAGAGAAGAGCATATAATGACTCATTATTTATCAACAAAGACAGAGCCATGAGCAGGATGTGATGGTCTGGGAGGGCTGATGTCACAGCAAGGAGTGGGAAGACAAGACAATGAGACTATTATGACTATCTTTAACTACATAATACAATCAGATACTTTATTACTATTATTAGTTACTGCAATTCTGTGATTCCCTCTCCATCCATGTACAAAGTTGTGAAAAATTTATATAGCAGATCATTAGTTTTTCTTACAAATTCCTTCTCATTTAGTTTTTCTAAGAGATGTCTAAACTGGGCAGAGAAGTTTTGGAAGAAAAGCTCTGAAGTTTTCCCTTAGGGAACAAAAAAGTACCGTATAACCAGTGCAATCCATTCAAAAGAATGAATCAGCCTCCTGGAGAAAGGAGTAGTTCAAAACATAGGACTAAATGGAAAACCTCCTCATATTCTTTATATTTGCTTCTCTTGCTTTGCATACTTTGGGCTTAGACATTCAACCTTTTCTTTGCAATCACAGCAGCTGGAAACTTCCTTTTTAACAACAGAAAATGAGAATCCAGTTTAATCATATGAATCCCAGAGCTAGAGCTTCAAGGAAAGTTCTTTCCCCTTCAGCTTGTGATTTGGCAGTGCTAAAGGTATAGACAGACAGCTCTGAGACTGACAGGGACAGTCCATAAGAGGTAAGCATTTAATAAGCAACCTTTGGCAATACTACTGGGCTCTATGGGAGCAAATTTTCATCCTTCTAAGAAGAGAGAGCAGAGAAGTACAATCTAACATATTTTTTTTTCTTTTTGAACCATGTAGTAGAAAAATGAGGCAGCTGTAAAACCAGGCAGCTGGAGCATACACATCTTGCAAGGCTTAGCCCTTAAAGAAAGAGGCAAAGGGCTGTCCAGGGCCACCCTTGTGCCTTTGGGGGAGGACCACCCTCAGCCTTCTGCTCATGTACCAAACCTGGCACAAACCTGTCCTAACACAGCCCCTCTCCTGCCTTTGCTGGGCATCAACAAACCAACAAAGTCAGTATCTGGCCAAGTTCCCCCCGGGTCATCACCGGGGTAGCACCCCTTTACCAGGGCCAAACTTGGCTCATGCCCAAGTGAGCAGTCACACCACGGGGAAGGATGGGCTCTCCCAGTGTCAGGGACCTGACTCTTGAAGGCTTGTGAGTGTTTGTCTTCTAAGTGAGTGAGGTACAGTCTCTGATGAGGAACATTATCAGCTGTAAATAATTTGTGCTGCCCACTGCAAAAATCTAAATGAGGTTATTATAATTCACTTCTTCAATTAATTTTTCCACAGCTTTTTTAGATTGCTGCTGTTATCTTCCAGATTCATTTCTTTAAGCTGTTTCCAGTTAGGTGGCTGATACATGTGAAGAAGTTACAAACCAGTAACTCTTGAGAGGAAGTGGACACAGAAGGTCTATCAGCCCCCACTGTGCAATAATCATGATTGAAACAAAAACCAAAATCTTAGATGCTTTTTACCCCGTGAACTAGAAATCAGCAGCTTTAAAGCACATATTATCAATACAGTAAGTTTCTCCCTTGTACATTACCCCAATGACATCCCCAACAGAAAAATAAATCACAAGCCTAACCTTGGGGAAGCCCTCTGAATTCAGTGGTCAGTGCTGGGCATCAGAGAGGGAACTAAATATCTGATTTTTCTCTTGCCCTTTCCTTCTGGAAGCCCACACATCTTTCCATTCTCTCCTTTCCTTGGGTATTATTTTCTGAAACAACAAAAAATCTATAAAATTGAAGCCATTTTTATTGACTTCTGGAGCCACACATTATGTCTGCTCCAAGCTTTTCAATTAATCAGCACATCTCTTCATCACACCCCCATTAACTCTACTTAGTAAGTCACTGGCAACAAAATCTGTTTTACCATGCCTTCTCCCAAATTTCCCTGCCCCATCCAATTGCATACTGGCACTATTAGCTCTGAGCAGAAACTTAGGGCATTACATGGGGGAAGCAGGAACAGAAAGCTTCCCGTTGCTGGGTGTTTTGAGCCTGCTTGATGTGCTTGAGCACAGGGAATGCTTTATGTCAGGGGTACCTGGTGACACTTTCTGTGCAGCCAGCCTGTGCAAGCCAAGGCAAGCTGTGGCAGTGTACCAAAGCAGATGTCTCCCACTCCCTCCTGAAGCACTTGGTCTGCTTGGGAAAGGTGGGCATCCCAGGACTGGGGTTGGGACGGGGATCGTCTGTGTCTGGTTTCAGCAAATTTTGTTTCATGAAGCGCTTGGGCTGTTTTACAGCACACGTTCCCATCCCTCATATCCTGTCCTGGCACCAGTAATGTGCCCCAGGCAGCAGTGAAAGCAGCAGGTTTTCTCACTCCTGCAAAATTAACGCGTGGTGGCACAGCACACGTCCCCAGGTAACAGCACACCCGGCCACTGCAAGTGCCATGAGCTGCTGCGAGGGCACAAACTGCTGCCTGGATCTACCCTGCGGGAAAGCAGCAGGCACAAGAAATGAGGTTTTTCCTCCTTTTCAATTTAACAGTCTCTTGGTACTACTCAGGTAATTATACCAGTGTGTCTCTTTGTAAGCTTTTTTTTATTGTCCCTAGTATTCCCCCTGGCAAAGAACTAAGGAAAACATCAATTTTCTAAAAGCACTCTGGCTTAAGCTGGCCGCCAGTGATGTAATGCGGCCATCCCTGAAGTCCAGAATGTACAACTATAACCAAAATGAAGTTATTTCTGGTTTCCAGAACAATTTCTTTAGCACTATTAAGAAATGTCTGTAGAATAGAAAACATACACTGAACCACTTTTCTTTTTTTTTTCCTCCATGAGTACAAGAAAACATTTTTGAGGGTCTATTCCGAAAGGTATTTTGGTAAAATGCTTACCTAACAAAACTCAGAGTCTGCTGTCTGGCCTCCACCAAAGGAGAAATGCATATTCTCAGCCTCAATGCTTCCAGCAGTATCTTTGGATTGGTGATGAGGACAGTATTTTCATCCCAACGAGTCATTCTAGCATTTTTCTGCAAATGGTGGACAAAAGGGTTTTGTAGTGAAAGGAGCAGAGCAGAGCAGCATTATTTAAGATGAATGATGGCCAGTTTTGAGATGTCCATTAAGATAACAATACCGCGGTTTTTTTACTCATCTCTTAATAGATGTTTGAAATTGCAGGAACCAGTCCTTCCAGTACAGGTACTAATGTTAATGATAGAGAATAAAATGTATCAAAGGGCTCAAGCTATTTGATTGACAAAACAACTAATTTCAGTCTTCTGAATGAAGCTTTTCTTTCAACTTTTTAAACAAGCCAGACATCAAGCTGATCAAAGCTAATATATTCAAAGAACAGTTTTAAACTAGAACAGCTTAATGTGACCAGAAACAGTATTCTGCGGTACCAGTATATTCTTAGTTATTTTTGTTTTCCCTTTTAATAAGCGGATTGCTCCTGCTCTTATACAGAGCAAGTAAGTCTGGTGAAGTGAAATGAACTTACTTCTCTTAATAGTACAGCTATTTATTTGCAGTCTCTTTAGTGTCCCCTCCACCTTTTAGAACTGTTCCTCTGAACTCATCCCATTCATTAAAACACTTTCCAAAAAGCCCAGGTAACTCCCATACCTCATCCTGTGGCATATAGATTGGCCACTCTGAGGGTTACTGACATGTTTGTAAATGGCCCCTTGGGTAGCTTCTCCATCAAATCGTTTTGGAAGACCTGGGACCAGCTGGGAGAGGTGAATTCCCCCATTCTCAAAACTGCTGTGAATGAATCTTACAGTGTAGGAATTGGGTACTGACCCATTAGTAAATGAGGATTCACAGTGACTTTACAGTTCCCACAAATCCTTACCCAGTCTTGGGAGCACGTATGGCTGGTATACCTGCTGTCCTGGAATCTGCAGGTGAAATTATACCGAGCCTCTGCAACCCTCCCACTGCTCCTCTGATCTATCCGACTGCCTCTCCACAGCCACCCTCCCCTACACAAATGGCACCAGTCTCACCCACAGCAACCGAGAAACGGCATCGCCTGCTCCTCCAGGCTTCCTGTTGTGCCACTTACACAACAAATGTCTGCCCTGCACAGGGCTCTACCCTGTACCTCTCGGCTCTCCCTCCCTGGCGAGTCTCCAGTGTGCTGCTCATTGGTCTTGTTTACACTCATATATTGTCACTTTCTGCCTATCGGCAGGAGACTGTCTCCTTCAGTCCCAGTTAACTCTGAGGGCAAACAGGTGTATGGAGGAGTCACTGTGACAACCACACAGCCTGGAACTCCTTCCCTCCCCTTTCTGGGACACCTTAACAAGAAGTTCATTTCCTTCAGACTTACTCAAGAAACTTTTCATTGCTGGTCTCCCAGGCTTAATGCCACATGGTTTGTTTTCATGGAAACAGGATACAGAGGCAGTCAGCCCATTCCATCAATGCCAGTAAAGGGGCTTGGGCCCTTCAGCTCTTACTCTAAGGAGCACCTTCATTCTGAGCCATGCTCATCCATACCCTCAGGTGTGTCCCAACTACCCTATCCAAAAGTTTTTCTAGATGGTGGAGCTCCCTCTGATAGTGGTACCATGTCATTCATCACATGCAATATGGGTTTTCAGTCAATGTGCACAGCATCATTCAATACAGAAGGGCCTGGGTGAGGCTGGGTCCTGTCAGCAGGAGAGATGAATTAGTGCTACTATACTTTGACTTCTCTCAGCCATATAAAGCTCCCCCTATCAGAGTTATATTGCACCTAAAGTACCTCCTGTGGCAGCTCTCAGGGCTGGATTGTGCTGTGCAGACATACACCATTTTTCCTGGTGTTTTACTCCATAAACAAATTTGGGTTTGACCTGCATTTAAAAACAACAAACAAACAAACAAACTAGCAAGTAAGAATCACTATTTAGGCTTGTTAAAGGCTCAGCAGTGTTCCCTCCTCTTAGCTGATTCTTGGATTTTAAAAAAAAGAAACCTCTGGTAGGTATAATGGGTTTAAATGCTCTATTACCCTTTTATATTCTTCCTCACCAAGTTCTTGTGGAAAATACAAGTCTTTAGGCACTCAAAATGCTTTCCAGCCAACAGTGGGAAAACAGCCTTTGCTGAGCTGCGTTTTCTACAGCATTTGCATAAAAATACAGTTCAATTCTCACTATATGCTGCAAAAATCTGACTCTTTTATTTCCATTAAGTTGGAAACTGTCCATATTGGCATATGTAGCCATTTTATCTTTCCTCGTTCCTTTCTTATAAAGCACAATCCTTGATGCCAGCTTGCTTTATGTTTTTCCCATTCACAGGGAAGTGAAAAAAACCAGCACGATTCCTGAAGAGACAGCAGCAGAACAATAACTTTGCTTACAATCCAGCACAGCAAAAATTCACCAAATCTAACTATTTAAGCCACCTCACACAAAATCAAGGCTCAAACTCTGTGCTTTCCTACTGACTGCTGGTTTGCAAGTGGGCTTTAAAAATGTAAGTGATAGTTTCCCAATGTCTCACAAAGTGGGGTGTTTAAAATAAATACTTGATATTCAGTCATTTAACAAAACAGAGCTTCCTATTTCTGGTTTTATGTGATACACTGTGCTTAAAATCTGTGTGACAGTGATGCACTTCTGGCAGCAAAGTGGAGTGTCTGCAAACATTTGCAATAATCTGGTATAAAGTTGGTTCCCTTGCTGCTCAGGCTGATTTCATTCATACAGACACAGATCAGAGCATCCACTTTAGCAAAGTTACAGGAAAGAAAAATTCAGCCCTTTTAGTTTGTGTTTACAGAGTCATAAATTTTTTATAGTTCTACAGGCAGAGAGATTTCTGTTTAAAGCAGAATTTTTCTGGAGAAGACTACGGCACCATCACATGATTTCAATGTGATTATATATAAATGAAATAGATAATTCAGAAGGCAGCCCCTTGTACTCTTCATAATGAGTGGGTGGCAATGATACAGTTTGCAAAAATGTTGAGCTTTAGAGAAGAGTTTTTTTAATAATTGCACTGATTTTGGTCTGAATGCCAATTTTGTGTCCAGCTTTACCATCAACAGACTGTACCAGCTCCTCAAATAGTCCCATTTTCCCTGGTTTTACACATCTAATGGCACCCACTGCTACTCAGGAATCATTAAGTCAAGTCCCATGTCAGCCCTTATGCCTTGTTTGCACTAAAAATTAATTATTTAAACCTTAAAAACATCTGACCTCTGATTTCTTCACTCTGACCAAACTGTGACATTAGAGAACAGAGCTCAGGGGAAAATACTTTCATTTGACTCATTTTGTTTTAACACCCTTTCTCTGTCTCACAGAGCTGGGGTTGGGGGTGGGAAGGGGAAGACGTGGGGTTGGTGTTTTTTCTGTTGGATTCTTGTTTGTCTGTTTTTAGGGAAGCAGAGAGATGCCTCCTGAACTCAACCAAGTGCAGCTGGAAAAAGCAGGGGCTCAGTACGGCACTGTCCACACGGAAAGGTGTGGGGTGACGCTGATTCCGGCAGCATCCCACCGAGACGTCTGCTTGGCTTTGGACAAGTCTCTGCAAAAGGACTGTCGTGTCCCTTGCACGTCTGCAGAGGAGCCCCCAAATCCTTGCTGCTGCCCTGGGCAAGCCACCCGCAGGCACGGGCAGAGAGGGGAGCTCCGGGCTGCCAGTATCCCCGTGTGCTGGGACGGGGAACAGCCGAGCAGACAGAGAGAGCATCACCGCTTTGGAAGAGTGGAATGGTTGGATGGGGAGGGAGGGAAAATGTTATTTCCTGAATGAGTCACCTCGAGTTAAAGCCTCTGGGTTGTGTACAGCAGCTGAGGCTGGTGCTGTCACTCAGTGAGTAATAAAGGAAATGCCAGCTCCCGTCTGAACTCATTTTTTATTCTGGCACTTAGGGAACACACTCATCTCAGTAACTCTTTGCAGCTCTTGCTTGTCACACATGCTGGGTGAGGGCTGCCTGTCCCAGAAAGGCAGACGCCTCCCCAGCAAATGGGGAGGCAAAGCCAAGCCCAGAGGAGAGAGGTTTAGCCACGATGTTTGTTTTGGCATTTCCCATCTCAAGTGCCTGTGCAGGTCACTCCCTGCTCAGCAAACCCTCCTAGACTTTCACTCAGGCACAGATTCATGCACAGGACGCAGGGGGGAAAGATAATCTTTACCCATGCCAACTCTAAACTCTCATTTGCAAGGAAAATAGCCATTTGCTCTCTCAGGCAATAAACAGCCATTGTGTTTTGGGGGGTTTTCTTGCTGCTCTTCAGCAACCACCTACTTTCTCTGTAGGCAAGAGCCAGCCCTGCTTTTTAACACTTGTCATTGTGTCATATAAGAACCAATAATCTCACCCAGAACCCGTCCAGCTTCAGCAAACGATGCTTGGATCCAGTGGCACAGCGTGAACAGGGAGCTGCAGCCAGTGCCATTTGGCTCCACTCATTTTGGCATACTGGAGTCCTGTGGGCAAGGTTCCTGCTGCTGGTACATTTTTAATTTTTTAAATGAAAATATAAGTGAAACAGCATCCAAACCGCAAAGCTTCCCAAGGAGGCACTTTGCCAGTGCTCCTCGTGGCCAAATTGGGCAGAGGAGCAGGAACATCCCCGCAGCAGCAAAGGCACTGAGACAGGCAGGGGCTGGATGAGGTGACTTTCCCTGAACAATAACAGGTGAAAATGGAGATTTGTAGAAAAGAAAAAAGAAAGAAAAAACAAGCAAACAAACAACCCCCCCAACCAATCAACCAAAAAATACCCCAAACAAAAACCCTAAAACCAAACTGAAATAGGACCAAGGATAAAGTATATAAGGGAAGCTGTATGGCAGTAAGAAGAATTATACTGACATCCTGTCTCACTAATGCCATCATCTTAGTTATTCTTTCTGCTTCCTTCAACACCTATCAGTTACCACACCCTCTTGCTGACTTCAGATTTCAGCTGCTCATCTTCCAGCAAACTCTCACCTGGTCAACTACTGGGAACAATCACCTCCCAGTAAAACAGAGCTACTAATCTTATTAAGAGTTACCACCTAAGTTACTATTTCAGGGCTAGGGCCCTGCCACACGAAGCTTTCCAGGCAGCAGCTGCCATAAAGCCATTCAGCATCTAAAGAGACCTATACAAATTGTTTAAGCAATTTAAAACCAACCAGCAATAACCCACTGGATTTGTGCCTAGTTGCACAATGCCAGGGCTGGAGCCCTCACCCCTGCCCAGCCTCCAGCCCCACAGCAGCCCTTGGGCTTGGGGAGCACCAGCCCTTCCCAGGGATTAATTGACAGAGCTTTTGAACTTTGCCTTTATCATCAAACACCTTGACTGGGGGTTTTATTTAAATGTGTTAATTACTTGTGTGTTGTAATTGCAGCACAGCTACAAGCACATCTTGGATTTCTGCCATACTGATGCTCATGGCCTCCATTTAGCAGGCTCACCTGCATGCTGCCCCTGTCCTGGTAATCGAGTAATGTGGAGATCAGCACGAATGAGTTGAAAGAGATTTTCTGGTTACTCAGAAAGTAATCAGAAAGCATTTTAAGAGTATTTTGAATCTGCATTTTCAAAAGAATAATCAAGATCCACAGCTGTACTGTATCAGCAGAACGAAACTGGTCTCAAAAGAGGTCAAGTTACACCAGACAGATCACTAACGCTGGACTCTAAATAAATACAAGATAAAAATACAGAAATCATTCACAGAGGGAGCAACAGAGTGAGAAGTTGAAGCATACCTTGGGTGTTTGTGCTTGTGTCCAACAGAAGGAAAGTGGCCACACTGCATTGAGGGGGCTGTCTCACGTGCTGAGAAACAGTCCATGATTTCCGTAATGGTAAAAAGACAAAGTCCTCCCTGGATGAAGCTTGAAGTGACTGTGCAGCCCCAGAGACAGCAAGCAGCTAAACCAGATTTTGCCACAGGGCTAAATAACAAAGATCAGTGTTTAGCAATTAACTTAGGCAACAGCATCATCCATGTTTCTTTTTCACATGACAGAACTGAACTCAGAACAGTGAAGAAATGTACATTGAGTAATTTCTCCGGCTGTAGTGTGCTGACTTTGTCAGCCACGATCTAGATCCCTGAAACCTCCATGCAGAATGTTTCAAGCTTGTTCCCCTGACAGCCAGAAGCATGAGCACACAAGGGATGCCACTGGCAAGGAAGGGTAAAGAAGGCAGGTGAGGGATGTTACTCTGCTAGTGGGATGAGCCTGCACCTCCCCATGCTGCTGCCACAGCTCCAGCCTGCACCACAGATCCTCACCTCCTCTCCTCCACACTGTCCTGGCCTGCCAGGCTTACGTCTCATCTCCAGCACTTAAGGGTGGGAGAATCTCCTTCCTTCACCTCAGGGTGAGCTCTGGTCTCCTTCAGTTGTGTGTCACACTCCCACCACTGAAGTGTGGGCTGGGCAATGGCCTGGGAGCTTGGAGAAGCACAGGTTTACTCTTAAAGGCACTGGGGTGACAGGCTGTTTCTTCTTGTTTCCTTATCCTTCTTCCAGACGAGGATATTTTTAAAGTTTGGGAAAGGATTCAAATCAAATGAGAAAAAAAACCCACCACTTCTAGGCATATTTATGCAACAAGTAGTCTCTTTCTCGTCTTCTTTTTTTTTTTTTTTTTTTTTGCCTACTGGTTTATTTTTGCCCAGGCTGTGCTTTTATAATGGGATCTTTTTGCTTGTTTTGAGGGTTTGTTTTGCTGTCTTTTTTTTTCTTTCAAAGGAAACCAATGAAAAAATCATCATCCTAGTGGCTAGTAATTTTCAGGTTAGATATGAGGTAAAATTAGAAGCAATGATACAACTTTTTGGAGGGCGTACAGAAACAGAAGCACTGCTCATTTCAGCTGCTGCGCGGTTGCACATTTGTGGCAGGCTGTGGTCTCACAGACCACACAGAGACCTAACAGCCTGTATTTTTGGTAAGTAACTGTAGATCATACTCTAACTCTCTGCCTTTCTCTCCAGAGCTGTTAAATGGAGCCAAGAGGATTTTTCTGCCACAGACTGGATTCATCAGTAAATGGGCAAGATGCACTTGGGATAAAGACTAAAATTCCCACTCCAGTTTTTTATGTTGGTCCCTCCAGCAGTGTTCAATGCACAAACTTGCTTTCCTGGGAGCCTTGCTGATGAGCAGGTTTTCTGCTCCAGCCATCTGACAGCAAGGAAGGCCACACGATAGCCCAGCCTGAAGCAGCTGCACAGGACACACCACGCCCATCACTCAGGGGGTGCCCTCAGCCACCACACTGTGCCTGGCTCCTGCCACCCTAATGCACTGTCAAGGCTTGGGGCAACCTTTGACTGTCTTTGATGAACATTACACGTATTTGCAGGCAATGAATCCCTGCTGTGACAAAAAATACAAAACAAGGGAAATAAAATTGCATAGGTTGTTGTTTCAGCTAGGGATAATGACTCCAGCAGCATCTGCAGGCTGACACACTGCTTAGATTAATGTCACTTTCAAGAACATGGCTTGATTTTTCTTTTTAACATTTGTCTTTACCAACAAGCCCCTCACCTTAGCACTGAATAATTGACTCTGCCTTGAAGATACTAGAGCTTGTCACAACACTTTAAATATTGGGCTGCAGCTCTTCCGAAGCCAAGGGGAGCAGCCAAGGGGCTGACAAGGCCTCACCTGCCTGTGCCATGGTGGGTTTGGGTGTGCTGGACCAGCTGCCCCAGTGAGGACAAGCAGCTCCTCACCACTGCTCCCAGACTTGACTGCTCAGGCTTCCCAAAACATATCAAAGCTCAAGGGTTTCCCCCCGATCTGCATGGTGAAAGCATAAATGGGAAGCACTGTTTGTCATCCAATCCCTACAATACTAGGCCAGACAGCTCTTCATTGCTTTCTTACTTTCTAAAACTTTTAAATGTTTTTAATTAATAATTTGAATACACTTTAAGTTCACTGGTAAAAGTGACCAAGTGCAATCACTGTATGCCTTATATTCATTTTCAACCACACACCAACAATCTTCCCATGCAGAAGAGAACCCACATCAACAAAAATCATGTTGACTACAAACTACCTTAGTGCTTTCTCCAAAGAGATATTTTTCAGTGGTATTTTAAGCACCAAAAAGGAAAAAAGAGAGGAAACTCTTTAAAGTCAGCAACAGAAAGGTGAGATCTGTTCAGATAAACACAAACATGACGGCACAATTTTCTTTGGTCTTCTTTCTATCAAATCTAAAAAAATATTTTTAATTGATTCTTGAGGCAGTTTTTGAAGTTCAATAAATCCTTCAGAAATCAGTTGGGAGTCCACAAATGTTAATAGTATTTAGCTCATTTCAATAAAAATGGCCTCATTAACATGCCAGCTGCTAAAATGTGTGATACCAACTGTGTCCTTCTGCCAGCCTGCAGGGAAGCATTCCTACTTACTACTCAGTTTTGCTTTAAGAGACCATTTAGAAAACATACCCATTTTACTGTATGCACGCGTTCAGATAATAGTTACTTCACTATTGCCCTACCCCAAAAATGCCTTTAAAAGTCCCTGGCAGCTCTTCCAACAAGCTGAGCTCAGGCTGGCTTTCTTTGTGAGTATTTTTTCCACAGGCAAGTAAAACCTCATTCACTTTCCCATCCATCAGCACAGAAGGAGCCAGGTGAGCACCATGCCTGTCTGAAGCAAGAAGTTTTTATTGTGGCTCTGCTTGGTAGAAATAAATAATCTTCGTTCAGCTCTGCTGCTGTCAAGCCACAACCATTGGCTGCAGCTCCCTTGACTGTGTGTAAGCACCCAACCTCCAGCTCCAAAATTTGGAAGTCACATTGCAGTTAGCATGAGAGCAAGTGCCTTCTGCCTTCACCCATCTACACAAGCGAAGGATGACCCACATGTGGGCTTTAGAAACATCTCTTCAACTAGTGTTTGTGCACTGTGGTCAGATTTCTGAGGCTCTTGGAACGAAAGCCATTAGAAGCTGTCAGGAGCAGGGTGATGCCTGTGTTTGAATGGGCACAGCATCCAATCCAGGTTTGGGGCAGGAATAACATTTGGAAGCTCATTTTGAAACTTCATGTGCTGCCTTAGCCTCCTTAAGCCAACACTGCTGCCATCCTCCTGGCTGGCCGGGGCACGGTTGGTAAGGGCTTGAGATACTGCTGCAGTGCTTTGAGGACACACTAACAGTAGCAGCATTAATGATGTGCCAAATTAAACCAGGTCATTAGGCCACAAGGTAAGTAGCACTATACAAGTATTTCCAGAGAAAATGTGGGACATTATTCAATAAAGTACTGATCAAGTCAGAGACATTGGCAAAATCCAATGCAGAAACCTCACCAACAAGTGGTAACACCAAAAATTTCCACACCTAATACGTTTCTCCAGCACAAAGCTGCATTAACGATTCAAGATCCCAACTCAGGAAAAACAACACACTGGCCTTTAAGAGTCAGGGCTTGATTCTCGGATGATGTGAATGCCTCTTCCTCGTGCTTACATTTGTAGCTGTGCTTCCAGCTGGCGCCGTACCTGCCACCAAGCTGCTCACGCTGTTAAACAGCGCTGGATGTGCCAAGCAATAGTCATTTTACCCAAACCAGCTTGGATAGCAACACACATGCCAGCCTGCCTGCAAAGCCCTGTCCCCTCTCCATGGCAGCCCAAACTAGCGTGTGACTGGCTGTGCCACAGGTATCCCCCAGTGCCAGCCCAGAGGAGAGGCCAGCAGCCACGCCAAGAAACCCTTTTGTCACTGTTTTAGAGCATCCCAAATGCCTTACCATGACAATTCTATCCCATAAGAGCCAGCATAGAGGCTGTGAAGTCCTCAGCACGCTCAGATACACCTTTGATGGGGAATCACAGAGGGAACTCAGCCCCCCGTTGCTGGAGAGCAGATGTGCAGGATGCAACCCTAAAAAGCAGGCCAGAGCCTGCAAAAGGCAGAGCAATGATAAGCAAAATTAAGCAGCAATCGGGAGCCACTGCAGCAGCAGGTCCTACATGTGGCTACCCAGAAGCTGGGCCCACAGCTCCTTGTCATCCTGCAGCTCCTACCCTGGATGCTGGCCCAGCAGGGAGCAGCTCAGACACTTCACTGCAAGGATCTGAGCCCATATTACCAATGGAAGTGGATTTAAACTAAAACACGAGTCACCAAATGGACTGATTTGGCTCTACTACCTCATGCTGCAATGGGAAAAAGGGAAAACAGAAAGCAGGACTCTGTTTGAAGCAGCACAACCCATCTGGCTACTTCCTGACCCCCTTGTGCAAGTAGAAACAGTGTCACACACGTGCCTTCATCCTGGTTTTTTACATACTCCTTCCCAAATGCCATCTAGGACTGTTAAAAAGGTAATGTATTTTCCACTGGTCACATTAGCACCCTGCTGGGTCAGAGTCACAAGAAAAACCTCCCACCCCAGCATCCTCAGACCCACCACAGTTTCAGGCTCTGGCAAGCACCAGACATCCTACCTGCATGCCAGATGTTCCCCAGCCTCTGTGAAACCTTGCCAGTGAAAAGACATAGTTAAGTGCTTCAGCTCAGTGCATTGCCAAAATTTAGGCAAGCACCAGCACTCTACAGCACAGCGGGGACTGGAAAGGGAAACATGTCCTGCAACCATGGTGAGTACATGGGCAGCAAATCCCATCTGTGACTCCATGAGGCCCCTGACTGCTTGGCGCCTTTCAGCAGGGATCTGTGATTGCTGTTTCCCCTTGTGCTGAAATAAACCTCACAGTCCTGTGGCAGGCAGGGTGACACCTGGTGACACCCCAGTGTCTGTCACCAGCCTGGGCGGCCTGTGCAGGGGAGATGGAGGTGTCAGCCCCTCCCACAGTAATCAGAGCTTCCGAAATTACTCCACTGCCTGTCAGTAATCAGTCTCAGGGCATCTCAAGTTCACATATAAGTGTAACTAAAGAGAAAGTGAGACAGACCACAAGCAGAAAAAGCCACAGTCTGGCTGAACAGGTTAGAAATACCCAGTTCTTCTGAATTCACTGTGAGATGCTAAGCCCAAAGCCTGGCGAAGATCCTCCAAGGCCACACAAGGAATCAAGGTAAAACCATGGGGGCTACTTAATGCAAAGGTTAAAACACAAACAGCTTCAGAAAGTGATTAGAGATGTTCACAGAGGGGCAGCTTGCTGAGACCATGGGGTGTAACTGCTTTTGTGCTGGCCTTGAGGACATCTTTGATGACCAGAGCATGGCCTCATGTCCACTGCTGGCCACTTGTGCTGCCTGGCAAACACTGGGACCTCTACCATAACACTTGGCAGTGGCAGCCCATGAAGGCAGGGGAGAGGACACTGGAGGGGCCCCTCTGCCTCTGGCCCCCCAACCAGAGGCAAGAGGTGCTGGCCAGAGGCCGTGGTGTTGTGTGGAGCACACTGGGGCTGTCTGCTACATAGTTCAACCAGGGATTTCAGCCACCAAGGACAACTTTGCAGAGCTACAAACATTTTGCTGAACAAATAAGTATATTTTTTTAGATTTCACTCACCAGGCTCTGTAAAAGGCATCTCCATAGCTGCAGTACTTTCAGATTTCTCAGCTAAGCTTCTTTTAGAGTGCAATTATGGTTTTTTTCAGTGTTACAGACTGACTCAAAGGTGCAGGCAGCAGGTTGGTGTTCTCCAAATCTACATGTTCATAGACTGTTCCCTGTAAATCATCGTTCCCACCCTGTCTGTGGTGCAAGCATCCCTCCTGGGGCACCCACCGCAGAGCACTGAGTCCCGGGGGGTGCAGGCACCCCAGCCACCTCCTTCCCCTCTTGGTTTTATTTTGGGTGACCCGTATTTCACTGGAGAGGTCAGAGTGTGGCAGCACAGCCGCGGCTGAGGCCCTTCCCAGAGGGAGGAAGGGAGCACGCAGAGCTTTTGAAGCAATGATAAGAGAGAACACCGCAATTAGGGGTTTGCAGTTTCTCCAGCAAATTTGCATTTTAAATTACGTTTTGGCATAATTGTGTTTCATCTTTCTTTTCACTCTGACTTCTGTAACTTTTTTTATTTCCTGAGGACGGTTTGAAATGCTGGATAAGACTACAACTAAAAAAGAAAAGAAACAATTTAATATCAATATATTTCCTTTTCTCAAAATATTTCTTTGAGATTAACCATTGGGAGGGGAAAGAAGTCATCTGACATGAGGGGGAGCAAAATAAGGTGATGTTGAAAGGAATTTCACCCTAAGGAAGGAACTGTGGGTTCTGGCTCATTACCCCAAGCTCAGCAGAAGGCAAGGGGGGCTTTAGCAAAGATTTCACCCCAGCCACCTCCTGGCCGGGCAGACACCCCAACCCTACCATGGGAAGTAATCCCAATTACCAGCCCCTTCACTCCAGAAGTTCACAGCTTGGCCCTGAGTGCTAAATCTAATTATCTCTAGGTCCCATTAAGCAAAGATACCTTGACAGCTCTGCTGTCAGGATAGATTAACCCACAGACACAGACCCCTGCATCCCCTCCACACTGCTGCTGAATGTGTGACAAGTCAAACAATACCAGTGTGGCCGATCTGTTGCTCCTTCATTTCCCATCCCCTCCTCACAGCTCCTTGCCACTCACCAAATACTCAGTGCTGCCCTTGAATTCAGAGCAGGAGGCCAGAGCCCTGACAGGGCTATAGAGATGCTGAGCCCCCACAGCTGGCTGTCCATGCCATGGGAAAGATGTGTGAGTTAAGAGAATCGCCTCAGCTGCCTCAACACACCAAAAAAAAAGGATTTCTAGATCTCTCCAGCATGCTCTGAAGGGCAAAGAAAAGCCACTCAAGATGCACTTCAATCCATAATAAAACAACACTGCTGCCATTGTCAGGCACCTGAATGGAGACGTGAAGGTTAGATGAGCCTGTGTTATATTTAATGCTGTCAAATAGTGTTTGAACACAAAGTGTGGTTTGTGTTTATTGCTGCATTCCCTGCCTCCAAGGCTGTCCTGCGGCCTGAAAGGACCTCCAGCATGTAATGGGCTCATTTTTTCATAATTGCAGAATTCTAGTCAAGAAAATGATGGGGACTTTGTATTCGAATGTCACCTCCAATATGTCACGTTAATTTTCCTCTTTTAAGACCCTCATCTGGATGCTAATGCCAGATGATTATGTTGGTATATGAAACGAACGCAAGCAGGTCTAAGTAAAAGGCCACCAATTCATATCCCATCAGGACAGTGGTTGTGGGTTTATTGGCACAGTGGTCCCGGTCTTGATCTGAGTTAAGCCGATATAAATTAAAACTAAAAAATAATAGATGGCTGGTGGGGGGAGGTCCATGGCTGGTATTAATCTGCACATCTCCTCCAAAAGCAGTGCTTCTGCAGAGACAGACCCTGGGTGGACATGTCCATCCCAGCCAGTCAGGCCACACAGGACATCCCAGGGGCTGTTGTTGAGGAGGGGTGAATGCTGCTTACAGCCTTGTTTGCAGAGCTTTTCTTTGTAAGCTACCTTAGCTGTTTTACACACACTGTGGTCCTGACAGAGGGGGAAGCAAGATGGGGTTTTCCTCCCTCTTCCCCCAACCTCCAGCACATGCACTAGTTTCACTATGTCTAGATTTTGCCACTATAACAAACTCCACGTCTGGGGTTTGGTTTTTTGGCTGAGTTTTTTTTTTTGGTGTGGGGGCAGGGGGAGATTTTTTCAGTCTTTTTAGGCAGGGAAAAGAACTCAATAAATCAGTGCTCTATTTTACTGCATTGGCTTAAGACAATATCCTTAGGATACCACTATTAATTAATGATCCAACCCTTATAGCTTCTCCACAGTAGGATAAAAGTTGGCAGAACAGAGAAGCTCCAGATGGAGGAAATCTTGTGCATCAGATAAGGCTTTATGAGTGACAAGCCCCTGCCACTCATGTTTAAGGCCACAGACATAAGCTGCTTGTTATGCTGCAAATCAGCTAAAAATACCCTAAATACAAACATTTTTCTTCTCAAAACCACCTGTTACATCAGAGGCATTCAGAACATTCTGATTCGTGTGTAGAAAGTACCTTATTTTTTTTAATGAAAGAAAAGATTTAGAGCAGTAAAAAATAAGAGGGGAAAGGATGAACTGCAGCCACAGCCCAGCTTCAAACACGTCCTGTTAAAAGTTCATGGACTAAAAAGTTACGCAGCACTAACAGATCACCTGCAAGCTCACACTGGGTGAAATTTTAAACTGACTCACCTTTTTTCTTTTTTTCCTACAAAAACTGGAATTTATTCTCACTTCTAAGCTCTTTGGAGAAAGCAGCTCATGTAGGTTTGATGCCAAGTGCACTGTAATAATAACCCTAATCCAGAGGCCATAGGCAAGAATGCAGAGCTCTTTACAAGAGCTCCAGTTCATGGGCAGGAGACCTCTAAGCCAGCACCTGAAAGGCTTCTTGAACCAGTAAAATTGGCTGCAAAACCTTTGCAAAAAACTATTTTTAGCAGACTAAAATGTGGGCAGTAAAATGCAATACAGACTGTGACCAGCAATCCATTCCCATGTGAGCTGCACCAGCCAAGCCACCTTCCCACACCACTTTGGCCCTTTCTCCAGCATCACAGGGACATGCACGGCTCATCCTATTCCTTTGAGTTATTCAAACATTTTGGACTTTTCCTGCATAAGAGGGGCCCTGGGTCAGCCAGGATCTCAATTTACACAGTCAGGCCTAGAATTCACATGCACTGACCCCCCAACACTGAGTCAGACCCAAAACTCCCACTCACATCTCCTGTTCCTAGCTCCCATGATCCTGGTTTACTTAGGTTGTAGCAACCACTTACACCCTCTCCTCAAAATTGCATAGTCTTCTGTGTTATTGAAATGGCCTTTTTTTTAACTGATGAAGATTAAGTATTTCATTTTGCCTCTTAAAATCTGTGCTCTGTATCATCTCATGGTTTTAAAATGCCTGGTAGGATTAAACTCAAGACTTTTCTCCATTAGGACCACTAAAGCTTTTTCAATTTGAATCTGCGTTTTTTTGATAAGACAAGAGGATACCTTATAAATCACTGGAGTCTCTTATTTTTAAACAGTGCCCCCCATCCCATCTTCAGAAAGGAAAGGATAATTTGAATTTTAGATTTTAAACACTGATCTCACTTGAGACTCCTTCTATCCGAGATAGTGATGTTATGCTTGCTGTCTAATTAAGGAAGGGATGGATTAAGCGATAGATTTATTGCCTACCTTGGAAATTACCATAACCATTATTATAACAGTAATGTCTACATCCTGCAGGATCCAAAAGTGCTTAACCAGATAAAGAAATTTTGTTTTCTTTGCACATGTGTAACAGCACTGGCATCTGGAACATCTCCAGGCTAAAAAAAAAAAAAAATCAAGCCAGGATTCAACATAGTGTGTATTTGTGCTAGGTGTAAAGTACATCAGAGAGGTCCTCATTCTTGTGAGTTTTCAGTGTAATTCATAGGTTTAGAAATAAATGTGTACAGAAGAAACAATATCAACCCAACCTCCACAAAGTAAAAGGAAATTTAAAAAGAACTTTGCTTGAGAGGGTTTTAGATAATTTAGGTGCCTAAATCCACAACCAGACTCTGAAATTTCTCCTTTAGATATTGTGGAAGTCTATATGCATTTCCTTAAAAAAATGCAGAGCTCCTCAAAGGTCTTCTGGAGAGACAGAGAGACAGCCATGGCAGAGATCATGGTTAGGTATTAGAAAAAGGTTCTTCACCCAGAGGGTGTTTGTGCATTGGAACAGGCTCCCCAGGGAAGTAGTCACACCACAGAGCCTGTTTGAGCTTAAGAAGTGTTTGGACAACACTCTCAGGCCCATGGTGTGACTCTTGGGGATGTTCCTCTGCAGAGCCAGGAGCTGGAATCAAGGATCCCTGTGGGTCACTCCAGCTTATTCTGTGATTCTGTGATGTTGTTGTCCTACATACACCAAAGCCAAAATGGGGTAAAAAAAGTAATAGCAGATAAACACTTATGTGCCCAAAGGTGCTGGATGAGTGCACCTGTGAGGTAGAGGGAAGCCAGTGCTGGTAGCTACTGTGACAAGGAACGGGCTCAGGAAGGGTTTCCCACTAACCTCAGTATTCCTTATCCTTCAGGCCACAACACCATTGCAGAAATACACCATCTTTGCCTGCTGTTTTGCTTTTCAAAGCCTGCATTCCCATCTCGTTTCCAAAGATCATTTTAGAGACTCCTTAAGGCCGCCACTATAAAACCCCACACCTCCAGAGCAACAAACCTCCATAACACCACGCAGGAAGACAGCACAAGCAGGGTGAGGCTAACAGAGCAAGTACAGACTGTCTTCATGAGGCTGAGACAACTCTCTACCAGAAGAGCAATGCCTTCTGCACCTGGAAGGTGGGTGCTCAACAGGTGTCTGCTGTAAAGATGAGGGAGAACCTCAATGTTGCACTTAATCCTCTTAATTCAGAGGAACTGATGGAGAAGGTGGTTTTTAGTTGAGCATGTAAATCAGGGCAGTTTGCAATTGTAGCTGGCTTTATCGAATCGTGTGCTAAAATCAGTAATGCTTCCTGGCCAGGAGGTAGATTATCATCTGTTGTAAATTGTCATACTTCAAAATAGCACATTAATTGCTGTGATAATTTACAGCAGCTGAGAATCTCCCCTGGGGACTGTGTTTATTACTCAGCTTTGTGTCTCAGACAATAGCAGTCCCTATCAGGGATGGGGTCCTGTGGTACTTTCATCATACTCATAATAATGGAAAGAGATATAAACCTTCTGTCTTTCCATTTTGGGTAACTAATGCATCAACTGAATTGGATTTAATTGCATAACAGTAGAAGTGGAGCCTGGAAGCACTGATGGAAATCACCTTTGGGGGTTTTCTTCCCCTTCCCCCTGGTTACCTTTTACTAAATGATCATCCATATATTTATAATGCTGTAGAAAATACACACCTATGTTTCAGTGCACAAATAGCCCAGCTGCATTTTTACTTTACAAAACCAATTTTAAAAAGCATGTAGGGAGCAGATCAGGAGGGTGTGTTGGGGTGAAACTGCTCAGCACTTGAATTTACCCAACTAAATAGTGAAAACATTTTTGGCTCGCTTCCTCGAAATATGACCTGTCAGTTGTGTTCAACTTGATAAGGTCTTTTAAAGCTAAAAGTTGTTGAGTGGGTAGGGCTGGCAACACCCTGCAAAGTTACTTTGGTTTTTCTTTCAAAAGCAGAGCCCTGTGAAACATTCTTTATTAATGCAGTGAATGTATTACAGAAAAAAATTTTGCAACCCAAATAACCAACCTACAGTGATACCCCAAGAAAAATGGACTGGTGGTGGTTGCTGGGCTGCCCCTCTATGCATTTTCCCCTCTGGGTCCCACACTCGGCCTCACTGTAGCCTGAGGCAGGACCAGTTCAAGGAGAGATGCTGGCAGGGCTGGCAACTCCCACAGACCCCTTCCATGTCCCAGGCACCAGAGCAGGGGCTGCCCCACGTTTTTAGTCACACATAGTCCAACACGTGTTTTCTGTAACCAGTTCACCTGCAGCCAAGCTGGAGAACACTGGAAGATTTGCAGGAGCTCTTTTGTTCACTGCATGGCCTCTCGCCCCCTCTCCTAATGCAGAGAGGCTCTTGACGATCTAAACAGCAGCTCGGAAATGTTTAGACTGAATGTATTCCCAGCAGCTGTCAGAGCTGTCACTGCCTGCCAGGCAGCTGTGGGGAGCAGGGACGGGAGCCAGGTGGGGCTCCCGACGATGGTCAGCACCTCTAGCTTTTAAAGATCTCCAGCTTTTCTGGAGTGATGGAGCTGCTCTTCCTATAACCCTTGCAGGCTGGACTTGGTCAGCCTGCCTGCTGCAAGCTGCAGCCTTGCATGCTGGCAACCAGCCCCCTCCAGAGACAGACGTTTCATCTGTGTTGTGTGTTCCCATTTCTGTCACACTCCTGGGATATCAAGAGCAAAACTGCTGCCTAGCAAAGTGCTGCTACTCCGCTTCAGCACAATATTTGGACACAGGCCTAACCCAGCACTGCTACCGATCTAAACTCTGATGTCCATATTAGGAAAAAAACTTTGTTGCATAAAATTTGAAAAAAGAAGAGGAAGTTTGAAGCATGCTATAAAACACCCGATTTCAAGATAATTTCCTTCCAAATTCAGAAAGACAGCAGCAGCCATAATTTGGCTCACCCTCAGTTCCCTTCACCACCATGGTAAAAAGGCTTCCCCACCCCCACCCAGCATTTGGAGGATTCATTCTTGTGGCAGGCTTGGGGAGAGGACCCCATGGGGCAGTGTTCACTATTCCCATCTCTGTAAAAAACATCTCACTTGGAAAACACACCGCCAAGGACCTTTGCTTTTAAAAAATTCAAGGCAAACAAATTAGTCAGTACCCCTCAGTGGGTAATCATCTCCAGAGACACCAAATACCCCAAAATGGCTGACATAAAGTCACTTAAAATGGGAATGAATATTCATGGGAAGCATCACACTACATTCACCCACTTGCTATACAGCAAGCCATTCCATAAATCCTGATCTCATTCCTCTGACAATGATCTGTCACCTTGCACTGCAGGTGATGAGGACTAAGTTGCCCTGTGCCTTTGTTTTCAGTAAGAATCAGGTAATTATTAGATCTTTCACTTAACTGTTTTCAATGCAGCCTAGCCTGACAAGAAAACTGGAAATACTGATGACATTTCAAAGTCTAAAATTTCTAATTTTCAATAGCATCTGCACCAGCTGGTATGATCAGCTTCCCCAGTAAACAGGCTGAGTTGTTTGGAAATAATGTTTTGGGGCATGGGAGCAGGGAAAACAGTAAGGCATGAAATGGATTTCACTCCCAGGAGCCACACCATAGGGTTAAGGACAGCACTTCATCCAACAATCCACCTGTTAGGGATCCCCTGCCTCCCTTGCACCAGCACAGACCCTCCTACTTAATCCAAGTGACAAGAACGGGCAGTTTCATCTCTTTTCCCTGCACCTCCAGCTGCCCCCATGGTGCTTTGCTGTTAGGAACGGCAGATCCCGGATCCCAATGGAATGGGTGCCACCAGTTTGCGCTGCTGAAGCAAGGAAGATTGAGGCTGATGAGCAGTGCAAAGGGCAGCCAAAGCATCACCACCTCCCCTACCCACTTCCAGCTGAGCACAAGGCTGTGGGAGCAGCCATTCCCTCAGGTTTGTACATGCCTAATAACTAGTAAGCTGTGGTACTCAGCAAATTGTTGGTCTCAGGCATTTTATTGCTGGTTGTTGAAGCACGAACGTCATTCCCTGTGAAAACATGTGATTTTGCTCTCAACCTGTTCATTCAGGTTTGTACTCCCGGTACTGCCTTAGCAAAAAGCTAGGAGGGAAGGAGGGAAGTGTCTATTAAGCTGCAGAGGCCTTTGATCTGATCTATTATGTTTTACGAGGCTTTGGAGCTGGACAAAAGTTAGGTGCCTGCACCTCTCACCCACCACTGCCTTGCGAAGTAGAGCAGCAACAAATGCAGCTGGACAAGCCCCCCCACCCCATCCTATGGGCATCCTTTGGCCTCCTTTGGTTTTTTTGGAGTGTAGCACGGTCAACCTGGGGACACATGGTGAGAATTAGCTCTGGAAAAGCCGGGTAGATGACAACTCTACTCCATCTTAGCCATGCAGCATTTCTGGCCGGACACTCTCACCCCCTCTGTAGAGGAAACTTTTCGGGGGCTGCAAGGGAAGGAAAAGCAGGACGAGGCAGCAGGGCTGGCAACAAGCCTCCGTCTGACTGACTGTTTCTTTGCTTGGATGGACTTTGCCACCACATGACTGGTCTTGAAGCTTGGTTAAAAGACAGCATGTCTGACCTTGCCCAAATGCAGCCCGTTCATCTCATGGGATTGATGACACACTTTAACACAAACTGAAATGGTTCAGCTAGGTATTTTTAATGCGTGGCAGGGTTTCCTTCTGTGATTATTCCTACAACACACATCTCTTCCAGAAAACTTACTTTCTCTTCAGCAGAAAGTTAAAATATTTTCAAGACACTGCATGGCAGAAAAAAAAAAACCCAGAAAAGTGTCTTCAAAACAGCCCTGGCTACTGGGGGAGCTATTTGTGCACTTTAGAAAACATGACCTCCTTTGGGCCAGGAGAAATAATATGGTGAGCGCATTGCAGCAAAGAGGTCAGAGAACGTGGCTCTTTTCCTTCCCTTTTGTTTGAAAGGGAAACTTTCTACAAAAAACAGCTGCTGTTTTTTCTCACGCATCAGTTGTGGTGTGCTCAGCCCACGGGCTTGTTTCAGAGCTGCAGAGGATCCCGCCAGGGCCTGTGGGAAGCCAAAGCTCCACACCTCTGTGAGCCAGCACCAGAATAACCGGCCTGATGCACATAGCACTGCGTGTTAGAGGCTGCTCGCGGAAGTGTGGAGCTAAGAGATGATGTTCTCTGCTGCAGAGAACCATAAAGTCAAAACGAGCTTGGAATGTATTATAGTGGCCTCATCAAAAAAACCCCTTCTACTCTTCTGTACAGCAAAGACAAGGCAAGCCCTCTCTGCTCCAGGGAGATGCTTACACAGAGAAAGCTCAGTCTCTAATGTAACATGTTCAGAGTTTCAGAGAGTTTTGTAGCATGCAAAAATACCCAACCATGGTTATGTTATAAACACCTGCAAAAGCAGATTAGATCTGCCTGATAAAATGCCTAAATAATACCCCAGGTTAATTTTAGTGCAATTACAATTTCCTGCAGCAGCTCATTAATGGAGACATCAGTGACATTTCACTGCATGGCATGTCTTGCAACAGCTCCTGGTGACTCTCGCCACCCCTTCTCTCACCAGTCTTTGCAGCAGCAGCAAGTTTGCATCAAAGCATCCATTCCCCTGCTTTGGATTCCATAAAATAACAAGGAGAGCATCCGAAAAAGGTCTGAGCTCTCTTTTACTCGACAGTCTCACACTAACATTATTGAGGATGACTTCCTCAGACTGTAAACCAAACTAATAGTATGTGAAGTCTAGCAGGGGCAAAGCATGTCCTACAAACAATAAAAATCACAGCCAGCTGTCAATTAAACTGAATAATAATAATAAAAAAAAATAAAAACACCTTTCAGGCATTAGGCATATTAATCCTTCCTCATCAAAAAGTCTTACTGACCTTGGGAAAGGGAAAACATGTTGTGTCTGTACCTGCCCTGACTGATCTCCCTGGCAGGGAAATCCTCGTCACGTCCCTAAGCTGCTCATCCCCAGAAAGGGAGCACGGGTGCCTGTCAGCAGTCAGCCCTGCTTCCTGTGCACTGTGAGTGTCCCCACCCCATCCACTCCTTCTCTGTGTCCTCGTTTTCCCATGCTGGAGAAAACCAGAGCAGTGTCAGGCTCAACATCCCTTCCCATGCCCATCACTCAGCTCAACCCTCCCAGTGTCCCAGTGGAAAACTCCAACTCCAGTGTTGGCCTGAAGTAACCCACTGGTCTTCTGCCTATTGAATAATAAGGTGAAGGACATATTCGCCAACTGAAGGGCACTGATGTTGAAAGTCTTGCTGTACATCCAAGGAAGGAGAGCTGAACTCCGCCCATCTGCCATTTAAATTGCATCCATCAGAGCCAACTCTGCTGCCTCGGAGGTGGAGATGAGAGGTATTCCTTCTTTGTTTCTGCTAAGTGTCAGTGAAAAGAAAATTCTCATGTCAAAAAAGAACATTTCCCACGTACAAATAAAGACTTGGCTGAAGTCTCTGGGTAAGATCTATCTGTCAAAGTCCCTCCAGCAGATGTAGAAATTTGTTAAATATTTCCATCTGCTGAAGAGTCTGGCCATCAGTTTGTCCTGGTAAATTCTTAAGTGGCACTGGTATTCCAACACTGAAAAATGGGAAATCGTATTTGTGGGAATGTCCAAACCAAAAAATATTGCACAGACATGCACACATAATAATAATAGAAAAAAAAGGTAATGCACAGGTAATTGCAGGTAATGCACAGGCTTGCTCTTGTCAATTAGTATGAGGGGTTTAGGAGTACTCACAAACTCTTCATGAAAATGGCCTTTTAGGCAGGCTGACATCACCCAGATGTTTTTAATTACAATGACTCTGGGACTAATTTCTCTGCTTATCTGTCACTGCCCTCCAGCACTGGTTCCTGTTGATTAAATCTGCCTCAGTTACAGAGTACAACTTTGGCTGGAGATACGCAGTTTCCTGATGATAGGGAGTTAAGGCTAACAAGTGGGAGTTTTCACATAAGCTAACACAAACGAGGGAGAGCAGATCCATAGCACGCTACCTCCTCTGCCCTGACATGGGTCCACAGTGTGCTCCTGTCCCTCTCTCTACCAAAGGAACCCTATGTGTCCTCATGACCCTGTAGGCCAGAAGCCAGTGGCCATGGTTTCCAGAGGTGACCAGGACTCGCAACTTCATGTTTAAGAGCAAGAAGACCATCTTTGAACACAAGGTCCTCTGCCCTTAGTGGTGGAAATAGTTCACCCCTCAAGTGCCAGCCCTTCTCCCTTCCACAGATGGAAACCTCACAGGGATACATGAGACTCCAAAACCTGAGACCAAGCGTGTCACTCCACCCAAGCCAGTGAAGGCATCGCCATTGGACTCAGCAGGGTGAGAGAAGGTTTATGGACCGAGGTCCCAGCTCCAAGCTGGAACAAAGCAGCTGTACCAACACAGCCTGGTAAGAAAGCAAAAGCAAAAGCAACACGAGTCACTGGCAGCCCAGTGTCCCAGCAGCAGCCAACAAGCAGTAGTTTTTCTTCCAAACCCTTAGTGATTCTCCAAGTTTCAGAGCACTTTAAAAACCCCTTATGTGTGTGGAGCAGGATTTGGGCTTATTAAATTAAGTGCAATTTATTTTTTGTAAATCTCTGGGAGGACTTCACATCAAAGCCTGATCTTGAGAGATATTTTCAGTCATTAATTTTCATTGGCTTCACTGGGGAGGTGTATAGCGTGTACAGCTTGGAAACAGTTTCTCTGAGCCACTTCAGGAAAGCTACAGGGAAGAAAAGCCTCTCCTGACCAGAGGTGACCCCTCATTTGATGCCCCTATTACACGGGATCTGGGGTAGTCTCTACCTCTGTTTTGGTCCAAAAAGTCCCATTTCAGGGCAACATTATTAGCTTTTATGAACTTCCCTTTACATATTTAAAGTGACTGTAGTTCCACTAAAGGCTATAATTGTTCCAGACACCCATTAATTTTGATTTATTAACTTATTCAATTTCCCGTATTGTAGTCTTGCCCACTCTGTAAGTAATTTACTGTTTTAATATTGTGGGTCAATACTAATCATATCATCTGTAAGTTGTTTAATTAATAACAATTAGCACCTCCCATCAAGAGCTCATTTTCCTGAATGAACACTGTTAATGTAATTTTTCAGAATCATTACCTGTACCCACTCCCAACTGACTATTCAACATGTTTCACCAGAAAAGATGCTTTAAGCAGTTACAGCAGCTTGTCGTCTTCCACGATTTTATTAAGAATCTTGTCATATTTACTTTTCTTAAAGCCTTGGCCTTCCAGCTGAGTAATATCATATGTACCTCGTTTTCAATGTAATAAAAAAGTATTGATACAGCATATGAGTGTAGGAAAAGAGCTTGCAAGCATAAACAGAAGCTCAGAAACCAATAGGTAAATAAGAACTAAAATAGTCTCTCTACAGATGTGTGTGTGTATATATATTCCTTTCCTTCTTATGATTTTAAGCTGACTTCTGTTTTTTCTGAGTCTACCATTATTTTTTAATATCAGCCACTGGCATTACTGCGGCATTTAATAAAGAATGCATGGGTATAACAGTATTTAAGTCCCTTTCGTAAAGATCTCTCCAACCCTTTTATGGTGTGGCCACTTAGTCTTTCATGTCAGCAATAAATACAGAAATTAACATTCAAATTAGTCGATATCTATTTGCAAACCAAATACTCATCTCCTATCAGTTTTTCACCAGGAAAAAAAAAAATCTTGTTTTTGAAGTTAAACTGAAATTAACCCCCTCCCCCCTCCAAAACCTTCACATTAATATGCAGTGACTTGGCCAGTGACACAGCAAAAGCAATGAGCCTGTACACATCAACAGACACGGACTGTTCACACTCATTTTAACACAGGAGCTAAGCAGGAATGGAAAAGAACTAGCAAGCAGTGTATTAGAGATGGGAAAGAGACTCATCTGCACAGTGGCTGGCCAGTCCTAGCAGCATATCCTCCTGGGTGCTGAAAGCTCACGTAGGTTTGAAAGAGGTTTAGATGAGCTCCTGCAAAAGAAATCCCCCCAGCACCATTATGGGGCACCTTTACTGGGGAAGTTTCTGCTGGAAAACCCCACCATAGCTCTGCTTTCCCCTGGGTGCCCACCAGTGCTTTGGCCAGAGGACAGCTGCTGCTACACCCCCACTTATTGCTGGGTGTGATTCCCACCAGCAGTCTTCCCGTGCTGGGAAATCCAGAAGCGAAGGCAAGGGATCAAAGATCCTGCTGGAGGGTAGGTGCTACCTGAAAGGCTCAAACAAGCACTGCTAGCACCAATGGAAACAAAACAAAATACAAAATATACACACAGCAAATTTATACATGATCATAACCCAAGTGATCGCCTCTCAGCTGACTTCCTACTCAATTTCACTATGAGGAACGTATCTGCTAGGTGTAACCATCTTAAGTCACTCACAAACCACACATCACTTTTGTTGCCACATTAGCGTAAACCCAGACTTTCCATGTGGTCAACAGAAATGCACACAGGACAGCAGCTCTTGCACTCTCACTGCCTTCCGAACCACCCCAGGAAATGTGGTTAACCCCACACAAAGTACGGCAACACTAGCAGTGACACAGCAAACGACATGGAAAAAAAAATCAATATTACTATTTTTACACAGATAGAGTAATGCAAAGAGAGGTGAATGAAGAGCTTGAGTATTATGGACAACCCCATGACAGACCCAAGCCAGGTCCTTCATCCACCCTTTTTTCTTGTGCTTCCCAGCATGAGACAGTCACCACTCTTCAGCCCATCCTCACCTTTTCTCCCCTGAAACTGGCTCTGCTGTGGCAGGTGCCCACTCCAAGTTTGCTCTTTCCCAAAGGAAAGGGTGGCAAGGGAGCAATTAATACAAACACAAGGTTTCAGAAAAGTACCAGGCATGGGGGCTAACATGTTAAATGCTGTCAAAAGATATTTACCCCAACATAGCTGGAAAAGGTGCTACAATGCAATCCTTGACAGTCGCTTTATCTTAATCTTCTGTGTTAAAAATTAAAGACTGTATTAATACAATGTCAGACTAACTTAATAGTACTCTTTTATCAAGTTGATATGATGGTAACTAATTATTAAATGAGTTAATGTATGTCTTGTTATTTAATCTACCATGACTGATAGTGAACTGTGTCAAATACTTATTAGACACTTATTCCCTCTACACCTAGCTGACACCAACGTGGCCCACAATTAAACACCCATGCTCCCTTACTGCCAGGCACAATCATGCTGCCCAACATGATTCTTCTAGATACTCCTTGCTCCTAAATGGGAGCCTCATTCTCCATTTGCCTTACACTGATGTTTCTTCCAGTTCAACATCAGCTTTTTCATTACGGTGGTGGCAGTAACTCAAATACAGACAAGATGCTTAAGAAACTGTAGGGCTTATCAGGCTCTAGAAACTTCATTGAAACATCCTCAAAGCTTCATTGCAAGAAGCTGAGCTGCAATCCATTCAGATGTAGCTTTTGCTCGCAGCACTGCCAAGAGATGTTTCCTTTGACCACAAGAGGCCTTGCACTGCCAAAGGACAACTGTCCCTCATCAGGAGGCAGCTGCCACAAGGCCACAGGGTACTGTGCAGAGCAAGCAAATTCCTGTCCCATTCCTGGAAGTGTTCAAGTCCATGTTGGACAGGGTGTTGAGCAACCCGGTCTAGTGGAAGGTGTCTCTGCCCATGGCAGCAGGGTTGGAACTGGATGATCTTCACATTCACTTAGAACTCAAACCATTCTACAGTTCTATGATTCTTGGGCCACAGTCTCAATGCCTTTCTGCAACACCATTCAGTCCACCCAGCATCAGCATCAGCTGGACACAGAAAAACCCAAAAGTAAGCCATCTACCTACTCTCTTCTTCAGCCAGACCCATTGGCCACCCCTTTTGGGGCTGCTGTTAAGGCCAAACTGAGCCTCGAGACAGGAGCAGTGAATGCTCTTGTACTGGAGCAAGGCTACTGTAGTTGGGGCCAGAAAGAGTGGAGAGGAGGAGGAAGAGCAAGATGCAAAACTCAACATACCTGGTTTGCTTTAAGTCTTCTCAAACTGCTGCTCTCTCACCACTAAAAGCACAGTTGCCAGTCAAACGGACAAGCAAACTAATATTGCATTCATTTCAAACATCAAAAAACACACCCTTCCCTAGCAGAAACCTCTGAAATTTCTCACAATCATCTAAAACCACCAACAGAGTGGGGCGATTTCAGACAAGCAAGTGCTTTCTAAACACCTGCATGAGCCATCCTGCTAACTCCCCAGCCTGCCCCATCACCTTGGCTTTGTTTCAGGGAGCTGAAAGTGGGAAAGCAAATGCTTGGCTTCATCACTCTGCTACAGAGCTGGCTTCAGCTGATGTCCACTTTTGAACCTCCTGGCCAGGGTAGTGTGTCTGCAAGCAGCCCTGAAGTTCTGATTGCGTGTCAGCTTGCAAACGGGATTTAGCAAAGTGCCTCTGTGTCTGTTTATACCTCTGGAAAACGTCCCAGTGGGCTTTCAGAGGAATCTGAAGGCTAGGAAAATGAAGGGTTCGAGTTATTCACACACCACTCTCATTTCTCTGGAGAAGTTTTTATAACTTCTAGCAGGCTTAGGACAAATCTTCACCAGGGTTTCTGGCTTCTGTATTGTAAGGTGGCCTTGAAACATGCTAGGGCATTTTGAAGTTCTTTTTACTGGGAAAAATCAAGAGTGAAGCAACTTCATTTTATTTTATTTGCTGACTTATTTGGAGGAAAGGGCAGAAGTCAGAAAGTATAATATTAAAAACCTATGATAACTTCAGCTCATACACAGTCTCAGGAAAAGACTTAGTCCTAAAAACGGAAGAAAGTTTTTTGTCTTCTAGTAAAGAAGTCAATTGAATATAGATTAAAATACAGACTGTATAAGAACAGCTTCCCACCTGCCTGTGAACGCCTAAGGGAAATTACCTGAAAATGCAGAAATTGTTATACAGATCAAACAAAAGCACTTATCTATAATTACTGGACCTATCTCTTTGTCTCGGGACTAGCAGCAACAGCTCCTACTGTCAGGAATAAATATGGTGCTGTGATTTGTATTCTCTTCTTCTATCTCTTCCACCAAGATCACTCAGGAAGGACTCAGTTTATTAAAAAAAATGTTTCTTTAACTTCACTAAATAAAGGCAGATTGAAGAGATTTGGCCAGATAAATGAGGCAGGGAAAGAGAGCAAGAAGAATAGCCAAAAGCTCTTTAGAGAAGATTTTCTTTCCTTTTAATAACTTTAGAGCTGGACCTGCTAGTGTCCCAAAGACTTTGGAAAGTCACCTGGGAAACTCCTCACATTTCTGCTATGTCCTGGCTCTCAGCCTACTTATTCAATAAATAATTATTAACGTTTTAAGTATTCACAGAAGAAACTTCCTTTTGCTTAGATTGAGCAGGCTCCTGCCAACTTGACAAGCCAACACTGCACTGATGATACCAAAGCCAAAGCATAATTATCCAGTTTATATGAAGCTGAAGGAAGTGAGTGCCCTGCTGGTTTGTAATCATTCGCTGTTGGCCAGTGGCCATAGGGACTTGTCTCCATCACACGCCCTCAAGTTTACAGCCTTCTTCTGGGAAAAGATGTGCCTGTGCAGCTCCCGCTCAAAGGTGAAAGTGGTTAATCATGGTCTGTTAACTATTAGAGTTAAGGAGGCAATTTTAAATACAACTGAATATAATAGCAGAAATATGTCTGTTACCTCCTAGGTATGCCCAAAAGGCACCTTGAAGCAGAGAAGGATGGACAGTGTACAACATCAGCATCCAGAGGATCTGTGTCACATTTGGCCCTGCATGCAGATGCAGACCCTTCCTCCACGAGTGGCCACACCTCCAACTGCAAACGCTCACAACCCTAAGGCTGCTGAGAGAGGACAAGCCACTCCTGCCTGAGCTGGTGCCCAGCACCACTGCATCCAAAATGTCACCAAATGCCAAGGTTCCAGGTGAGAAATGAGATGACTGCCCCAACTCCTGCATTCCACAACCACCCCTGCATCTGCCAACACCTCCCTTCCTGCCCCGCAGGCTTCAGCGCCCAACCAGAGACCAGGCACGGCCTTTGTGCCGGGGCCAGGGTGGGAGCTGTTTGCCATCTTTACGTCACATTTACAGTGTTGCAATGAGGTTCTCATGTGCAAGTGGGCAGCACAGAGCATGGGGCTCAAGCAGTGGGGACAGACGAAGCTGAGAGGGATGGGAATGTTGGAGGGATGAGGTGGGACTGCCCCAAGGGTGTAAACTGCAAAGGCTCAGGGATCAGAGCTGCTCCCAGCAACTTCTAAGCCATGAAACTGTCATTTCAGAGAGAATGTAATTGCTAGAGGAATTACTTAGTTAATCATCAGGGGACAGATCCATTATTAAAAAAAAAAAAAAAAAGAAAAGCTCTATCTGCGGGGCTCCCAAAAAATCAATTACTGGAAATAGTCTGCTGGGGCTCCCTGGAACCACTATTGGCTTAACTGATTATTTCTAATTTAATACAAATCACACACTCCCCCTCACACTTTCATCCACCCACTTCCTGGAAGCCAACCTGATGCCTGTGCCTGGATAAAATATTAGATGAATCCCAAATCAGTGTTGCTGCAGCCTTTCAGAGATGAGAATTTAGCTGTTAGATATTTTTGAGGACTTGATTATGCTTTTAGGTGCAGTGCTGAGCTCCTCCTCCAGCCCTCCAGACAAGAGCAGGTCTCAGAAAATGCTGAGCCCATTTTCCATTTCCAAGGATAGCTCCTCCATCTTTCTTTTTTTTTCTCCGAAGATGATAGAAAGTTGGTACTAAGGTGCACCAACAGCACAACTGTGGCGCTCTTCCTTGGAGAAAGGTCCAAGCTCTGGTCATCTTCCTACCACTTGCTTCTCAGAGGAAAGATGTAAGCAGATAAACATGTGTCTTGGCACTGCAAGTCTTCAGAAAAGGGTTAGGATGAATTTCTGAATCAAACACACTTTCAGGATAAAATTAGATTTTCCCACCAAGCAGTTTTTTGCAAACCTTTGGCAAGCTTGCTTTTTCAATAACTCATCAAAAATCAGAATCCTTGGATGAAGGCGAGAGAGGAAGTGAGAAATTTTGGCTATAAAGGTTTAGATTTTAAATCTCTCTCTCCCAAGAGTCCATCTCATGCTCCCTGGACAGATTTTCCACCACAAACTGTCCCACACATCCCACCAGTAACCCTGGAGGTGATGCACCTGCTTAGCAATGCAGTGCTGTATTACCTATGCACAAGAGCCTATGGAGAGAGGGAGGTGAACCCCACAGGTCCCTTTAGGGAGCCCCAGTTTCCCAGGCTGCAGCCACCATCTCCTCTTGCCTCCACCAGCTCTGAGCCCACCTTTGGCTGCTAAGGAGGAGCATTTCATCATGCACTACAGTCAGGGAGCTGAAAGAGAAAAAAAAAATGGGAAGACCTCCTGGATCCTGATAGCTCTGGAGACTTTCTAAGCAAGTATTTTTGTGTTTGTAAGGAAACCAGCTTCTGCCTGCTGCAGCTGTAATGGGTATTTGGGCCAAGTTGTGGCAGATGTAAAAACCATCAGTTTGCCTCTGCACACTCCCATCCCATGGCTCTCAGCCACTCAGCCCTCAGCCTTCTCACCTTGCTTTCCCCAGCCTCACTGCAGCTCCTAACAAAACAAAGCCCTGCACACTGTGAGACAAATTATCAAAATGTAGCCTTTTCTGGTTTTTTTTAACAATGGCTACATTCAGAGGCCAGGTGTGTTTGTATGGTGAGAGTGCAGTAGGCTGTGCGATGTCAATGTTTTCCCTTTCAAAGAAGCAAGTGATAGTGAAACTAGCCTCTTCTTAACTTCAACTATTTTTTTGCTGGCTTTGGGGTTTTCACATTAATGTGCAGTAGGGAGTCTTTTAGGAAATGTTTTCTCTTCACAGCTTTTTTTTTTCTATCCTACAGTAACCCTTTTTAAAATGCTGAGTATATGCTTGCCCAGATAAATATGTATCTGAGCACACAAGCAATTACCCTATTTTCATATAATTAATTTTTTCAAGTTTCTATACGCATTTCCTGCTCATTTGACCATGCAATAATTAATTAGCATTAATTATCTGAGATTGCACCTTCTCCATCTACACACAAATTCAATTAGAAAGGCAGGCTTTTTACAGCCCACTTCAGAGGGAACACCACAAGCAGTGAAAACATATCCGTGGTGAAGACATATTTCACACCTGCCAGAGTATTCTGAGAAACTATTACTATTTTTCAAGAAACACTAAAATCAAAATCAAAGCCAGAAATCCATGTGGTCTCTGCTGCATCCATACTAGGAATTGGATCTTCCCCCCTCTCCCTCACTGTTCCCCTTTCCACATCCATGGGGATATTTTCTTCCTGGAAGAAAGGGTATTTCCTTCCTCTGGATATATCAGTACTTTCAAAGTTCTCTCACTGGACCAGTCTTGTGACTCTTTGATGTCCTCTTGTCCATCTCCAGCCAGTGCTTGCAAACACCCAGTTTAAAGCCCTAATGCCCCTCATTCTCATTACCTCCAGCAGCTCTTTCTCTCCACTTCGGGAGCCAGCAATTACAACTGAGGACCAATACCCAACATTGCTGGCAGCTGAAAAGGTTTCACCTCAGCGCTGCTAAAAGCTCAGTATGTGTTTTTTCATGCTGGGTGAGCGTTTGGGTTTCCTTCAGGAGGGACGTGTCCACTCAGTCCAGGGAAAGGCAGCTGGGGAGGCTTTTCTGGTAGTGTAAGACATTTTCATCCAAACCATTTCACCACCTTTAGACCAAGTTTTGCAGGAGTGAAACTGGAGGATGCCGTCATAATCACTGCCCTCCTAAGTTATTAGGGATGAGGTGGCAGGGAAAATTATCACTTCTGGATAGCTAACGCAATCAGGATGCCACAAAAAGCCAACCATAAGTCAACATGAAAGGAAGGAGCAAAGTGCAAAAACCCCAACAGTGCAGCTTAGCACAGAGGAAGGGAAGTGGTGGCACAATTTTCTTTAGAAGGCCAACCACATAAGACAGTGCCCCTGGGACCAAAGCTTTTGAAGTACCAGCACAAGGAGATTAATCATCTTACTATTGAGAAAAAAAGAAAAATATAGGAAAAAAACACATCTAACCTGAGACTGTACAGATGAGCATCATACTCATGCTGGAGATGAATCATCTGCCACCTGTGCTGACTCAGAGCAGCACCATGGGAAGCAGCTGGTGCCAAAGGCAGTGCTGCTGAGCCCCTGTGCCCGCACACTGGAGGAGACCACCCTAAAGCCCACAGGAGGGAGGGAGGGAGCCAGGGATGGTGGGGAACATGAGCCATGATATGATATCTCTGTGCCACTGAATCAGATCCTGCTGACTGATAAAAGTTTTGGGTGCACGTCATACATATGCATATGTGTGTGCATACAAATCTGCATAGATATGCATGTACATATGCGTGACTGCCTATGCAGTCATATGTATACCCAGAGACAGTACACGTAATTTGGCAGCTCTTGGCACTGAGGGCTGTTTGTAACTTCTGAGAAACTGAGCATCCTTTAGCCACATGTCATAAACCTGTCACCTGGAGAAGGGAGAGGAGTTTCCCGTCAGGGCACATAAGCAGCTTCTCATCCTGAGCCTTCCCAGCAGGGCTTGGTCCAGCCACTGTCTCCTGCCCCGTCTCTGAGTAGGGGATTAAGTTCCCTGGAAGTGTCTGGTGGCGCTCCTGATATCTCTGCTTCCTTGGACGGGAGCTGGCAGTGACATAATGCCCCTTTGCCCCTTCCTTATGAAGCCCCTGTCTGCGGCAGGAGCCATTTCCTCCCCAAACGGATGTTACAAGGAACAAACTTGGCCTCTAGGCACGGTGGCAGGTGTGCAGTCCCCACACCTGCCCATGCAGCTGGAGTCTCAGCTGTGGCGGGGAGAGCACCACCAGCACCCCCCTTTCCCAACAGAGCCAAGAGGAGATGGGAAGGGAGGTGGGAGAGACATGCAGTAACCACTTTTCCAGTGTTTTGGTCCGGTCCTTGCAGAGCATGGGGAGGAAGCATGATATTTGTGGGCTGCCTGAGAAGAGCGTGTTGAGGCTGTATTTTGAAGTCATTAGCCTGCTGTTCAACTGGTGCTCGTAACTTTTCTTCTGGAGCACTTCAGAGCATCTACCAAAAGGCCCTTCGGTTCTCCTAGGCTTCCTACATCTGCCTGAGGATTTCCTGTGTGCACACACTGGGAGTACAGCCATAAGGTGAATCTGGTATTCGTTTGTCTCCTCAGCCTCCCCTGAGACTGCTTTTGGCAGATGAGATTAAACCAAACTGCCCCAAATCACGCAGCAGTTCTCCTTCCCTCCACGCATATGGGGAGCAGCCCCCAGGCCAGGCCCACCCCCAGTGCACAGAACTGAAAGAATGAGGGACGATGGTTTTCACATGTTGGTGGGAAGCAGGTCGAAGGATTTGCCATAATCTGGGATGTATCTGCATCTTATGCCCTCCCAGCCCCTACCAAAAAAGTGTCTTCCATGGAGGAAATACGCTCACCAAAGCATTCCTCAAGTCCTCAAGCACAGCTTAGGCACATGTGATGGCGCTCCTTGACTGGGGATGTGTGCAGCCCTCTCTCAGGAGGCCGTCAATAGGACAGCTGTGGTTCATTACCGACTAAAATGAGGTTGACAGGTTTTATTTGCTTATAGAATTTAGTCGTGTAAAGCAGCACCAAGGAGCTAAACTTTGCTGGGCAAATTATTTTCCTCACACTAGGTTAAGCATTTGTATACAGATAGATATGCCAGGACATGGTTACAGTTCATTATGTCATGGAGCCATGACCAAAAATTAGAAAATATTTCCTCAGGACAAAGTCTCCCAAATCCAGCAGCTGAGCAGATAGTGTTTGTTTGAAGGTTGCCCACATCTAAAGATCCTTCCCACATAGCAGACCTAAGGATGCAAAAGCTGCCCTCAGGGTCGGCATTCCAGCCAAATCCTACAGGAAACCACCTGACACCTTCACAGTTGTGCAAATGAGAGACTTACACATGAGCATTCAGGAGGGGGAATTCATGTCCCTGCACATTTTAAATCCTCTGGAAATGCCTTGCCTGTAGTAAAATGGAGTAAATGAATTAGTGTTTAATGCCACCGCAGGCTGTGTCAGTAGCTGGCATCCCCAGTGGTGTCTCATGCCTGTGGATGCCGAAGTGGCAGGCGCCAAGCAGTGCCGCTGGCAGCAGCAGCATCTCACCTCGGGCAGCCGGGAAAGTTTGCACAGGGAAATCTTCCATGAGACTGAAAGGCGACTGCAGGGGCCAGTGCTGCCAGGTGCCTCCAGCAAACAGCCTTTCATCCAGGCAAAGAGGAAGTGATGGGAGGAGGGTGGGCGGCTCGGGAGGAGCCCTGTCCGCCCAGTCAGTGACTCACCGCAGCACTGGGATGTGGCCCCGAGGCTCAGGGTTGCACAAATGGCTGCAGGAGGGGCTGATGAGAAGAGGGGGCTTTCCCTGCTCCCTCGTGTTTTGTGTCAGGAGGAGGAGCGCAATATTTTGAGGAGGAAGAACCTCCCTGTTCATGTTAGAAGAACAATTTCTCTTCACCTCGCTCTCCCCAGGAAAATTTAACTTTATCCTTGTGCCTAGCCCAAACCCCAACTCCATGAGACGTCCCTCATGCTGNGGCTTGTGCCTCTCTGGGCTGCGGAAATGCTGGAATCTCCTTCTCCCATGTCTCCTCGGAAAACAAACCTGGTAAGAGACAGGGACAGAGGATGACGACGGAGGTGGGAGCAGCACACTGACGTCTCCCACACCTAACAAGGCTTCATCCTTCCTCTCAGCTGTCCCTGCTGTGGCTATACCAGCCCAAAAGCAAGCTGTTGTTGTTCAGCCCCAAGGGAGATCAAGCCGTTCCCCAGACTGCCCTCTGGGAACAATAACATTTTGTCAGAACAAGAAAAAAAAGCCAGAGAAAAACCCGAAATGTCCCAAACCAAGTGCTCTCAGATTTTTCTAAATGAGAATTTAAACGTTTGCCAGACTATCTGCCGAAAGCAGAAAGCAGATTGCAAGTGTAACAGGATGCAATCGAGTCAGACAATTCCAGGGAGAGCACCAGAAGGCTTAATATTAGGACTACTGGCATTCACAGCCTTTGCTAATGACTTAACAATTGTTTGTGCTGATTTGGGTTGGCTTCGACGTGCAGAGAACAACACTTTCTGTTCAAAACAGAGAGACCATCAAGGCTTTTACTGACTATCTTGGCGGCTGCTTTCTTGTAAATATATATTTTTCGCACTTTAATGTTAAAGAAATACATTGACAAAATTAACAAACAAAAATCAACTCCCCAGATTGTACTCTCAAAGGATGGACATTTTATACGCAATTTTCCACCCAAAAGCATTACCTTGGGAGAAAAAACACACCTGCAGGACTCAGAGGGATTTAATGCCATTGAAATCCTGCAAAAAGCACCAAACGAACACAAGAGGTTTCTCCTGCCTAGGGCTACCTGTCTCTTCAGGGAAATCCCTTCCTAAACTGCCCCTCTTGCAACTGGGAGCTGCACTGCTCTCTTCAATTTGGTGTGTTAAAGCCTGGGCAGGCTGGGTCATGGCAGGCTGGGTCACACTGTTACTCTCTGAGATTTCTCCCCTGTGCATTTAAATTCAGCTCCGAGACCAGATCTTGCACTCCTTGCCTCAGGAAAGTTTGTCCTCAGTGAGACTCAGACTCTGACCTGCACTGAAGCCTGAATGACACAATTCATTGCTCAAAAGCTTTGCCAGAGAAGATCAGTATGAAAGAGCCAGCACACTGTGGGAGACAGGATGAATGTTATCTGCTGGGAAAACCTCATGTTCAAAGTGCAAGAGAAGCAAATGAGAAATTAAGAGCTTGTTTTTCAACATGCAAAGTGTGGGTCTCACCTAAGTTTGGAGTGAAGGGTCATTATATTCATCAAACTTTCAAGCCATCCTTCCTGAGAGCATTTATGCATACGTATGTTTACATTCCTGTCGCTAATCTAGCACAGACACCATGTACACGTGTACAGGTGGTGTCTGCCTTCACTTAGGATTGGCATCTTTGCCCTCAGTGCAGCTGACCTGCTGAAATCTCCCACCAGATGCCCAGAGCTGTTAAAAACACCAGCCTTAGCAAACATCAGCTCTGCTGCCTGTTCATTCTCTCTAATGCAATTAGGAGAGATTAACATGGGTGAATAGATGTGAAAGACAACTGCACCTCACCATCTCCATCCCACCCACATTTATTAATTTGAGTCCTGCCCTTTTCACGAACTTGTTGCTCTCTTGACCTCCCTCAGATGGAGCACCCTTTTATTTCTTGCTTGAAAATTAAGAAGTGTTCTGGCAGGGAAAGACAGGCAGCTGAAACCGTCAAAGCCACAGGAGCCCCACTGCAACAGCCCACAGTTTCTTTGATAACCAGGACACATGTGGGAGCTTCATGAGCTCTGTAGTGGGCTAGCAGCCACCTCTCTTGACTCCGCTGTCAATCCCTGGATTCAAAAGCCTTGGAAGGACTGTGAAATTAATACCATTACAATTCTTTTGCATCTTGACTTTATCTCTTCACTTTGGAATGCCAGGCACCTGCTCTCTGGATACACCTCCAACAACAGGGCAGAAATCTTCAGGTTTGTGTCATGCTTTCATCACAGTAACCACACAAATGGCTTAAAAGTGTGATCCACAGACTAAACTGGGCCACACAATCATCTTTTCTGACTCCTCATACCACACAGCATTTAGGTAACCAGCTAAAGCATCATGACGTGTCTTTTAGACAAACGCTTGATGGAAAGGCTCTGCCACTTCCCCTGATAAATTATTCCACAGTTTAAGAAAAAAATGCCTCTTGATCTTAAAAATGAGAACGTTTCAGGCTGAATTTCTCTAGCTTTAGCCCTCATCTACTATGTTTTGTTTTGTCTTTGTCTCATTGATTAAAGAACTTGCAGCTGCTGAGAACATTTGCTTTTGTAGACATTTGGGGACTGTGACCTTAATCTTGCCTCTCTTAAAATAAATGGATTAAGTTTATTTGCATCTCTCAGATGGAGACAAGTTTTTATGACCTCAAAACAAAAGTTCAGAAACTGGTGGGAAGCTTGCAGATCCTCTCCGAACCCTTTCCAACCTGTTAGCATCCTTTGGATGTAACACCACAGTCTCCCACCTGTCAATGGGTATAACTTTCCATTCATTACTTTGAATGTCTCCTCTTCCTTAGGTATTGCCCATAAGAATTTTATTTCCTTGACTTTACATTTACATATTTCTGCTGTATTTTAGCAATTTTTAAAACTTCTGAAGCTTGGTTTCGTTAGGCTGTCATCTCTATACGTTAAGAAACATTTTCCATTCAAGTCACTCCTCAGTTTACAATCAGCCATATTTTTTAATTTATATTTTAATGTTCCAGGTTCAGTTCACTCCCTGGAATCCCAGCAAAGAGCCATGTAAGTTGTGCCCCCTCCTTCACCTGTGACAATGTGTTCTGTAACTCTCTTAAGTGTGGACATTGCAGCAAATGGCACATCTCCACTATTTATCTTACTCCAAGCACCCAGATTTTATTTTCTGCATCATCTTTAAGTGGGACACTGTTGTTCTTCCTGAGACTTTTCAAAAGTCCATCATTTTCTTGGCAAAATGGAAACGTGGGCCTGTGAAGGGCTGTAGGTGGTTTCTGATCCATCCTTGGCTGGAGTTGGGTGGATATTTCCTGACAGACCCTGCCCTGCTGAGTCTTTTCTAGGCAACTTCTTTAAGTGCAGAACAATCTTCACAGTCACAAATTATTGTCCTGGCAATAGATGTGCATTCCTGCCAATTAGCCCAGGTTTTTTTTTGTTTTATTTCCAGAGGATGTAAAGGGCAGTCGATGCTCAGCATTTTAACAGAATTTAACATAGAGCAAATGACTTACGATGTCCTCACAGCTGCCAAAATCCCAATTCAGCAATTCCAAACCCTTCTGCTCGGGGGAGAGCTCCTCTGTATAAGCTGTCATTCCTGCAGAGCATCTCTGAACTCCCTCAGCTAATATATTACTGGAAGCACAGCTCTCCAGCTGGCTGCATTTCTCCATCTGAAGCTTCACCAAGCTGTGAACACCAGAGGATACCTCCCCATGGCAAACACGCTGCGGGGCACACTTTGCCCTTGGACAGCACCATCCGGCTGCTGGCTCCAGAGCAGCCTGTTCTGCTGATGCCAAGCTTGTGCCCCCCCTGGGGACCCATGGGGAGGGGGCAGGTGCCCTTCACTGCCAGTGGGTGACTGCTCAGCAGCTGCTTGCACAGCACCTTCCTAAACATCTCCCTTCCCACCAAGTGGGCTGTAACAACCCTCCTCTTGACACCCCCCTCTCTTTCGCCTTTATCTGTCTCCAAAGCCATTCAATAAATCTTCCTCTTGCTTCCTCACGAATGTCAGATGAAGGACAGCCTTTCCTGTTCCTGGTATTGGTCACAAAACTTAACCTGTTTTCTCTGCTTAGTTTTCCCAAATCAGCCATGCCCTTCCATATCCGTCTTTCCAAGCTGTAATCTGTCCCCAAGCGTCTCTGTGGTGCCTGTTAAATCCTGGTTTGCTTCTGTGCTGAGTATCCAAATACTTCCTGTTTATCTTCTGTACTTCTGGCATGATTTCTGAAGGAATTAAAACTGAATCTGTTTATCTTTGCTAAATCCCTCTGCTGATAAGGGTATTAGTGTTCTTAATTTCAAATACAAGAGCAAGGCAAAGTAGGACTGGAAGTAAAAATCTCATAAAGTGAATCCCTAATTTGAGATGTCCTGAAAGCATCCAGCAGTTGAATTTTCTGAAAATGTCAAATAAATATCCTCTAAAATTCATACCCCTTAAGGTGCTTCAGTTTAGGGACCTCCAATCAATCCCCACTCCACTGATATGCCAGAAAACTGAGGATCCTGCCACAGAGGTGGAGAGCTCATTCACAGCTTTTTCCTGGAAGGAAATAAGATAAATACATTGCAGGCTATGTGGCAGTCAGAGTCCTTGGTCACAGACAACCTTCTTCTATCAGAGCAATTATGTTTTAATAGGTGTCCTAATTTTTCAGAGATGGAATTAGCAAGACAGAGATTATCTAACAGCTATAATGATTTCTTTTATTTCTTTTTTTTTTTTTTACCAGCTTTATAGGTTTTTTTTGTCCTTGTCTCCCAACACCCCATTGAGAGAAGCAGAAGACAGGGCAGCTTGTCACCACCAAGAAGCATTGCAGCTATTTTTCATTTTGACAGGGGCATACTACACTGGAGGCAGTGGCTACATGCAAAGGTGCATGATGCCAGTTTAAGGCTGACCACTGAACACAGTTCAGCCTCCAGCCCTCAGCCCCGCCCAAAGTACCTGCTGATGCCAGTGACCAAAAGCAAATTCCACCTGCATCACCCCGCTGCCAGTCAGAAAAAGGCACAAGCCGGTACATTTTGATGACAGAGGAAACCTTGTGATAGTGAAAGCTGCCCCAATGAGCCAGGAAGGCAGCTGCCTTTTCCTGAAGGAAGGGGGAATTTGTGGTGTTTTCAAGCTGCTCAGGGTGGCAAGGGCTTCTGCTAGTGCCTCATAGCTGCCAAGCCCTGCCGATCTACTCTTCTTCTCTTCAAAGCTTGAGATGAAAAATGCTCCTTTTAATATAGTGCAGTGACTGTGAGTCTGATGTACGTTTGCCCCTTTCAGAAGAGCTTCTCCACGGCTTTTTGAAGAAGGGTGGAAGGGCAACTGTATGTAAGATCACCATGTTTACCCACAGAAAAATGATTGAATGCACAGCTTCTTCCTCGAGCTGCAAAACCCCAGGCTACTGCCAGTTCGTGTCCAAACGGGAGATTCCTCGGGTGTCTTGCCCCCGAGGAGCTACGGTGCTGACTCCCTGCCTAAACCAGTAGCAGGCATGTAAGAAGAAATCAAAGCAAGCTGACAGCTCAGCTAGGACCACAAACAACTGCTCTGCCAGAGAAGGAAATCAAAAGAGACAAAGACAGCTACAACATTTATCTTCTTTATACATTGCTTCTAGATTAGAAAATCCACACTAAAGAGATCACGGGCACACGTGCATTTACATTGCTTTTGAACACTATTTAGCGGCTTAAATGCATGCTGCGAAGCAGTTAGCTTTGCATATAGCTTTCATTTACAGGGTAAAATTGATTTAAGCAGAATTTAACTCAATATTATTGTGCCTGCACTAATGGTATGAACAAACATGACACTTCTGCTCAAGGGCTGAGAATTTCTGAGTCTCGGGGCAATGGCAACCCCGTTATTACGTTTGGGCTTCTCATCCGGATGCACTGAGAGAACGGAAACCAACAAGTAAAGTCCTACTGAGCTTGTTAAAAAGGTAAATGATTAAAAATGAAAAGGTAAAGCTCTTTGAGTCACATAGCCTTGCAGCCCCTGCCTTTCCCAACTCCTGCCCAGGCACACAGAAGGCTCCTTCCAAAGACTGGCATTTGCTGTATCACATCCCCGGTGTCTGTGTACCAGCCTCTTTAACTGTTTCATCAGTCCCTTCTAGTTTTCCCTTGGCACTTTTCCCTTTGCAAGACTTTCTTAGGAGCCAGCTTTCATTATATGTCAGGAAATCACAGGCAGCACTGCAAAAAGTGGGACATGTCCCTGACTTCTCTCAGTTAACAGCAAGACCTCTTCCTTCCTAATTGAGAGATGAACTGTAAAAAATGACCAGATTCCTGATACCTAAAGCTGTATGCTTAAATATGTACACTGGAAAATATCTTACTGAAAGGGACCAGTATTGATTACTGAGACTGTAGTCTGTCACCAGCAGACATCAAGCTCACCTGAAACAGAGCCACCTTTCCTCAGTGCTACAGACACAGGGAGCCTGTTTTCAGACACCTAATTTGAAAATGGGGTTTCAGGAGATCAGTGCTCAGTCACTCCTTCATCTTCTACCATGATTTGCTGAGGAATGTGGAGTCATTTTCCAAGGAGAAAAGACACTGAGCCCTTCTCAGGGCCCAGCAGCTGTAGGAATTTAGCCCTCCATCCATCCTGTTCAATTTGTAGTCAAGAAAAAGTCATGTTCGGGGGCAGGGGAGAGAGAGGCCCTTGAAAACAAGCCACTGTTCAAAGTGGGACAGCTTTTGGTAAAGCTTTTTTGGTAAAGCTGAGAAGGCAGAGTGAACACTACTTGATATCCAGCAACAGAAGCACCAAGCTCCCGCAAAAGCCTCGCCATCCCTGCTTCACACAGGCTCTGCTCACACTGCTACTGAGGGCTCCTCATATGCAAGGGATCCCCCTCCATCACTGTCAGCAGCAGAGACCAGGAAGAGCACACAGGAGACTCCATGGCCTCGTCCCCCTGCCTGCTCCTCCCTTAATGCTGCTGCGGAGCCGCAGGGCAAGAGCTGCCAGCAAGCGAGGTGATACCAAGCAGTGCAGCAGACCCCATGGGCAGCACGTAAGGATCCATGACAGGATGCTGTCCACAATGCTGTGGAAGGCTTTGAAGATAAGGGAAAAACCAAACAGCAGGAGAGAAGTTAGGGGGAAAAAAATCAGTAAAGGATTTGGCAGCTGCAAGCTGCCCTTCCTGCCCAGTCCACCCGAGCCCTTAGCTATTCATGCAGCAGCAAAAGGCTCACAGTTCAGGGGTTACCAAAGGATTTTAATTCCTCCAACAATCAGGGAATGGATGGATACAGCTACAAAATGTTGCTCTAGCCCAGAAAGTCAGCGAGAGATGCACATTGGCACATGCAGAGCCTGACACTGGTGGAGCAGTCCTGGTCACATGTCATTGCTCAGTGATTCTTCAGAGGGTTAAAAGCACAGCTTCCCTCCCCAGAGCTGGACTGACTGATGGTGTGGCTTCAAGCCACCTGATGGCTGTGTAATGCACTCGACAGAAACACAGCACAGCTCACCACACTTTGCTGTGACAGGCATTTGCCTGTGGGAGAACATTCAGCCACAGCAAGCCTGACTGATGGAGTGAGACTGGTTGCCCTCTCGGCTCACAGGGAGGTGTTTTGAGGAAGGGCAACCATGCGCTCTGCTCCTGCCCCTCTGCGTATGTTGGTCTGTGGTCCTGGGTTGATGCACTTGTTTTCCCAGCTTTGCTGCCTTCCCAAAGGTGCTGCAGTTCAGGAGTGGACACACATGAGAAATGCTGGCAGGCCGAGGAGTGGGACGAGCAGAGCAGGAAGAATTGACTTTGATCCTGAATGTCACCAACTCAGTTGCATCCAGGATCTATACACACTGCTGAACGCTCTTCCTTTGCAGGTCAGCTTCTGGCCCTTTCTTGGAAGGTTATTTCTAGAAGTCAACAAGTAAAGCCCCACTCCTCAGGAGTAACCACAGACCCGGTGTCCATCTCTCAGCCCAGACCCTCCCCTACATCCCTTGAGTAGAGTTTCTGCTTCTCTTGCATGGAGGATTCAAGATTTTACTCCTACAACCATGAAAAAGCAAGCCTGGGACCCCAAAAGGACAACCTGTACCTTCAGAAAGGGTCCTCCTGCTTCACCTCTGTTTAAGCCTTCCTTACCCCTTCTCCTCTGCCCCAGAGCATTCATCCCAGCCATGATCCTGGGGGCAGGAATTGCCTAGCAAATATCTAGGGTGCCAAAAGTCATGCTTTCCAGCCATAAATGCCTGAGCAATCACACTGCTACAGTCACCTTAAGAGCCATAAACACTGAAGAGCAGCACAAAGACACCTACACCCACTGGCAAAAGCCGAGGGTTTAAAAGTTGAGCCATAGCCAGCTCTTAGGAAACACACATCTCCCACCAACAGAATGACAGCACTGGGCAGACAACACATCACAGCACTGATATCATCCCTGCAGGCATCCCAGCCACTGGGCACCTCACTCCCAAACAGACAAACAAAACTGGGCTTCCCACGTATTTCCTCTGCAACAACTCATCTGTGCAGTCCTGGAAAAGCCCCTTCCTGTCCAGGGTAGGAATGCAAACAAATGACAAACAGTGGTCTTCAATGAATTCAGGGGAAAAAAGTGAGGTGGCATCCTGTCATCAGCGTGAGTCTGGCAGGGCCACCTCCCGCTGCCTGCTGGCATGGCTGCAGCCCCAGCATCAGTGTGATCCCTCAGCTCTAGGCTGGACTCTCAAGCTCGTGGATGAGCAAATGTCTCAGGACCTGAAAAAGCCCTGCTGAAAGTATAAACCAAAGCAAAACAATAGCTCATTGAACTGGTCCTGTCGCCCTTCCCTCACCTTGTCCCTCCAGGGATTCTGGTGGATGCTGCTGTGATCCGGACAAGGGCCCATGAGATATCAGTGTCCCTCGTGACAGAGTCAAATGTCTGTGTGGAGAAAGGACATGAGAAATCTTCTGCAGGCCTATCGTGTCACAGCAGACAGTCCTTTGGGCTACAGAGATTTGCTTGAAGAGGTGAAATGGGCTATCTAGCATATTTCTTTCCTTTCACCTCACATAGGTGTTCATACTTTATAATGGGGGCAAGACAACATGAATAAAAACAACATGAAAAGTTGAAGTCTCAGTAGAAGCAATTAAATTATGGCTCTGAACTGTTTTTTGCACAAAATTCTAAGTCAGAGTTCAGTTTGTCCCTGCAACCTATGTGAAGTGGGTAATAATACAAACCCACTTATTCTGCAATGCAGGATATAGAATGAAATATTATCTGCACTGTATGTCTCTCTGGATGTTTCATTTGGGGCTTTGAGGAGACCAAGTACATTACATTCCTTCAGTAAGTCAGTCAGGTTTGCTCACTGCAGCTTTAGGAGGAAACTGGCTGCAACTCTTGTCCTGGCCACCCCGACATCCTCCACGGTGAGCAAGCTTTTACTCTAGCAAGGGGCAAGGCCCACGCTCTTGGAAACCGCTGGATTAATTGTGCGCAATTACACGCTGTACACACAAATGCTCTAATTGCAGGATGCTTTTCACCCGACGTTTTGCCCATGAAAAATGGTGTGGCTGGGATAGCTCTAGAAACAGCTCCAGAACACTGTTTGAGATAAGTGCATTTCAGCACATTTCCAAGGAAGCTGCAGATCTGTTTTTCACAGCAGATACTTGCTTTGAGAAATGCATACAGCTTAAGTCAGGAAACGGCATGTTTGAGAGGTAAAAGGCTTTTCGCCCCCAACTCTTTCAGGGTGAAAAGGTGTGGGAGTTTTTTTGTCACTTGTCACTGTGGTCATGTTCAATCACTTTTCTCCCCGTTTGATAGATACAGAAAAGCAAAATCGGTCAAAATTTCTCATTCAATAAATACATTGAAGCAAACAGAACTACTCCAAGGGAGAATTTAGGTTCATGTCCCTCCCATCAGGCTGCTAACAGATACCAAGTAACATGCATTGTAGAGCATGCTACATTTGACAGAGGCATGCACAACAGAAAGCCATTGATTCGGAAGCCAACACATCCTGCAGTTTGTCAAAATGTAGCAGGACTACAGGATGGCACCGGGTCACTTCGGAGGTTTGTAGGTCGAGACAGCTGAGCACAAGCTGGCGGGGCAGGGGAGGCTCCGCTAAACGTGCCCTGTGCTCCGGGAGGCAAGACAGTACTGCTAGTTCAGCAGGACTGCTCCCGGGTTTATTGAGCCTGGCGATTACAACAGGCTGTCATTAGGGCAGTAAAGTTTAAAGAGAAAGAGAGCGAGAGAGAGAAAAGAATAGGGAATGGAACCACACCTTTGTCAGGAAGCATTTAAAAAATGCACGCGTTTCTCACATTCATACGTGCAGGTAATACATGCATGAGTGGTCCCTTATCTTCAGCACAGGAGCACAGTCAGAAAACAAAAGAATCCCAGCTCAGTTTCAAACTCCTGCTTGTGGCTTTTGGGTTTGGTGGTTGTTGGAGGTTTTTTCTTTCTTATTTTTCTATTTTACCCACCCCGTCAGTTACCCAGGTTTGCAGCTGCTTGCTCATGCAAAGGGAAGATAGGTCTTTGCTCTGATGTAGCAGCGTCCTGCCAAAACCATCCACCTGCCTTTTCCAGCCACAGAGGGCTCACGGGCACGGGAGGCATCTGAGCCATGCAAAGGAGGGTCACCTCTCCCAGCGCAATGCAAATTGCTGGAGAAAAGCACGGAGAGAGAGGCCCCGCCAAACCCTGTCAATGCCGAGCCCTGGTTCGGCAGAACAAGGCGGTGCAGAGGATGGAGGTGTCTACAGTGCCGTAAGAGCAGCCCAGGGACCAGACAGCACTTTGAACCCACTGAGAGGCTGAGCATGTTCGTTCCTTGTAATGTCAGCTGGATGTGCCACACCAGGGGAAAAAGCAACCCTAGGCTTTAATAAAACAGGCAAACTTAAAAGAGTTTTAAACACTGATGAAAGCCTGATGGAAACCAAGCAAGTGCTGTGAAAGCACAAAAATCGGGCGAAACTGAGGCAGACCTTGACCATCTTTTGCTTCATTTACTTTTCCAAAAAGAGAGAGACCTAAGTCTATTTGCATAGATTTAGGCTGCATGAAATGCTGCTGAAGTCAGCTCTGCAGAAGTAAACACAAAGATCTTTGTCAGAATCCTCAAGCATTTTCCTACAGAATAGGGCTAGTCAGCCAGCACCTTTCCAAGGGCTGGGGAGAACGAGCTGCCTTGCAAAGGTACAGAACTGACACTCTGCCACCATCACAGAGCTATTTTAGCAAGTTGTAAAGGCAAACTTTTATCCCTAGTGTGCTTCTGAAATGTTTCACAGAAATTAAAGTAAAACCAAAACTCAGAGAACAAACTGTGATATGAAAAACAAATTACTCAGTGATGACCTGAACTTCCTAGAAATCACTCTGATCTGCATCAAATGCACCGGATTTGTCATCTTGCTGAAGCCCGTTGTCACCAGCTTGCCTTCGCCAAGCAGGGGGCAGATGGGGATTCAGCATCTCTTGTGCACCACTGATAAATGCAGCGCTTGTAGACCTTCTCCTGACACCCCCTGGAGTGAAGGACACACCGGAGTGGGAGAGAGGGTCTGGCCGGTAAGCTAATGCTCTCCTAAAATCCTCCCTGGTCCCGCACGCGCCCCGGGCAGGCCGGAGGAAAGCAGCCTGAAGTCTGCTCTATTTGGCGCAGTGGGAAGCAGAGGGACCCGCTGGAGGGGAGGCCCCCGGCTTCGTCCGGCGCTCGGGACTCCGGGCGGTGTTTCGGCGGTTTGAAAGCGCAGCGCCGGTTCCCAGAGAGGCGATTTTGCATACTTTTACTTCTGCTCCTCGCAGCTGCCCAGCTGGAAGGGCTCCAGCTCCCCCGGTGAAAGGCAGCGAGCGGCGCACGGAGGGGATGGCAGCGGGAACCTGTCCCCCGCCGGCGGGGGCTGGCAGGCTCGGGGGGCACCAACCTCCGCTCCCGGGGCTGCGGGGCTGGAACCGGCAGCCGGACCCCCTTCTGCGGCTCCGGCTTTGGCGGGCACAACAGGGTTTCTCCTGCGGCGAGCCCCGAGCCCATAGCTTGGGAGTGGTGCCGCTAGTCCCGCTCGTCACGCACCGAGCCGCGGGTCTGCGGGCGCTCCCGGGCTGGGTGTCCAGCTCACCCCGCGCTGAGCGATTCCCGCTGGCAGCCCGGTGTCTGCGGGGACAGAACTTCATTTTGGGGAAGACTGAGGAGATCTTGTCGATTTTTTTCCCCCCTTTTCCTTCTGGGCTCTTCTTTTACGCTGTCAGCCGGCTACCGAGCAGTAGCAAGCTGCACCCCGGGGGGAGAGCAGCCCGGGGACAGCAGACGGGCTGTCGGGGCCGTGGGAAAGTGC
>VZRQ01006552.1:72185-262274 GCA_013397975.1 Machaerirhynchus nigripectus | reverse complement strand
CTCCCTTTTTCTGTGCAATGATCCACACGCGTGTTTTGCCCGCACTGCTAAACCCCACCGTCGGGGCACAATGTGGCCGCGGGATGAAAAAGCGAATCGCTTTCCCGAGCGTGTTTCCCTAAAATAACGCTTTCGGCGAGGTCAGGCTCGTTCCCCGCCAGATGACAGACAAGAGCAACAACCTCACCACGCCTGAGTCGGACGCGCGGCAGTGTGCGCTCGCTCGCTCGCATCGCGGCGTTTATCGGCGTTAAATCACCCCCTTAGACACCAGCACTCATTCTCGTGCCCAGAGTTAAAAGGAGGCTTTTCGGCTCGCGGTCTGAGTGTTGGAAATTCAGCAGACTCTTTTCTGCTAAGTAATTTTCCTTTTCGGAGTGAGGTGAAGGGAAAAGTGATGTGGTCTAGCGTGCTTTCATCGAAACGCTGCAACCAAAGATCTCATCACAGGATTTGTTTTCCATGATGAGCGGCATGCGAATGTGCAGGCTTTGAGCAGTGATCGGCAGCTCTGAATATATGTTCAGCATAATTTTCTTTTCTTCTCCTTTTCAATGTGAAGTTTAAGAGTTTCAGAGATGAGGCGATATACTGTCCCTAGTGAAAGCAGGTCAGTGGGTGTTGTTTGTCGGCTAATGAGGCCATTCTATTCGCCTGTGAATGGCAGGTTGACTTACTGCAGCAGGGGGTGAGTGCAGTCACACATTCCCTTGTGTATCTGCATGTGTATTCCACTATGGCACTTTCTCTGGAGGTTGTAAAGTGCAAAACAGGACGTGGTTGCCAAAGATACTCAACAGGGAGATGTCAATGGTCAGTAGTCATGTATAAACTCGAGTTGCAGGGGGATCTGACTGCTGCTGTAAAACTCTCTGAAACAGTGTACCCATCTCGGATTCTATCCTGCCGAAAGTGACCATTTGGAACCAATGAAAATAAATCACTGTTGAGCAGTATTTTGTCTCTCCCATGGAAAAATGTAGTCTGAACCCTGCCACTGAAGTCAGAAAACATTTAAATCTAGAAGCCAGGGTGTAGGGAGGAGGGAAAAAAAGGAAGGCAAAGATGTGGAAAACAACATTGTTTTGGTGGTGGGACTAAACTGCTGTTTACGTGAAATGAAGAACTCAAAAGTCATCTTTCAGTGGAAATAGTTGTTTCATTTTGGGAAGTGACATAAAAAAAAACCTTTGTGAATGCATCCGGGGAACCTCAGAAAGTGGTTCTGTGTTGCCCGTTCTGGACAAATCTTCAAAAGAAGACAAGGTTTAACAGGAGACACTGAGGCACCTGAATCTACCGAATTATCACTGTTGGTAGTAAGCTTTTTAACAAGAACTTTGGCATTGTGGTGATTCATTGTGGTGGCTTCTAGCCAGGAAAACTGGTATTGTTTTGATATAGTGCACATGGTCCTAGACTTTGGCATGTCAGCATTGTTTAAAGAACAAGAAATGTGTGCTTGTTGCGGAGTTATTGAGGAGTTACTATGAGGGACAGATTTCCAAGGTCTCTTGTTGGTACCAGTGCTGCACTGGGTAGCAGAAATAGGAGGCTGTAAATGTTTTGGCTTCTGCATGCAGAATTGGGAGAACCTGTAGTTGCTGCTGGGATGGACATTTAGCTGCCAGAGTTGGATGGGACTGTTCCTTCTTGCCCCAAGCACTTCAGATGCTGCCGGGCCTGTGTCTTCCACACGGTTCCTTTAAATATTAGCAACAGCCAGACAGCCCTAAAGAAAAGGGGGGAAAAAAAACCCCTCATAATATTTTGGAACAAATCTGCTGCTCAGATGTTCAAAAACATGAAGGTCAGGTTGGATTAATGTTACTGACCCTGGTCAGGTTTACAGGGAGTGCCTCACTCCTAAGTTACTTGCATGGACAGCAGTGTTTTTATCAGAATGTGCCTAAGCAGTGACTCTAAATCCCTTCTTCCATTTCGTTCCAAGTGGAAGATGTATTTTGTGTTTCTACAGGAGCCAAGTAAGGTCCTTTTTAAAAAGCTGACAATTTGTCAAGGTGGAATTCCAGAAGAGCTGTCAAATTTGGCTTGTCACAGTGAGCGACCCCTCTACCTCTCTCCCTGGGCTGCCGCACAGTAGCTCTAGGCCTGGTAGCAGCATCTGTAAGCCAGCTTCACAACTGGAGCTTGAAAGTGGTAAAACAAAGTTGCCAAGTTTCAAGTAGAGTCGGTGGCTATCTTGGAAACTGTGCTGGAGAACACAACCACAAATTATTTTGGCAAATAATATACAGTATTTATTTAGTCCAGTTCTCTGATTGCTATTAAGGCAGTCAGCCAGCAGCATTAAGTGTTGTGACATCATTTTGAAAGGCAATGTGCTGGTTCTGAAATGGAGTGGGATGTACTACCATTCATTATTAAAAAAAAAAAAAAAGCTGTAGTCTGAACAGAGATAAAGCATATGACTGCATCATGGCTGAAAGCCAAAAAGAGAATTGTATGAATCAATCACTTGCAGCATTATTCCCATCCCTTACTTCATAAGGCAGTGAATACCATCTTACTCATTTAGTGATATTCTGCAGCAGGAGTATGCTTTTGAACACTGAACAAGCAACTACTAACAAGTTGCCATAGTTCCAGTTGTTACTTTATTATCACTGCTTGCTTACATGTTCAATTTGCATACCCCGTCCCAATAATCCTAGATAATAAAACCTTACAAATGGAAAGTACCGTGAGTAATCATCCTCTCAGTCACCCATTGAAAAGAAATCACTTCTCCCTTACCTTAGGGTAGATAAGTCTGCTTTAAAAAATTATCTATACGCAGGTATATATATATATATATATATATGTATGGAAATCACCTATTTTGCCAAGGAATTGCTCAGTGGGTGGATGCAGAGGTGGTGGGGTTAAGGAATAAAATTCTGAACCTCCAGCCTCAGCTGGACTAATCCCAAAGACAGCTGATGACTGACCCAAAAAGGTTGTTTGCATTAAAGTACTGGGAATGTGCCCTGCATTACACAGCAGGAAGTAACAGGAGAAAGGTAGAGAAAAACAAGGTTTGAGAAATAGAAAGAACAGCTAACTAATTTCACCTACATATCTCACACTGTTCTTGAAATGAAGAAAAAAATACGTCCTAACTTACAGGTGGATCTACTAGTTTTTCATAGTAAAGGATTTTAAATCTGGGGTCAATTTAAGGACAATTGACATGCTTTGAAAAACACTTTAACAAATAAAAGCCATAAAGATTTAGATTCCTTTCTATCTGTTCAAGCAGGCTTGCTCATCTCTGTCAAACACCTTCCAGAACTCTGGATCATCTTAGTAACCTGAACAAAATTCAGGCTGTCTTTAAAAAACGAAGTTTTCTGGGGAGGTGGGGATTCCAAGTTGGAGTGTTGTTGCCTTGTAGTATACCTATGGCAAGAAATCCCAGAAGGATTATTCTTTCAGATAAATAAAGGCTTGCAGTATTTGACCTAATTCGTTGTGTGTGTGTTTTTCCTCTTACTAAAACAAAAATAATAAATGAAATACAGGAGGCATTTCTTTTGCAGTGTGGAAAGGAATAGGCTTGTTCTATGCTCAAGTTCAGCAAGAAAGGATAATTCAGCATTTTAAGCCTAATCAAATACAAAGTTTTGTTAAACCACAACAGACAGAGTGAGCAGGTGAGTGTTTAGATAGCTAAGATAACCAGGAACAGCTCAATAACCAAATACCCCTTGGAAGTGTCTTCCCCAGGTACAGGGCAGTACCATCAGCGCTCTGATTAAATGCTATGATGCAATTTAGACAACGAAATAATCCTCACATGTTCTACAGCATTACCTCTAACCTCAAATATATTCCACATGTTTTCCCAGCATATGAATATTGGTTTTACCAGGTGTATGCATGCGGGAGGAGAAGTTTCCAGGTTTAAGTTGAATTTTTGCAGCTGTGTAAAGAACATCTTCTGCATTCTTTACTTTACATGAGCTACCCTGTCCTTAAGTGTACATTTCAGTGACTAAAGTTGAAACGACTCTTCTGCCTAATCTCCTTTCCAATAATGCATAAGCAGTCCAAGTTTGTGTTCTAGTGTCCTGGCGTGAGCTACCCTAAGTCACATCGTGTTGGGAAAGGATTTGGCTCCATTGCAGTGAAACCCCAGCTTACCAAGTGGGTAGGTTTAGGTCAGGACGATGACTCTCCATGTGGTTGCGTGCACGTGGTTTGAGTGTTTACAAACAGTGTCCCAGCATCCTCGGCAGTTGCCTTGACGCAGCCAGTGAGGACAGAGTTCTAGGAATGTCCCTGGTCCTCACGGACAGCGGAGGAGGGGGAAAGGAATAAAAAAATGCACAGTTTTAAGAACACATATCATAGTTTGGGTTTTGGCTGAGCTTTCTGCATCTGTGTTGCATTCAAGACCGCTGGGTCCTTTGTCGAATGCCGTTGTTTTTCTCTGCGCTTGAGCGCAGTCTGGGCTGTGTTGACAGGTTTGTCTGGAACAGACTGACCCGAAGTATGAGATGGGGGTTAAGGGAATTGTTGCAAAGGTTTCAAATTATTTTTGTGCCTCTCCTCCCCTTTTAAAAATGTACAATTAATTCAAGTCCCAAAAGCTTTTATGACAAAACAGCTCTTTACAATACGAGAATCCCACTGTAAATGTTTATATATTTTTTCCTTAATTAAGCATAATTCACTGCCTGTTAGGATACTAGAACAATTCCCTTTTTAAAGAACAAGAAAGAAATCATGAATCCTACTAACTTTATGAGTAAAACCAAATAGCTGAAAGTCTTTATTACTTAATGAGACATGTTGACACAAAGAGGCGTTGCTGTTACGAAAGCTAATACCACTGCAAGGCAAGTTTTGGATCTCCATTAAATGTAAGAAGCTTGGTGGAAATTTCTGCATTTACCCAACCAAGTGAATAATGCCACCAATCTGTTGCTAAAAAAAAAAAAGAGTGGGGAGAAGTGGTGGTAATTATTTGGGATGCCTTGCAGAGATGAAAATTTTGTGATTCTGTGAAAATGCACTGTAGGTGGTCAGAAGCACCCAATTGACAACATGTTTCATGCTCTACCCTGTGGACCTAAACCAACCTGTCAGGCCAGTTCTGGTCTTCAGAGATACTTGAAGCCTATGCCCTGCATGTGCTGTAGGACCTTATTATCAGAGGTTCTAACACTCCTTATCCAGTCCCATGCACATTTTTCAGACTTTCTTAGGCAGTTTTGCAGAAAGCACTCAGAACACTGTGCAAGGCACATCACTTGCTTTACAAAATGAATCCTAAAATCTGTTTTCACCTCATAGGGAGGAAGCAGTTGGTACAAATGCCTCTTCCATAATCTGAATTTGTCTGGATGAGTCATGATATTCACTGTCATGCAACAGAGTAAGAAGGCTGATCCCAGATCTTGTTATACACATGGCTGCTGCTAGCAGTTGTATGTTCACATTGGTTGCTCCCATTTTATGTTGATGTCTATTACAACACTGTAATTTTGTAATTAGACTGCAGTGGTTTCTTGCTCACCTGTCTTCTCATTTGCAGGACAAAATGATTTGTGTCATATCCAGAATCTGCTTCTGTTTCAGTAAGGTCTTTACCACCTTTCATTTTCTTCTTCTTCATTTCTGGCTTCTTTTTGACCTACAGTTCCCATTACTCTAGCACCAGCTGGGTAGCAGAAGGTAGCAAGCGAGAGTAAAGCATGTGAGAGAATATGTGACAAAGGCATTCCTGAGTTTGCCCTGACTATTTGTTCCTTCTCTTGCCACTTCTAGTGCTGTTAGAGAGATCAAAGGGTAAACATTAACCCTGGGCCTGATTCTGGCGGGAGAGTTTTGCCGTCAACTTCAGTGTCCTTTAGTATCTTTCCAGATTTGTCCCTTTGAATGAAAGACAACAACTGTTCATGCAACACTCATCCCCATTTCATGCCCCTGATGCTTTTTTTCATCTTTGTTTAATCTGTTTGTTCTTTCAGTGCTACTTCACTTGTGTTTGAAGTCACATTCTTTGAAGTTATAAAATTTTTATACTTGCCAAAGGACACAAAACTCTTTCAGCTCTTATGTAAGCAAAAAGGAGAAAAGAATGATTGCATATTTTCTCTTGTCTGCAAGTAGCATTACTCTTCTCACGGTAAAATGAGGAAAAGGAATTGTTGCAGTAAAACAGGAAGGAGTTTCTACCGTTTTCCCAAAGTTAAAGACCACAGAAGTAAGGTATTTTCATGAACCTTCAAGTGCATGTACAGCTTAATAAAAGGAATGCCATTTATCCCTAAAAGAGAACATATGAAAGGTGGGAAACACATGGGACTCACCTCTTCCTGGGATATGGAGCAGTGGTGGTATGTGTGTGCACATATTACAAATTTTAACATACTTTCTTTTCGGGTTACCAAATTTTTGTTCCCTCTGCACTCCTTTGCTTGCTTTTCTATTTCATTTCAAGTTTGTTTGCCCAAAAAGCTCTGAAGTATTAATAAAATGGCAACACTAAAAATCAAAAACATGAAAGCTGAACAACTGGAAAGTGTCAGATTTAACACTTACTTAATTTTGTATATCTAGTAGACATTTTGGGGGAAGGAAAATGTATGCTAGTGTGTTTCCCATTTCATGCACAGGTAGTTGCAAATGTACACATTACATACCTAGGAGCAAGTAAAAATACAGACCAAATAGGGAAAAACACTCTTAGGATTTATAAAGATGAAAAACTCACAAAACAGAAAAATACAGCCTTTCAGTTCTCTGTTGTTTCTATGGTGCTTTCCATACTCTACATGGAACATTTATTTCCTTAAATAAGTTTACACCTGTACTTCTCTGCATCCATGTAATCCTTTATGCAGAGAAGCTTCTGTAGGTGTGAGAAAGCAGTAAGAAAACCAAGAATTGTGCTGATCTGTTTTCTTTCTTTCTATTACTGTGTGTAGTGCCTAAGAAGTGAGAAACCAGGCAGGAAAATACAGATTTCTATCTATTTTTTCACCGTGTCTATGTTGTGCAATTGACAATACATTAAGTATAGGTAGCTTTTCTTTTGCGATGTCGGCCGACCTGTGATCCTGCACACTGCCATTTTCACAAAGCCCTATTCATTTTCCTTGGGCTCAGCAACCTATACCAGGGACACTTGAAGCAATGAGGCACCTAGTCAGTCATATACTGTAGTATGGGAAAAAAGAAAACATAGTTTTGGGGCTATTTTTTTCTTTTTTAAGGGGACAGGGAGAAAAAATTGATGGAAAGACACAGACATACAAGCTAAAAACTGCTAAAAACTAAGTTTTACTTAAAAACCTCCAACTTTTCAAAGCAGTTGCAAGTTAACTTGAATTTTGCTATAAAACAAACTCTAGCTGATGAATTAGAAGTTATGCTTCTGAAAGAGTGAATCTAACTACTAAGAGAATAGCTGCTTTTTCTTGAAACAACAAGCTGGTTGGAGATACTTTGTTGGACAAGCTGGAGCATGAGTCTAATTCAGGATGGCAACTCTGATGCTTCTAAATATAAGGAGAGTGGATAGAGTGAAATTAATTCTTGCACATTAGGAGGCACCTCATATCCCAGCCACGAAACAGAATCCCACTGTGCTTGGAGCTGTACAAACATAAGCCATTTTTGTTCTGTCTTACTATTTAATTCAGTAAAAGAGGCAGAGAAAAGGGGTCTGGCAGCACACAAGGGGCCAGAGCGTTAGTAACTCTTGTTTATAGCAGAGGCAGGCAGCTCCCTTTCAAAAAACTAAATATTTGCAGTATATAAAGCAAAGCTGCTATTAGTGCCTGCTCTGTGCATGTGTGTGTGTGTGTGTCTAAGAGGAGTTCCTAAGCAGCACTGCTGCAGCCTTTTCCCCAGGGTGCTAATGTTAATGAGCAGGCAAAACATGCAAAGAAGGAGAGAAAGGGTATAAAATTAATAAGCAACGACTGAGAGCCAAAGCACACAGAGATCGTGCAATGTGGTACAAACCCTGCTGGAGTCATTCATTTCTATGCGTTTTTTTTCCTTAACCCTAGAAGACCTACAGGAAAGCTGTGGTGTAGCTGGGAACTGAACCCATATCTCCTAAACCCCAGTGCTTTACCCATGATACCCTCCTTCCTGCTCATTCAGAAGTTTACTGATCGTTTTCTCTGCTTACTAAGATAACAGAAGTATCAATTTTAAGAAACAGAAACTACTCGCTTTTCACTTTTTTCAGAATTTGGTTTTCAGTAGCATTTTCTGTTGATTGACAACACGTTCTGTTTTTGCTGCACAAACTTTCAGACCTCTAAATCGGCAGTGCTTATCCAAAACAACTCAGCAAATTAAAATTAAATAGATCTCCTCAGGGAAAAGGATGACTTTTTGTTCACTGCTTTGCAGCACTGTTTAAACCCTCCACTCCAAGTGAGAAAGGATGCAGGGAAGAATGTTATCTCCATTTTACTGGCACTGGAGGTTTCTACATGTATCTCCAAACAAACAATTAAAATAACAATAATTAAAAGTAGTATGTTGTGTCAGTTAATCACAGTGTGAAACAGTTATGACATTTCTATAAGTAGGTACTCTAGTTAACTCCCTTTAATACTCTCAATCCTCCTATTCATTCAGGCAGGATTTCCCACAGTCTGCGAACTGTTCATGTACATCAGCTCCAACCTACCACACAACTCCCATTTGATCTGTTTTACTAATTAAAGGTTTGTCAGCATCCACAAACCCTCATGTTGATATCATACTTGGTAGCAGAGCTCAAAGGAGAGAAAAATACCAAAACAAAACCAATTTTAATTCGTTGTCAGAAATCTCTGCTGGAGATGGGATGCACAAACCTGCAGGTAACATTAACCATAGCAGCATTCAAAGCTTTCTATTCAAGAGACCCCCTGTATCTCCTAGACCTGAATTAGAGATGGTAAGCTTTAATGTCTCTGGCCTTTGAGAATTCCTTTGCTGTGGGTCATAGTCATAGCTCAGCCTGCCTGGTCACATAGTGCATTTAACCAAGAGCCTATCCTATTTAACTTCAGCACATTCATGGACTTATGATACAATCCATGATGAAATGCATTTGGAAATAAAATCCAATAGGTAATTTAGCTTGTGCAGCATCTCTGGATGCTGACAGATGCAGTTGACTGTGAAGGACAGATGGATTTTTCTCTGCCATGTTTAGAGATACAATAGCACTGCAAACTACTTTGGAAAAAGATGGAGCAGAGCATTCGGACTTGCCTCCTGAAGTTTCTCCTCTCCCCACAGCAGTTTGGAGGTTCAGCCAGCCAAGCCCTACGTGGCTCACATGCACGTGGCCACGCTGTTTACAAACACCCTCGCAGGTGTCCCCAGGCACCACTGGGTGCCACAGGGCAGCTTGTGAGAGCTCCTGTTTTTCACCCACATTCTTGGCTGCTTGTAGCAGTCATGGCCAAAGGCAGGACTGTGATGGGCTGTGGAGCATGCTGGCTTGTTTGGGTTTGCTCATTTTACATTTAAGCAATATTCAGGCCAGGGGTTTAGAGCAAGGTCATCCACAGTGAGTCAAAAATAGAAACTTCATTGCTCGATAGCGTAGTCGCACTGGAGAGCGCTAGCTAGATTATACACACAACAGTGAGGAAGGTACTTTTCTGCTTTCCAGAAACACCACTAGGGAATTGGGTAACGTTTACAGTAGGGCAGGATTTCAAAAGCCTGTGGAAATGAATGGACACTTTTTTTCATTTCCCACTTACAAACCAGGGACCATTTCTTGTCCAGGTTTAAGAGACAGGGCTCAGCAAAAGACAAGTAGTTTGGAGCAGCTAGTATGTAAAATCAGAGTTGCATTATCACTCAGAGAAGACTGCCTTAGTTCTGCTTTGTTTTAGCAAGCCATTGGCATGCAGTAAGAAAGAGGTTTGAACAGCTGTGTGTTGCAGCATTAAATGGCCTCCCATTGCTGAAGCACAAGAAGACAAAGCCTGTTCCTTTTCAGCTGCTCAGCTAAAATTGTATTGACTTACTTTTGCTATTCTCCTCACCAGTTCAGAGTTCAAGGACTCATATATCTACCGTACCTCGAGTTCAGATAACAAGATATAACTACATTGAGGGAAACAAACAGAAAAGTTCCTGTTCTTCAAAGACAAGCTCTTTTTCTGTACTTGTTCCCCTGTTTTGTTTCGGGGTGTGCACAGTTTATTTTTCTCCTTTTGTTTTACTCTCCCTCCCCGCGCCCCCTCCCGCTCACCCTTTGCTGCATGCACACCCTCTTCCAGCCGCCTCTCTGGCTTGCCTGGCCAAGAAGTGCAGACTCAGCAGGGACTGGTAACACTTTAACTCTTTGTCCTATTCTCAGCTCTCCCAGGAAAGGTCAAAGCAAATGAGACTTACAGCTGCAGTTGAAACAGAGCTGCTATAATGGAGAGGGACGTTGGCCACAGACTGTTCCCCCTCTCGCATGTTTGGGGTTCTTTTTTCTTGAAGCATATAACGTGTGTGGCCAGGGTGAGATGAAACTTTCCATAGGTTTGGGTGGCTGGCTCTGCTTATTTCTCATTAAGAGGAAATGAAAGACTCGTGACTTTTGTTTGTACTGGCCATATCATGCAATTTCTACTGATAAACAGAAATAATTTAGGAGCTACTTCCTCAAATGCCTGAAACATGGTCTTAATTTCATCAGTGCAAAGCCAGCAAAAAGCTATTACAGACACGAAGTCTCTGTTATGTGTCTTTGAAGTCATTTTGGAAACTTTGGCAATGTGCCCTTACACAATTCTTTTCCCTAAGAGCCACAGTTTTGCATTGTGTTCTGGGACCATGTGGGCTCCAATTTTAGTGACTTAGGGCAGAAAGGAGTTCCATTTTTTTAAGAACAATTCAGCACTGCCATTTCCTTACACTGAAATACGAACCTGCGGGACCACCATCAACATTAGCACGCGTCCATGTGTGCCATGTACAGGGAAAAGGTTCCCACTTGCCCTTGAAACACCCCACCGCCGTGTCTCACAGGGCTGCAAGGGTGCACGCCAGCTGGGGCGCTGGTTGGCTTAGCGACATCACGCTGGCGTCAAGCTTTACCTCTCGGCTTTGGCACGCCAGGTCATGCTGGTGTCTCACCACGTGCTTACGCGCACATGGCAGCAGTGTTTACAAACATGACCCCAGAACTCTCACGGGCAGTTATGAAAGAGGCAGTGAGTGCCACATCCCGCGCACCAGGCTGACCTAGATCGCCAGCGCTGGGAACGAATAGCGAGGCGCTTGTACCAACAGAGGCTCTGAGAGACGTTCAAAGCAGATGATTTTGCTCCCGAACTGTTTTGAAGTATCATTGCCACCATGAGAGCATTTTCCACCATAAACTAAAAATAGCTACTATTAACTAGCAGGAGCAGTGGGTGATTCAGCAACTCAGGGATAGAAGTGACTGTATTCTTCAGTACTCTAAGTCTGTTTCTGCGTTGAACTAACTCAGCATATAAAATTTTCACAACGTGAAGGAAATGCAAAGCTGGCTTACTTTGGCTAAAAGGAAAGAACACTGCATGATCGTGTAGTTCCTGATTGACAGTTCCTTTTTTATTCCTTTATTAACACTTGCACTCAGACACTAATGAATGCTTTGTAGTCAGGCTGTGACCATCCATTTAGGAAAAAGATACCTCAATAGTTTCAAATGAAACACCTCCATCTACAAAATATGAATACCACTGTATGGCTGATTTGGTTTTTTGACATGGGCCTTAAGAAAAAAAAAGCATAGCCGAAACCCTGCTTCAGCAACCAAGCATTGAATGCTCAACTGTCAAATGTCCATGTTCTATCTCCACATGTATATTTTTTACAGTATGAGTCTACTGAAAAAAAAGAAAGCATCCCTTTCTCACCCTTGAAGCCCTTCAAAGAAGTCTGTATTGTATGCCAAAGTACTCCAAAGCAGTTTGCTTTCTAGAATTTAGCAGTTTATATTAAAGTGGAGTACACGGTCCAAGATTAGTTTTTGACAGATTCTAGCATTCTTGAAGTTGTCTCAAAAATACAAGTGTGTGGAGGAAGACAGGTACTATAACTGTGAGTGATTGCTTAAGATAATCAGAGTTTTCTTGAAAAAGCTGCTAAATGAGCAAAAATAACCCATACTTGTTAAAAATTACTTTCAGTTTTCACTTCTGGAATCGAAGAATTTAATCTCAGCTTTGCAAAAGCCTCCTAAATGGTGAAAAATTCTTTTCCCCCTCCCAAATAGGAAGTTTGACTTTTCAGAAGCAGATGAGATGGTAGAAAGATGTTAGTTCCATTTTATATTAGTTATTGTAATACATCTCAGTGTTTGTAAATATCATAACGGTTAAGCCTGAAGAAAGACACACTATGGGCCTCTCCATGCTTCTTCTACAATACAGTTCAATCCCACTACTGAATAAAATTTTTGTGAGTATAAAGCTAGTTCAGAGTCATCATCTTTTCCAACCATACCCATGGCAGCTCTGCAGTAGAGTTGTCAAATTCCTGCAAGTTTTTTTGCTATGTAAACAAAATAAAACAAGAGAGGCAGACACATGTTCACTCTGGCTTGGTCACTAACAGATTTCATGTGGTCTCAGATAACTCTAACCTGAGCTGGGGAAGTGTTCTGCAGGTCAGCCCCTGACCCATTGCCAGTTTTGTTCAGTCTCCTAACTACTTTTAATCTTGTATTTAGAATGTGAGCAAATGTACTTGGTCAGTTATTGATGTCTTTTCACTGCTGAATGTTCATTACACTGTTCATTACACTGTATATAATAGACCTAGAAATAAGAATGGAAGTACTGAAAATAGGTCACTGCTGTGTTCCAATTTTAAGAGCTCTTTGTAGCATTTCTCCTGCCTGAGGATAGCAAATCCACCTTACTGTGAATCCGTACAAGTATGGGCAGAATGGGAGAAAGGAGAATCAGAGCCTTAGTATAAAATCATCCCTTAATGTATATAGCTTTCCTCTTAGGTGCATCACTGTACATCCTCTGGAGTCTTTCTTCAGAAACCCTGAGGCACTTTTTAAATTGTTCTGAATCAGAAAGGTTTACAAGAACTGGTTTATTAGTATTTATGATGTCTGTGGGCTTTACCAGTACATTTAATTTAACCACTGTAAGGTCTATACAGATACACAAATTCTGTTTGGTCCATCTTTGACTCAGAGAATCTTATGTTAGCATTTATAATATTTTCTTACATTAAATGAAGAGCTTCTTTTAGTCACCCAGTGAAGAGAATATAAGGGGAGAAGTGCTGCTCATGATGAAGATTGTTCTATTCAATGCTTTTAGGTGGGGGCAGGAGAGAAGAGAACAGTGTAAGATTACCATTGTATGCTACAGGGTGAATACTGCCATTGTGTCAGTTTAGATGAGTATCTCAAAATAAATACAGACTCTGTCATGGGTTTGTCCTCTACGTAAAAAAAAGCAGTGGAAATCTTGTTTAACAAGTTCAGCAAAAGGCACACCTAAAGTTTAATTATGTCTTCAGATGCATGGGTGCAAGCCTTACTAAAGAGTTTTACTCAACTCCCAGAGAACAGACTTAAGACTTTTTATTTTTCTTAAACTTAGGTAGATTGATCTACAGTCATGACAGCACACAGTTTGGGGAAGAAAATCCCTTGGCACAATAAACAACTATTCCTAGCCATAGTTCTCTCTGCCACTTGGATGTGTGGGAGAGAGCAAGAGATTATTCACCAGTTTATATTTTTCAGTTAATACTCCTCTTCCCTCACCCTTCTGAAAAACCAATCAACCAAGATGGAGAAGAGATGAAACACCACCTTTGGTATTTACCTGAGGGTTTTGCATTAATGTCTCCTGGACCTGGGAATTTTGGATACTATCTGAATTGCACATCAATTGTGCTCCAAAAGTTGCAGCACTGAATGAGGCAGTGAGAGGACTTCCTGACCTAGAAGGTAGACAGACAGACAGGAGTCAAATTGTTCCTCTGTCTCTCTTACTCATTCTCAGCAGAAGAGGGTTCCTCAACAGACCAACTGCTTATTGTTTTTGTGCACAGAGAATAAAATGTACAGAACATCTGCTGGACAATACATTGAGTTACACTAACAACTGCCCACAGCACTCAAAGGCAAGGTGGGAACATGCAACGGGCCTCCAAAATATATGTTCAGCATAAACCACTGGTAGAAAATGTTTCCCATCACCCTACTTAAAAACATAACAATTACTGTAAATTCAAGAGTCACAAGACCTATAATATGTGAAAAAGAGAACAAAAACAATGAAAGGAACAAGGAACACTTCAGATTTTTTACAGTACTGAGGAATGTGTGGCGGAAAATGCCAAGAGATGTTCTTAGGAAAGCAAGAAAATCCCACCTTAAAGAATGAGTTTAAAAAAACAAGATGGCTGAGCCATACCAACAATGGCTCTTCTTCATATTCACAGCGTTAAACCAGCGAGGTGCCGAGGTTTCTTCCCATGTCTTTCAGTCCTACAAGAAACTACTGTGCTTTGCCCTCCAGCCTGACTTTGGCTATGGCCAATGTCCAAATCTTTAAAATACGATGAAAGCCCTATTTCTAGTAGTCAAGTTATGTATCAATGAAAGTAAGCAGCTGCATATATTTAACAGCCAAGCTGCAGAAACCCTGATTTATGAATTCAACAGAGATACACAGAAGCAGCAAAACCAGACCTTCTCTTTTACTTATGTTTCACTATCCTGGCAGCCTTTTTTTTTTTTTCCTAATTTTTATCCTTGCTGTAGGACCACAAATATGGAGTATGGTTGTCTCAAGAATAGCAATTTCCACGAAACTCCACGCAAACAATGTCATGCTTCAGTGTAAAGTTTTGATGTGGAGAATTTGGGTTAGTTTAATTCTGAGGGGAAGAGTGGCCAGTATCTTTCCTTTGTGAGCCCCTTTTTGGCCTGTTCAAACTTGCTTGCACCCTTATCCAGGAAAATTTTCTGCAGGATATACTAAACAGCCTTTCTTTGTACCAGTGCACAGCAGTGAGAAAGATGGACAAGCTGTGCCTAAAAGTTGTATAAAATAGCCATAGAAGAGACCATTTATTCCATCTTCTTCTCCCATGTCAGCCAAATCATAACTGGCACTTTTGATAAATAGGTGGATAATCTGCTTTAGAAGACCTCTGCTAGTAGAGATTCTGTACTCTTCCAAGTCTTCTTGTTTTGATGAACATTTTTTCCTTTTGGACAGATAAAGTATTCCAGCTGAAGCCCTGCCAAGGCTTAAGAAGAAAAGGAACTTAATGTCTGACAAAGCCACACAAAAGAGCCTGTGCAAAAATTGCCTTTTTTCTCAAAAAGGTTGACATAACTGCTCAGCTTGATGTTCACTCTAACTCCAGGAACTCCTGTTCCTCATTCAGTGTTTTTGCTCATGATTGTTCCTGCCTTGAGACATTGCTCTCAGGTTACCACTACAAGAAGCCCCAGAAGAATTTCAGAAAAAAAGCTAGTGTGTGAAACAGAGAAGTTGGTGTCATCAAGGAGGAGGAACTGCATAGTGGTGGGATGTTAAGTAATTACACACTTTTCTGAGGGTCTGTTGATCCATTAGAATGTGAATTTCTTGGCCAAGGACCATGCCCGTGTTATCTGGGCACACACTGCTGCTATTCTGTGCATAATGCAAAGAGTTCTCTGCCACAGAAGAAGATCTGGACAATACAATGAACAGCTTAAGTGTAGGCACTTGCTAAATGAAGCAGTAAAGAGAAGTGGGAAAAACAGATGCAACACAGAACTTAATTTTAGTAGTATGTATGGCTTTGTTAAGCTGTAGTGAATGAAAATAGAAACACATTTCAGAGAATGCAAAACACTAGAAAATATTTCTCCTGACCTATAGTGCCAGAGGTGTATGGTTTGTCCATGGGAAGATCAGAATTCTCCTCTTTGTTGTTCCAGTGACATTTTCAGATGAAATTTGCAAATTATGAGTGTTCCCATGTATTCTGACTCCAATTACAATAGCTTGTGCTGGGTCAGGGTCTCAGAACAGGCAGCATGGAGTGAGGGAGCAGGAAGTAAAGCACAGTGAAAATAACTCTGGAGTGTGAGCCAGGTAACATACACTGAAGGCAGAGAAGGGCTCTCAGGAGCTACCTTTGGCTCTCTAGCACAATTTGAAGAAAGCCAGTATTTGAAGAAGGTAGCAGCCAACAAATTTCAAACTGCTGAAAGGAAACAAAGACAGCAGGTGTGCTTGATCTAAAGACCTTGCCGTCACAGCCTGTCGCTTAAGCAGGTTCCTTTGTAAGTACCAGACATTTCTGTGAATTAGGACCACGTCTAGGCTCCGGCTCCTTAAGGATACAGTCTATTGGGGGTTTAAGTCTCATGGTTTTGGCTATGAGCTGGAGGTTGGGTCAATGTATTACTGAGTGATTATACATTTCTCTGAGACATTTGCCCTTTAGCAGACTATGGTAAAAACAGACAGTTGTTTGCTTCAGTGTGGCACTTCTCAGCTGCTGCTGGCTGTTTTCCTGTGTGCTCCTTCCTCTAAAGACTTCACCACAGTATGCCTGAGAGTACTGCTGCAAAAACACGGTTCAGAAAATTTCTTACCAGGAACCTAGACAGACTGACCATCTACCCCAAGAAGCTATTTCCTTCATTTTTTTGTTTTTGCAACATCCCAGAAAGTTATAGTTTATGCTACCAGCAGCAAGTGGGGCCACTTCCACAGTTCTTTGTAAAGCAGTGGCACGAACTGTTAAATTATCTGAAAAGAGCAAACAACTGTTGGTTTTTTTTCAAAGATTAGACTGAAGGAACAGGAAAAAGCTCTCTCCTATAGTTCTCTCCTTTTGTTTCTAGTTTTAATATTTAATGAACATGTGATATCGTTTTAAGCTAGTCCTGATGGTCTTGTGAAGTTAGTATTTAAAGCAGATGGCTGCAGTGCTTTAATAAGATGGTTACTATAGAAACACAGCACTGTGAAAGCAAGAGTTTCTGTAATGCATGGTTCCCTCACTAAACATTTTAAAGACCCCTGATCGACATGTTGCAGGCCCAAAGAGGACTAACCAAGAAATGAAAAGGAAAGATAATATGCCTGGAGTATTTACTTCAGCTGGGGTCTACTTAAACTTAGCTGGATAGCTAACATTTTTGTGGCTTGCTAAGGAGCTGCTTGAAACAACATGAAACATGAGAAGAGAGATAAGAAAAAATATTGATGGAGGAGAGGACTGGGCAGGAGACAGATCATTTCAGTTACCTTTTTTTTAGAAGGTGAGTTGGACTCAAACATTAACACAAATGAAATTAAAAAACACAAAACACCCCCAAACAGTTAGCTAATACACACAAATATTTACTTCATAATCCTTGGGCTTTTTGTTTACTTCATCCTTGCACATCTACTGTTGCCTGTCAACAAACTTGTTGCAGCCTAATGCATGGGGAAGGACACATCACGTACATTCAAGGATTTGGGCTTTGCTTCTGGTTTCCTTTATTTCGCCAAAACTGTTTTAACCTGAAAGTACCTAAATTCCTCTGCATGTGCCAAAGCATTTTATAGGCTATGACACAGACTTTATGAATCATTTAAAAATGTTAATTATATATATGAATATGATTTGAACTAAATCAGGACATTCAGGAGGTAAATGGCAGTCTTTTGTGTTCTGTGTGCAGAACGGGGCAGGAAAGTGCTACCTGAGCTGATAGTGTCTTTCCCTCCAGGGAATTTAGAAGTAGTTTTCAGCAGTGACAGAGGGTGAGTACATGGAGATACTGGTTGTAGAACTGCAGAAACTATGAATCAAAGAAGGTTTCAAAGCAACATTGACCTGATGTAAAGATAGCATTGTGAGAAATAAACATCCTTTCATACAGTCTGGGCATCCTGCAGAAACTCCTGTCTTGTACTATAGTCAGCAACAGTGCTGACCTGGACTAGGTTCAGAGGGAACTGGAGACAACCTGGGCCTTTTCTTTGTTTTATCCTTTCTTTTGTTTCTTTCTGTTCTCCTAAACTCAGCAGCTGTTTGTGCTTGCATGTTTTTGCTTCCCTTTGCACTTTAAAACACCTAAACTGGGCAGGTTCAGTTGCAGGGTTTGCCTCTGTTAGGAAGCTGAACACATTTCAAAAGCAAGAAGGGAAAAAAAAAACCTGTGAGAAACATTCAACTAATAGGGTTTTCCTCTACTCTGAGACTTACATTCTTTCATCAGTTCCTGTTTCTGTATGGTCATATCTGGCTCCTCTATGGGCTTTTTCTATGACTTAAAACTTTCAGAGAAGGAAAACCACATGTGAATGCCCTCCCACTTTTCTGCCTTGTCACTGTGACCCTCACTGCTGTCATTCTCTACACACCAGTCAAAGTATATCCTACCTACTTTGCTCTTTTATTTTAGTTTCTTCCAAACATTCCCATTTTATACCCCATCTCACTTATGAGGCTTAGCCTGCCTCATTGCTCATTGTATTTCTCTCATGCCTGTGAAGTATTAGTGTGAGCAGCACTGCCCACAGCTTTGCAAGTTTAGCAAGTCTAGAAGTCAGAGGTATTCCCTGCTCTGTTTTACATACTGTCTGCTTTGGTTTAGGTATATTTATAGTGCAGCAGTAGAGCTATAGACAGGTACTCAGAAACAGGTATCAAGCCTTTATTCATTATGGTCACTGTTTTAAATAATTCTTCAATACAGCATTCACTCTCTGAGGATGAGGAAGCTTACCCTCAGACTATCTCCACATGCACATTAAACACACAGGCACAGCACACAAAAACAGACATCTCTGTCTCTATTTTCATAACAGGAATATTTTTAGGCATGACAGATACTATGAAGGAACTCTGCCTGGCTGCACTCAGGATAGATGGGGCAGGCTATTTTAGTTTATTACATAGCAGTTCTTAAAAAAGAAAGCTTTGTGACTTCCAGGCAAAAGCTGAGGGTAGTCTGTCCCACAGACCAGTTACCTAGGAGCCCTAGGGGGACGGGTAGCCCTGTATGTAGCTTTAGGTCTGTATGTAGCTTTAGCCCCGGACCCATTTGGTGGCCTCAGGAGGGCTTGCGTGATCCATGAGCACCTTTTTCCAGTCCTGGCCTTTGACTGCTGCTCCACGTAGGATTGTAGTCCCTGTACTGAAAAGCTTTTTTCCCCCTTTTCCTTTCATTAAAAATAACATGATCATGAGTGCCTTTCCACAGTGGTGATTAATTAATCTCACAAATAATGTCACTGATTGCAGTGAGATCACATGTGAGAACTTACATGCATCCATGGAAGAACTCACTCTATAGCCCTTTGGGAAGAACCAGGAAACAGTGAGGGGAATCAAAAGGACATTATATATCTTTCCAGTGTCTAACAGGAGGCCCCCCTAGCTCAGCAGATGCCCAAAGACATTCCTGTGGTACCTAAATAGCACATAAATATTTTTTCTGTATAACCTGTTAATTATTTTTAAGTGCAAATATGGGGTAGAAGTGCAAAGCTTGGAAGTGCATCAAGTGAGATACTGTGAAGTTGCACCCTAGACCTTAAAATTCTGCCTTTATCGTAGAATGTAAGAGTCAGAAGAGGCAGAAAGATCTTTTTAGGAAGACAACAACAGAAAAAAAAAAACAAACCCATGCTTAGCACGGCTTGCAATAGGAACATTTTGTCACTTGTCTGTGGTGGCAGTGGCTTATCCTTCACACAAGCAGAAGTAGAAAAAAAGTCTGGTGATTACAGCCTCTGGGAGATTATCTCATAGCACTATCTGGGTCAGTCCTAAAGGGCTGGAAACCTTTTACATTGATGCAGTCATAATTAAATGTGATCCCATTGCATTTGTGGAATTAACTAATCACCAGTATGAGTAAGGGGCTCACAAGTCAGCCAGAAGTTACTGTGGGAAAACCTCTGTGGGTTAAACTGAAAGCTGTTGAGAAATGTTGATATTTAAATGGCACACACAGTAGCTCAACAACATGGGGAATAAGCAACTCTGCTTCTAACATTTCCTGGCATATGACAGTTTTGATAAGGGGATTACTCTAAACAAAATTCTCAGTCTCACGTATGTTCATAGCTTTAATTAGACAAAGCGTAGATGGAAATTCACAGTCTGCTTAACCTATTTAAATCTCTCTGATATGTTCCCTTTGCACACCTGTTTGAAATAAAGTATGAGTGGAAAGAATAACCTCATGGTGCTCTTTCAGTCTTTTATTGTACAAGATAGGTGGCTTTGTCTGCCTGAGTTGCCTAGTTCCTTAGTATTTAAAGTATTTTTTTAGTAGACAACTGGGATCTGTGTGTGGAGAATGCTTGTTAGAGGGTGCAGCGTGAAACTGCAAGGAGCAGGCTACAAGAGGATACTGTAACCTAAGTAGCGTGAAGACTCCACTAGCTAAATCTCATAAATGGCCAGGATGATGTGCAACTAATACATAACCCTGTCCCAGTTCTGTCTGTAGAATATATTTTCTTCAGTAAAACCATACTGTTCACTCTTTCAAAACCACAAATTTGAATGTTACAATCTAAGGGAGAGAGTTACTGCTGGTCAGCAGGACCTACCCTCATAGGTGAAAATGCGAGTCTCTATCTGTGATTTTACATTAGCTTTTCAAAATATTCTGTTTTTGCTAAAGGGAGCCTTAAAACTCTTTAATTTTGAAAAAACTATATGCAAGGGGGCTGAAGATCCTTACTACAAAACAAAAAATCACTACTGTGTGGTAAAATTAATATGGCAGCTGACAGATTCCAGCATCACAAGGATTACACAGCTGTACCCACCACACCTATCAGCCTGACCGAGACCACAACCCGCAAGCTATGTTCTAAATTACAGGGGTTGCATATGTGCTGACACTCTTTTTATACCCAAATTCTAAAAAGACCTTCTCACAAGAAGATGTAACCACATGAGAAGACTCTTGATTTATTAAAAAAAAGAAAAAAGTATGCTGTGTGAAAGTTCCCGCCACACCCCCATTAAAACGGTGCTTGTTTGAACTTCATTCTAAACTCACTGAAGTGAGTGAAACAAATCTGATTTCAGTGATTGTGGGATCATATCTTTAAGTCTGATTAAGCAAATGCTGACGAAGTGCCCAGGTGGGATATGAAGAACTACATTGACTTTTTATTAGAAAGCTCTCATTGCATTCCCACCTGAATTGTATTTCTAATGAGCCCACCAACCTTTGGGATCAAAGTTTGATGATTTATATTTTAGCAGCAAGCTTGCCTGAACACTTGAGTATTCTGGAGTTTTTGCCTGCTGACTTCTCCCCTTCTCCCTCCCCCTTATTTACTCTGTTCTTTTCCTATCAGTACGTGCCACTGTACTGTACACGGTGCAGTTACATTAGCATTTATCTGATGGAGCTGAAAGCCTAGATCTTTCTCTGTAACTTTTGTGAGCCAAACTTTAAAAGCTTCTCCTTCTCCTCCCCCTCCCAGATCCCTTCAGGGAAGAAGCAATATGAACAAGAACACGCACAGATCTCTCAAGAATACAAATTATGTTCTGAACAGAAAGTTGGCTCATGCATGTCAATTACTTATTATAAAGAATAAAACGTTCACCTATAGTTAACCTTTAGAGGGAATGGAAAACATAAAGTTATTGCTTGCTATATGCTTTTTACTGAAGTGGCAACTGGCAGGATGAATTGTGAAGGGGAAAAAAAAGTTGCTCTAGAGGATTCTGGGAGAGTAATTTTGAGCCAGCAGAGTCTTGCAGCAAAAGACAAAATTGATTTGTTGCCAGGGTGTGCAACATAGGAAGAAGAGACTGCTCAGCAATGGTGCTTAATTGTCCTTTTTATACTGACTACACTGTCTGTAGTCAGGAAGAAAAAAAAAAGAAAGCCCAGTCCTGAGTCAAATAGTGCAAATGCAGAGGAGTTTGGCCTGCCTGATCCAATAGCCCTGCTTAAGCTCATTGCTTATGTGTGTTAATAAAACACCTGTGGTTTTGGTCACTAGGAGATGTGTCATGAATTATTTACCATGCTTGTTGCTGGTGTATCTATTAGTAGGTGCCTTTCCAAAACGCTTTTGCTTTTTCATTTTTGCCCTCAATTGCATTTTTGCTCTCAAAGCAGTAGTGTCTTCAGGAGAAGACTGCATTGGCCTGTAGTGGCATAGTTGTAAGCCTGTCACTCTCATTAGACAGGATCAGCATATTCCATGACTTACTAATGTAAATATATGGAAAAGTATAATTAGGAGGGCAGGAGGAAATTGCTTGGCCAGAGTGAAAGCATCAGAGCTGATGGACAAGGTAGTGAAACAAGCTGCAGAAATCAGATAAACATTTTTTAAGAAGATGTAAAAATACAATTAGAGTACCTAAGCTTGACTCTTTCTTTTTATATTTTATATTTTTCTATTAATACTCCAGTATTAATAATAAACTGGACTTCACTCACTTCTACCCTTGCCTCAAGTCCATGCTGCTCCACACTGTTAGGGAGAACAGACTCACACCCTTCACACTGAAGTGTTGTGCTATAGACTTCATACATGGCAAGGACCAAAATATCCACTGCAGTTTAGTGGATAAAGTAAACTTCTTAGGGCACTCTAGAGGCTACAGATGAATACTATTTTTTTTTTTAAATATAGAAATATTTCCTTGGGATCTCTCTGGTGTCTATGTATGAGTATAAAGTCCAGTTTAATAACAGAAGCCAAAGGCTTCTCTGTTCACAGTTCAGACCCAAGTGAGCAGTAGACGTGAGGTAATTTAGTAGTCTAGATCCTGACCTGATGATGTGTACCTCAAAAGCCACGAGGAGTAGTTCCTTTCCACACTTGCTCCAGACACCCACATTCCTGACAGAGAGAGGCTGGTGCTTAACTGTAATACTATCCATGGTGATAGTCAGGTGATGGGGTTGTGGCTGGGATTGCTCAGGTCTTTATATTACTCTTGACTTATGGTCACCTTCTGGAGGTGAAAGCAGAGCACTTGAGCCAGGCATCCAACTAGACCACTGGGATGTCAAGGGGTACAGGAACTACATGAAGTCATTCCTGGTTTGTTTGGGGTGGAAGGTGTTAAACAAGGGCATTTCCTTCTTTGGGAAACGGGTACTTGCAATAGAAAGTTATTTTTAGTCACTCTGTGCTCCAGGAGTTGATACATAGAGACTTGACCTGTCTGCCGATAACACATTACCTCATTTGCAGCTCTACGGTTGACGTGTGCTCCACTATGTCCTTGCTTGAACCTGGCAGGCACCGTGTGGTACAGTTGTCATGGCACTGTCTGAAGGATTAAACTGCAGCAACAAGGTTGCTACCTTTCAAACCAATGCAGAAACCCCAAACAAACTCTCTGTAGCAACATATCTTAACAGGAACGCTCAAGGGAGAGGCTGACATCTGTGTTATACCAGGAATATCTGGAACACTACCATTTTACAGGAGTGCAGTAACAGCCTCACTGTGCTAATGCCATTGCTCAGACTTTGAGCCAAAACTCAACCAGTATGACTCTGCTGCAACCAGGGGAGCTACCCTGATCCACAGCAGTGCAACACCTGCCCTTGCCTCCCCTATTTCTTGCAAAATTACCAGGTATTTTTGGACAAAGCTAACAGGGCATCCTCGGCAAGTGTTCAGTCTCCTTATGAAGCTTGTCACAGACAGCCAGTGGCTACCCAACAGACTCCGTTCCTCCTCTCTGCCAGGTTTTCACTGCTGCCAGCACAGTGCCACATCCATCTGGAGAGGCAGACAAGTCACTCCCTTTGGAGGCAGCCTGGCTGCCTTTCCACGAATTGGCGCGAGGATGGCATGGCGGTGTGCCGATGGACTGGAAGCCTTCCGCTGGGAGTACGCGCGTCACCTCTGTGGCACGCTCGACATCCCTTGGCCAGAGGCCCATGGCCTGCAATCCTGAGTCAATGCTCAAACTAGGTTTGTCACCCAGCTGACAGTGTAGTGACCTTACTCCAGCACACAGATTTGGTTCCACGTGCCACAGAAAAGATATCGTATAAGCCATTTGATCATTTTGAATGGGGCATTCACAGCACATATTATGAACTAACTAGATGGGTAAATTCATCCTCCTGTATTTTTGCCTCATCAGAGACCTTTTTCTCATCATGTCCATCACTGTTACCATTTGGTCACAGCACACTTGCTCTTAGAAGGAAGGAAGAACAATTGTCATTCACAGAAAGCTGAACTTCACAATTTTGTTAGATTAGTTTTAAAAGAAAACAGAAAATCTTATTTCTTATCTCGTTTCTTGCCTCTATAAACTCTTTTTCACCTCTCACTTGCTTTGTTCACTTTCTGCAAGTTGAAAAATATCACTGCTTTATTTCAAAACATGCTTTTGTAAGCTTTTTCTTCCACTATCCAGAACCTCTTTTTTCATATCTAGCCTTCTCCATTTCACATTCTCACTCATCCCTTCTTGCCCTCCTTTAGAATCCTTCCTTTGATCTCACTTCTTCTTTTCCCAAAGAAGACCAAATATCTGAATAGTCTAACCAAGGTCTGCATCTGTATCTGGATAGATACAGCACTTTTCCATACTCAATTCTTGGCAGCTGCTTGCTCCCAAAGCACCTACACATTTTCTGCCTGTGTGACTACCCTGCTTCCCGTCACATCCTTCAAACTTCTCTCTTCAGTTCCTGCAACCAAACTTTGCAGCTGTCTTTAATTGTTTCCAAAACAGTTCCCTTCCCAAATTAAAAATTAGGAAGGGACTTCTTCTAGCACATTCCCAGCTTCCTGTCCCTTTTAGTTCTGAGGCTCTCCAGCCTTTCATATGTGTGTCACTTTAGTGTGTGTGAAGTGTTCTCTGGGAAAACTTGTTGACTGGCACAAAATTCCTACCCTGCAGTTGCATGACTTAGCATGCATTAAAACAACACAGAATTTTTCTAAACTGCACCACCTGTCTTCTGAAGCATTGCTCTGGTCTTTACTTCTGATTTACTTTCCTCAAAACATTATTTATCAAGCCTCTTCCCATAGAAGACAAGAAAGCTGTCAATCCAAAGCACTGTCCTCTAGCCAGTCAAATTACAGTAAGTCTGTGGCTTCAAAAAGGCTTACTCAGTTTTACTTCTTGCCTTCTCACCTCTGTCTGTGAACCCAAACAGGGAGTGTCTTCCATGAACCTGTTTCACTTGCCTCCAGAGGAGCTCCTCACATAATCCACACTGGGGATTGCAAGGTCCAGGACTTGACTACTGTCCAGATAACAGGAGGCTTACCCTTCTCTACTTCCAGTAGAGAATCCATTCCTCTCTACTTCCAGTTCTTACAGATAGTGTTCCCTAGTGTCCTCTGACTTGTGGTTAAGGTGCTGTGTCTGACAGCTTTCTGCTGTTTGGTTTGAACATATTTTCCTTATCCATGAATACCAGTGACTATTCTGCTCACTACCACAAGCTATTGCAGTCATACATCCCTCTTGTGACTAGAAGAATATATATTAAGCTAGTTTCCCAGCACAGGGAATAATATGGGATGATACTGTGCGTATGCATGTGTCCATCCCCCACAAAGGAAGTCTGATCCAACTGTCTGCTTTCAGCCATATATGACAGATTTAGTGTTGTGAAGATCAGAAGCTGAGAAAAGGAAAAAGACCCTGTAAACATCCCAGCAAGGGAACAACAAATGCGTAACTTCATGTGTTATTAAACACCAGAGAACCATAATGGGAGAGAGCCCTTAAACATGTTCTAGCCACAGGAAAAGCTTCCTGTGAAGCAGGAGAGTTTCACTGCTGAAGCTCTCAGTCATCCAAGAAAAGCAAACCCAGGGTAAACTTAGTCTTCCTGAGGCTTGGTGCTCCTGAAACTATCTGCTTGGAAAGCATGCCATGGGTCCCAAATCAGGAATAGTTCCCACTCCAGTCAGAATCATTTAGCATTTGCATTTCAGCTCAGGAGTACCAAATACTAGTTCACAGCATGTGTTCTTCTTCATGCTCAGAATACAAGTAAACAGTAATGGTACCGAATCCCCTGGAAAAGACCTTACCTCTTAGGTTCACATTTGGTTCTAAAAAGCTCTGTAACTCAGGATAATGATAGGTGTGTACTGATTCTGGAGGAATCATCAGCCTGTTGGGGTTAGTGATCTACTAATCCTCATGTCATATCACTTCTACTTCTTCAGCAATGAGGTTTCTGTGTAACTTGCTCACTGCAGAATAATCTACTTCAATGGGATAGAGGTACAGCTTTACAGGATCCTAATAAAAGTTTATTCAGGGGAAATTTCAACACGAACTGGGAGGTTTCAAGGAAGTCTCAGACTACATAGTATTCATACTGAAATAACTACCATAAAAGGCAAGAAAAAATTCTTTTACATAGTGCTAAAGTGCTTTAGAATAACCTACGCAAGGCTGTAGGGAAGAAGGAAAGCATATGGCTTAAAACACCCAGGAGTATTCTGGCTTGCACACAGTGTCGTGCTCACTAATAGAGTTATTCATATTTCTATATATAGCTCTGTGTATCCCCAAGATTGTCAAAGTGTTCTGGATAGTTTACATAAATAAAAACCCGACCTGTAAAGATCACTCTTTTCAGTTCCTGCCCTTTCCTTACTCTGAGCAAAAATGTAGTTAACTATTTCTGGAGAAGACAGATTTTTGTGCCTGTAAATCAGGCTACTTTGTCTTTCTGTGCTGAGGGTTTGGAGCTAACATAAAGGGAAGGTGGATTTACAGGTGGAAATATGAATCTTACTTCCTGTGGCATTTGGCTTTTCCTTGTGACTAAGTTTATTTACCTGCTTAGCAAGGGAGGTCCAGTATCGAGGCGAAATAGCTACTGCACTTTTTTATTTTTTTGCATAACACTTTGACCTCAGCTTCATAAGGCTGATTCTGGCAACTGTCCACATATTGGCACGATCTTGTGGAGGTCAACAGCAATTCCACAAACTACGTATGGGACTGCTAACTGAATGGCACAGGCTGGTGTTACGGAGAGTGGGCTACCAAAACACCAGCAGTCCACAGCAGAGCTCAGGTATCCTGGGGGACAGTTGTGTTCACAAGCATCTGACTTGTGCATTCTCTGGTCACCAAACCTGCATACCTGACTGCTGGTCAAACAGGCCCTAAGGACCATTTGTCCAGAGGCATTCAGATGTTTAGAGAGTCAGACTGGTAATTCTGTAATTTCATAGAGTTTCTATTTATGTTTGTAAATCCCCACGATGTGTCCATCTGCATGTCTATGTGCTTAAACATCACTGCACATTTTGGCCCATCTTTCGCTCATTTCTTCAGTCTCGCACTCAAGTTTTGCTGAGTGCCACACTGCTGTCCCCTCATAGCCTCAGCAGGAATAACCACGGCTTCCCCTCCGTGTCCTGTGCACTGCGGGCACTCACCCAGCAGTCTGGCTGTGCATGGAGAGCTGCTTCCTCAGCAGCTGGCTCACACCCAGCAAGGAGGCTGCCTCCAAAGCATGTGGATGCACATGCAGCTTTTTCCAGCACAGCAAAGCTGTTCCTCTCCAAGTCTAGAGATCAAGGTCCTCAGAAGGCGCCAACTTGTTTCTCCCTTAGGAGTTTGTCCATTCTGCCTACAGGAAAACTCTTATGCACTTGAAAGTTTCACAGCAATTATTCCCAACTTTAGACAACAATGAACACACATGCAGTGGAGTAGCAGTGAAATCAGTTCCTCAGCATTTCATGTACACACAGAGCCGATGTTAGTCACGCACTGCAGCCAGATAAAAATCCAGCCTGTTGCTTCACAATCTCTGATCACCGTGGAAATCATTCTGTTGCCTGCTTTGCAGCAGCCACCTCACCACTGCATTCTTCTCCTGCTTTTGCTGGTTTTCCCCATTACAAAACCCACTTAGCTATTTTTCCTGAATTAAAGTTACTCCCATTCCTTGCATGTTTCCATGATTACACTACGATTATCTATGATGTAATTAAGAGCTCTGCCCATTTGGCATGGTGTATACTTTTCTGGAGTAACGCAGCACTCTGCACTCCTACTTGGTGCCTTCTGGCTTCCAAGCAAGGCCATGGGAGGACAGACCTTCAGCTGAGCAGCAGAACCCGAAGGATTTTCTCACTGAGACCTAACCTTCCTGGCTTCATGGAAAATGTGTTTATTCTCCTCACAAATACTCAAAATACTCTTGGAACAACAGAAAAAGAATTCTTCTGCTTAAGCATATTTCCTCCTTTTTCACTATAATTAAGAATTGCCTGGAGTGACTCACCTTTCCCCTACACCCGCTCTTGATCACTTCCTCCTGCACTGTACCCTCCCAGCAATGCTGGCAGCCATCAGGGTGTGGGACAAGAAAGGGACAACCACCCTTGGTATTTTCTTCAGACAAAACTGTTTCTGAAGTGTTCTTTCTTTGGTGTGTTCATTATTGTTGTCCATAAAATAATGAAAGGAAAAACGTGCCTATGTTAGCCTGCAAGGGAAGGAAGCAGGGCAAGAGGCTTGTTTTTAATTAGTCATTTTCTGAACATTTGTGCAAGGACAGAGTCTGCTGCCAAACAGCATCTTGATTAGCATGTCCCTGTGGGCAGACCTTGCTTGGATTGATCTGTGGCTTACAAAGGTGACTGAGAGAAGACACAGAAAGGATTCGTTTGCTGTTTTGTTACCCCCCTCTTTTTTGTGTTGCTAGGAGAGGAGACTGGTACAGTGGGTGGTGTCTAACTGGGGGCAGTGACCCGGTTCAATAAACCTGGCTTGGCTCCTGTGGGACTGGAGTGAGACAGTGCAGAAGAGCAGGCTGGGACCACATCAGGCACAGAGCAAGAAGCTGTTTCTAGTGCTTTGTTAGGCAAGAGAGGTGAAACATGAAGCAGTAAGGCAAGGATGAAGAAGGATTTGAGAAAGTAAAAGTACACTGAGCAAAGACACACAAACCCAGAGACAGCAGGTTTTGTCACTGGTTGGTAGTTCTTTGCAAAGTACTTATTAAGTTGTCCAAAACCGGAGAGGATTTTGGGGAGAGCTGGAGGAATACTTTCTTCTTCAGAAAAAGTTAATGAAGAGTATTTTTTCCTAGTGAAAACAAGGTGTGCATCCAGGCTTAAAAAACCCATGATATTTTACCAGAGAGATATTTTAAAGGTTTTGGTGTTTTTGTCACACAGCAGAACAGTGTTTTGCATCACTGAAACTCCCTGAGGAGTGCAGTAGCATTTCTCAGCATGTTAATTGTCACATAGTGCAGCGGGTAGCTTCTGCTCAGGAGAGGGGGATGGCAGTGAAGAGATTAAAATGATGATTCAATCAGGAGACTCTCGGAAATCTGCCTAGTGACAATTTTTTTTTAAAGACTCAGGCTCTGTGGCATAGTTACAAAGGAGGAGTCTTAATTAAAATTAGCAGGCAGATGAAGCATTTGAATGGGCATCTTTCAACTCTTTTTCCCTTTCAGCTCACAGTAAACCCTCTTCTCTTTTTCTCTCTTTTCTCACAACAGCTTAAGTTTGCTTGAACAGTTTTGCTTGTCCATTTTCTTTCCATCACAAAAAAACCCCTTTAAATTGTACTCTCTCTAGAACGCCATGCAAATAACTTGCACTTCTATGATTCCTTTCAACCAGGAACAATTTAGAGGCAGTTCTGCTTATGAGCCTGTGAGTTAGTCTGTATATCACTCACTATCCCGTTACAGTTTGAGAAACAGGCACAGAAATTAACTTAAGGTCTGCATCACGATTAGCATTTGCTGGGTGTCCATAACAGAAGTTACACATGTTTATTTGCAAGTTCATCAGATCAGAACAGAAATGTTGTTCAACTCCGGCTCCAGCTGCTTCTGTTTCTGACACCTGTTGATAGTTAGGGATAAAATTTTATGCACTAGGACAGACAAAGAGAAACGCAAACTGTGAAGATCGTAAAGCTAAAATAAGCCCTTGAGCTTTCTTTCATACACACACACACACACACACACACACACACATATATATAAACCATGCAAGATTTCACTGCTACCAGCAAAAGTCATATCATACTACATTAATTCAGACATAGGTGTTATAAATGACGGTAATCAACAATTTAATTTGCACCTCCTGTTTCACTACCCTTTCATTGTGCAGGAAAAGCCAGCAAAGCTCCATTGCTTGCTTTCAGCAGAGAAATGAAAACCCAAACACATTTCATATCCTTAAACCAAATTTTCCTGACAGATCAGATTGCAAAGAAAGCACCTACTCTTGAGTAAGTGACAACATTTAAAGGGTATACAAATTAAATCTATTTTTTGATTATTATCATTATATGGTTAAACAGAGCACGAGGCCAGGTAACTTGGCTTTTACGTTTGTTAAATTCCTAGATTTTGGAACAGTTTTCAGCTCAGCAACTTGCTATGTGTGTACTTTGCCAGGCAGAACAAGCCAGCTTGCTGTATTTCTTGCTAGGGTTTGGAATTAAAATGTAGATTCAAAGCAGATGGGGATGTTTCTGCAGCAGCTGAATAGAAATACACAGAAAATGAGAAAACTCGTCCCTCCCCTCCCCCTCCCAAACAAAGTCAGCCATCATCTCCTTCTGACAAAGGCCTATTCTTCTGCAGACCACATAAAATTATCTATCTGGTGAAGATCTGAATTTATGTACTATCGGGGCCCTTTGTGAAGTGCTGGTGAGCCCTTGGGCCAGCAGAGCCACATTGCTCACAAGGCTGCTCTTCGAGAGGAGCAGAGCGACCTCTGTTCAGGAACTCCTTCAACGCTTGTTTTACATACAAAGGGAAGGGAAAACAAAACAACGAGAACCAAAATCAGCGAAACAGAAAATTATTTCCTAGATGGCTGGTACCTCATCTGCATTCAGTCTAACCTGTTCTGTATTGGAGCAGCACAACAAAGCCATCCTCCTGGATTAGAGGTTAGTAAGTACAGACAGCTGGTCTCCCCCTGGATCTCTCCCCTACACTGACCTCGCACAGGGAATCCCTCCCTCCTTTATCCTTAGATAAACTCCCATCATCCCTGAAACTGAAATAACTGTGCCATCTCACAGTCACATTGCTTCTGCATCTGTCATGTATCATTGTGAACCACCTTTGTTTTCAGCAGGGAGTTTCAAGTCATTACCTGCTTAAAACAGGATTCAGTCAATATGTTAGTGACTCTGAGAGTTTTCTTTACCGAGGCACAGGAAGATTCCTTGTATTTGGGTTTTTCTTTTCTTGGCTATCAACTAAGCATTTCATCAGATGATGACTTAAAAAACCCAAACAAGAACAAACCCACAAACTTCATTCCCACCTTTCTTTCTTTAGAAAGTCAGCAAATCAACTCAATTTCAAATCAGAATGCTGATCTCTGCCATTCTACCCTTGGTGGGTGCATTTTACTTCTACAGGCTCTGGATTCCCCTCTTGACTGTTTTTCTTTCTTTTTCTTAGTCTTTTCAGTGTAATTAGTCTCAGCTGTGATACTACATATTTTCTTCTTCCCCTGGGCAAAATATCCCCCCCAAACAGTTTCTGTCTGTTCTTTCTCTCCCTCTTTAAATAGTAATTTACCTTTTGAGAAAACACAACTGCCTCCCTCTGTGATAGTCCTTATCTTCTCCATGCACAGCAAGAACAAGAATTTCTACTTCTTGAGAAAACACCCATAAGCTCCAGGAGAGAAAAGGTCAACTCCTCCTATCTAGAAAGATTCCTGTTTTATGTCTGAACTAGAGAACTAGTGTTTACCCTTGCAAAATGAAAAATCTTGCTATACCACTTGTATCACCTGCTACAAGGTGATGATACTGTTCTTCATTATGACAAAGGCTTGTTTTTCTGAATTGCTAAAATTCCATTTAAAGCTAGGAAAGAATCCCTTTCCTTCACCCCTAAAGATAGCCAAGAAAATACTTAGCTTTATTTTAAAATTGGGAGGAATAAAAGAAAAAGGAATATAGAATGTTTTCTGTGAGACAAGAAGTGTAAGCATGAGATTTGCCTAGATTTTCTTTCTTCCTCAGCAGCTCTCAAATACAACTAAAGCTGAAATGAAAACAATAAAAGCAACCAGCTGTGAGGACTGTAGAACTGAGGAAAGAAAGGTTTCTGCCCATCCAACACTGATTCAGTTTTCCAATTCTGCTTGTGAGACAGACACTGAACATGGAGCAAAGTCAGATGGAGTATGAATTTACACACCTTTCTGGGTATGGTGAATCTTTCAGGAATATCCCTCTTATCTAAGACCTTGTGCTGTCATTGGGACTTTCCTGGGCTCTGCCTCAAATGCTCAGATGCTAAATATGCATTCAGGATCACCATCATACAGGGCAGGAAACCAATGGATCTACCTTGTGCATTTTAAAATCACCAAATATTTCAAGTGAAGAAGCACAGTTTCTCATTTTTCATCTGAGGCAACTTGACTTTAGCTAAGCTTTGTGTCATAAGTAGAGATAACAAGTGAGAGAATTGTGTAAATCTTCCCAGCAGATGATCTATTTGACAGCCTAACTTTGTCAAATGCACTGTCTGAGTATAACATTGAAAGAGAAAGCTGATGATCTTTGCTCTGTTGAGGTGTCAGGTACTTAATAGTATCTGTCCTTTTCATTCAGATACTATAAATCTATTTTTTTCCCTTTGAGAAAAGAGAAGATTAGAATGAGATGAGAGGACAAGAAATACAGAAACTAGAATTGAAAAATAAACGGATTTTTTCTGTTATTTTTTAAAAAGGCTTACAGAAGAGCTTCCCTTCAAGCAAAAAAACCAAAGAATGCAAATAAACATTGTCAAGCCATGAAAGACTCAGTATTACAACAGAAGAGCACTGTGGGAGTTACTGGGGCATGACCAATATACAAAATACCGCCACTACTTTTCCTGTAACTGACGGTACCACCTTTAAGTTACTACAATCTGTAATGTTTCTGTGTAAAAATCTGATCTCTGGTCTAGTCAACGTCAGCTTTTCCATCCACTGCAGTGGATACAAAAGTTTATGGTCCTCTTTTCCATACACAGTCCATGGAAATGAAAGTATTAACAAAGTAACAAGTAATTTTGCACTTAGGTAAGTTGTTGTACCTAAAACTAAATCTAAATTGTGATAAGGTCACAAATGAGAACAAAAGTAAATAACAGATGTTACAGCTGCTCCTCTTTTCAGTCAGCTTATTGAAAACTCACTAAGTCTCAAGTCAAGTAAGTTCATTTAAAACTTAAAAGCTTAGGTGTTTGTTTTACAATGCCTATGAATAGTTCATTCCTGAGCTTCTGGTTGGAAAAAAACACCTTATATCCTGTCCTATGTGCTCAACATTTTGCCATGCCATGCTGTACACAGTTCATGGCCTGTGGCCACTGTTTTAGTGTCTGGCCACCCCGAATCCTTCAAGAAGAGTTACTCAGTTATGCTCAGCATTACATGCAGTAGTCCCTGTTCATGTCTTCATGTGTGAAGTGCAAAGCTACTCCTGAAAGATGATGCTGGCAGTACTTGCCTTAATTAACCTGGTTCTGTGTATTATAAATAGGTATCTATAGCTTTAAGAGAAAGAGGCAACAATGACACTCAAAGTGCTTAGAAAAAGTGTTTCCTGCATTTTGTGCATTGCTATGTATTGGTGACTGCAGTTCCCTGTGAATCTCTATCTGTGTTTGTGACCTATATGAGCAAAGTAACTGGCAAAGGCTGCTGCCCTGTTCCAGCTGGAGCATAAATGAAGGCTGAGCGGTGTCATGTGCAAGCCCCAGTATCATTCAGTAACTCACTGTGGGGAGTAGGAGGGTTCTCCAGAGACAGCCTCAAAGAAGTGGCTTCACAAATCCCACAGGTGGGATCTCAGGTCAAATGAGTGTGTGCTGGTGCCAGGGTAGATGAGAGGAGAGTACTCCAGTGCAAGTCAGCAGAACTGGGAAGGCAGGCAGAGCTGCTCTGCACTGGGAGGGGTCAAAGGGTCGTATGGGCCAGTTCCTGTAAAGACTGATTTGAATCTAAGTGATTGCAGTTACTTGGAACCGAGTGCCATAGTTGCAAAGCATGAGCTTAAACTTTCAGATAACTCATGCAAGCTCTGCAGTAGGTTCCTAGCAGTCCAGATCCCCGGGGAAGCCTCTGTAATTGACACCTGACAAAAGGTCACTACCTGTCAATTCCAGGGTTCGCAGGCCAATCCCCACAGGTGCTGCAGGAGCATCCCAACAACAGAGACTTGAAGACCCTGTCGGTTGGCAGTCCTTTGTAATTTCATCTCTGAAAACTACTGTCAGTGTTTGTAGTCATCAAAACTTTTAGCCACAGTCTCTAGCTGCTGCACTGCCTTCCTCCAGCTTCAGCTTCCTGCAGTTCTGTGGAGCACATTCCCTCATCCCCATTCACTTCCTCTTGTTAACCTCGTAATGGAAAATCTCTCGCAAAATCTCTCTCTCTCTCTTCATTGTTGCTATCTGAAGTACACCGATCTTTCCTCCAACACAAATACAACCTGACAAAATCAACAAACAGAGGGAGAGTTATTACTGCTGACCACATATTTAACCTTTTATAGCAATTTCCTTTGGAATCCTGATTGAGCTTTTCAGTATTCGGTAGATGCAGGCTGTTCCCAATGTGTCTCTTGTATAGGGGAGTGCAAATCCTTGAGCTTTGTATTTCCCTCCTTTAATTTAAAGCAATAGCAGTGCTTACCAGCATCTAGTTATTTCCGTGATAGCCTGCTGTTTGACCAAGTCAGGATTTAAAACCGAATATCAAAGAAGCATCTTCTATATCATGGAGGTTTGATTTATTTACAAGGCTGTGCACATTTTTAGAGAGCAGTTCCTCAGCCATTAGCCCACAATTCCAGACTGGTTTTAGCATAATCTCAGGATCTTTTCCCTAACTCACTGGCAGCAGCACCACTAGAGTTAAAATGTTTTGGTGTTCTGTTTTAGCTCGAACATCTTTTTGCTGATTTCCAAGTATCTTGTTTTACAATAGCCTCCTTCAGGCAATAGAATCCAGAGCAAAATTTAATCTTCAGAGAGCATAACAAAAAGAATCAGCTTTAGTTACCAAAAGTTCATTAAGTAGTACCAGCTGTTTTCAAGACATGGAATTTTTTCAATGAAGACAGAAAAACTGAAGCACAGTCTAAGACTTTTGTGCTGCCTGCTTATATTGCAGTGTATGAGAAAACAGCTAACAACTCTGAAGACATCTCTACCTCCACAGCTCCAGGAACAATGGCTGATGCAGGGAGAACAGGCAGGAGGAGGTTGGGAGCCACTGGGATCCCCATCAGTTTCCAGGATGGGACTGGGGCCCTACTGCATGGTGCTGACACATGCCCTGTATCCACTGCATGTTCAGCTGGCCCCTGGGCTTGAGGAGAGGAGCATGGTTTTGTTGGGACCTCTCAGTGAAAGGACTTTAAAAGTACTAGAGGGAAAAGGTAGGAAATAGGATGGGCTTGGAGCCATCAGCACCCTGAATGATAGAGTCCAAACAGCTTCATGACATAATTTCTCTCTGTCATGCTGCACAGTTGATGCACAGCAGTATGGGGACATAATCTGTCCCTAGCATTCACCTGATATGCTTTAGTCCTTCACATGTTTTTTTAAAGGTTAACTGCAGGTACTCCAGAATACTTTTTTTTGCCCATCTTGTTCTCAGTTCTAATTTTAGGTGCAACTAACTTTTCAGAACATTTGCTTAATCACCAATACCTATCATAGACTCTTAAGACCATTTTGGTTGGGAAGCTGAGGCACATACCTGATTTATTAAACACCATTTCCACAGAAAACTTTTGTTAGCTACATGAGGCTGTTAGGAAGGTTTGTTTGCTGGGGAGTATAATAAGCAAGTAAACTTTGCCATTCGTCCTTGTCCCCCACCCTTCCCACAGTAAAATTATTAGCTCATTTTCTCATAATCAACTTGGCTGACCCTCAAAGGTTAACAAACCAAAGATAAAGTGCCCTTATATGCATTTGACAGTGGCATGCATGTTAGCTTAACTGACTGCATTAGACATTGAGTATCCTGATAGATGTCTCCTCTCTTCTCCCAACTCCCCATTTTGGTTTTTTTTTTCAGAAAAAGCAGCTTTTCATTTCCCCCAGAGGCTGTATAGAAGTAACACTACCAATCACAAACTGCGCTGTATTTCTTCTGAGCAAAAACAGTTGCATATATCAGAGCTTAATGCCTATCATCCTTGCTTTTCCCCAAAAACCTTTCTCTCCCTGATGTGTTTTGGGGGAGCAAGGGTGACAGAGGGAGTGTAGGTTTGTGTTGGCAAGAAAAGCAGGGACTGTGCTATGCAATCCACTTGGCGTACGAGGACACGCACACGCTGACAGGAACTCAAGCACACAATGCAGGGCATTCTTTCCTACACCTGCATTCCTGAGCTCAAGACCACCGCAGCTATGAGGCTGCAGCTGAAGGACTAGCCTGGCAAACACTCTGCATAACATTGCCAGGTAGGAGCAGTTCTGCAGGGCTTGTGGGATCAAGTCCTCATTGCTGGAGGTGTGGATTTAAAAGCTACCTGACCCTTTGAAGGAGAGCTCCCCTGCTTAGGTCCTCAGGAAGACTAAAGAGAGGCATTTAAAGCCTTCCATTAACTTTTGTCTGTAGGAAAGATGTTTACTTAAGCTGAAAAATGTCTCAGCTATGATTTATGAGTTTCATTCAGAGTAGTCTCATATCTTAGATTTTCCTGTAGTTCCCAGCTTTTTTAATCCAGTTGAGTGTGTACTTTACAGTGGTGAGCTTTTCATCCACACTGCTTCTTTGTGCACTAAGAGCATGACTGTGTTGTGGACAGACAATAATCAATTAGTGAAACGGTGTCCCGTGACTCAGAATATGAAGTGGGCTTTGCAGAGGCTGACAACAGCTCTTTTAACTCACCCGTTTCTGTATGTCTCTTAAATATCCCAAAATATCAAAGGTCTTTCATTAGAGCTTCAAACTCTCTCAGATCCATGCAGGCCACTAGATACCTCAGAAGACTATGAACTGATGTGAGCCGGCAGCAAGTGGCGAGTTGCCAGAACGGAGAACAACCGACTGTTTTCAAAGCTTTGAAAATATTTGAAAAGGAAGGACAGAGAGAGAAGTGTTGCAGTTCCCTTCAGGACTGCTCAAATGCTGCTCTTCCAAGTGTCAGCTGTGGGAGTCTAAAAGTCTTAGTGAGAGTTAAATCACAATCTGCCAGTTCCCCTGGCTCCTTTTAGCTTGGCAGCAGTGAATTTTCTGCCTCTTCATGTTGCATCCCGCCACAAAGGGAAAAATTTAAACAGGAGAAACAATGTTCCTTTGAATTACTGGAAATTAAAGGAAAGCAGGAATGCCAGCTCATTCTGGAGTCCCAACTGTTTCTCAGCATAGCAATTCCAAGTTTTTATCCAGTCTTTTAATTTGGTTAAAGGGAGAAACTTTAATGCTAGAGCTGTGTTTTTAAGCAAACATCCCATTCACAAAATCTAGACTTGTTACTGGTTTCCAGTTTCCCTGGAATACTGAAGGGATATTCCACAGAACGGAAAAAGCCTGTATCCTTGTAATAATCTTTTTTCTCTAGTAGTTTTCTTAAATGTTTCGTGTCACAAAATACATAGAACTCCCCATAAACTGCCCATTTAATACTTAAATACTAAGAAGTTTTAAATGGCTATACATAAACCCACATCCTTTGTAAGTGGGGATAGAACAAGATAAGAAGGAACTGAGAAATGGCCTCAGTTGTGTGGAAGCATGAACTGGAGCCTATCACTTGATCCTCAGAACAAGATTAACAGTGGCCTTCTAAAGAAAAACCTAAAAACTCTCTTAGCAAGTGATACAAAGCTAAAATTAGAAAGGGAAGAAAACTACTGTAGCCAAGATGGTAACTACAGAAAATATGTTTTTCAAGCCAGGCTTAAGAAGCTAGGCTGTGACTCCTCAACAAATGCTGCCATGATGTGAAGTCGGTGTCTCTTGACTGACAATTTGTTTGGGTCCTGAGCCCTTTTATCTAAGAGGATCAGTGACCAAGTTCTTCCCAAGCTTGTATGTTGAGTATTCAAAATGAAAACGTAGTCCCACATCTTCATCTCCAACCTAAAGCTGAGGGGGATAGTAACAGTACCCATTTTGTGTGCTTAGAACTGTGGTAAGGCAGCACCAGCTCCCATGTTTTGTTTCTCTCCCAGAGTTTTGCTTTTATCAGGATTAGATTTTGACTACTCTTAGGTCGTCAGCTGGCTCTGGTCACCAAAAGCACCCTGTCTTTCATCTCTGGTACATCTGGAGAGGTAACTCTAACTGTTTTCTCAGATCTGGATTTCAGCACAATAATCCATGCCATTGTTGTGTGCAGATTGCAGTAACCCACATGAAAACTGCTCCTGAAGACCACACACGAATGCAGAAAAGCTGAATGGCAACCACAGCTCCAGGGAGCATCTTCTCAAAGACCTCTAAAAATGCATTAGATTCTTATCTTCTGTGGTGCCTCAGCAACAGCGGAAGTCAGAAGAGATGTTTGTGCGAGTCGCTTGAAGACTTAAGCACACAGAAAGGTTTTAAGGAAACAACCTCTTCTATAAAGCTCTGCTAGAAGTAACAAGCCTGTTCTGTTGATTTCAGTGTGATTTACACAATGAGGGAATAAAACTGCTTAGTTACTGAGGGGAAAGTCAAGGTAATTCATACAGGTTTTTGGAAGATTATACAGATACATGTTATAGCTGCTTGTATATCAAGCATCTGAATTTGGAGAAAATTTAGCAGAGTGCAGGATGTGCATAATGTCTCCAGAGAATAGACTGTGGATTTGCTTTGTGACCTCCATGCATTTGGTCAGGGAACAAATGGTAAGGATATAGATCCACCCAGGGAGGAGATCGGATGTCATAAACTGGGTTGTTTATTCTATCTAAGGGGGGAGCATTAATGACAGTCTTCAGTTACATGGGGAGAAAGAAGCCATAGCATAGAAGGAGAAAAAAAACCTGCTCTGCATGTCTGTGCAGATGGGATGAGCTGATCTAAGGTTATGTTTTAAAAGGTAGAAGCTTTCTAATAAGTAAGATTAATTACTGCATGTAACTGTGTGTTGTTATGCAACCCTCATCATCAGGGACACTTGAAAACAGGTTGGAGTGGACTGATACAGGTCTGGCTGGTGTTGCCCTGAAGCCAAGGAACAGGGCACCAACAAACCTATTTTTCCCATGTCTTTGTGAGCAATTGGTCTGGTTTGTAAGTCGCAAAAGGCACAAATTAGGAGGAATTAAACTAAATCACAAGTGAGAATGAAAACACATTTTTAAATTAAATCATGCAAGAGTTAAAACAGAGTAAGATTTTTCCAAGCAAATACCCTTGTTTTGGCTCAATTCCTCCAGCTCCACTGGGAGGAAGTGAACCCCCAGCAGGACACACAGGGGCAGGCAGCATCTCTCGCAGGGATGCAGGGCACCTCATGGCTCACTGCCCCTGGCAGGGATCCCTAGAACCTTCATCGCCTATATCGGCACACGCAGTGTACACTGTGTAGTGTGGGAGCTGCCCCTCTGGCTGCCTTTCAGTTCACTACAACATCCTAGCCTAGGTGTGGCAAGCCATGAGAACAACAGAGGAGGAATGTGTGGAGAAGTGTAAAGGCTACCGCAGTGAGGCCAGTGAAGGGGCTGAAAGCTCTGCTTTACCATCTGGACATGCAGGAGCACCAGTCAGAGCACACCTTGGAGCCATCAACCTTCTCTGCATTCTTTCCACTCTCCTCTCAGTATGACCTTCAACTTTTAAAAAGAAATTTAAGAAAAATGCATTTTGTAAAAAATTCTGTTTTCAACAGAACTGTGAGACCAACAGGATTTCCTATTTGAAGTTCAAAGGATAATGGAAACCAGAGCTGTATAAATAGGGTTTCCGAGGACGCTGCAGCCCACAGTGTTTTATTCTCTTCTATCAGTTCTTCCGCTCATATGCCTATTTTCTAATGTTACTGCCCCAACACGATGAAACCTTGAAATTTTTAGCTTGCCAGTGGTTTTTCTTTTCCATCTAGTGGTTTCTCACTCTGCCAAAAGCTGTGATGAAATCATCATGGATAACTGACCTTTCACTGGTGCTAGAAGTCATCAACCCAAGAAATCCATGCTATATCCAGGTCTGAAGCCAAATGGACAGAGATCACAGAAACTGGAAGATAATGATGACAGTGACCTCTTGGTAACCTTCCCTAAACAGCAGGTTGATAACATCAAGTGTGTCTTGAGGAATGGTTCAGCCACCAACGCTTGCTTATCCTGGCGTGCTCACAAGAGGCTGCACTGCAGAGCTTGGCCAGAACAGCAAGAGCAGTCAGCCATTGCTCTTGGGGAGCTGATTTTAATCAGCAGCCTGTATCATCATCACCAGCTAACACATGGGGTAGCTGAAGGACTGAGAGGAAAATCATTCCTCAAATAACATCCTTTCTCCAGAAATCAAAAACAGGTCAAAGCACCAGTTGTGCACCTGATTAACACTGCTCAACACACCTAGCCTAGCATAATGGACTGAGATGAAGGAAAAGAGACTTTGTTCTGTTTTCCAACCCCAACATCTTTGCCAGCGTTGAATTCAGAGGCACTGGGGAATTACCAAATGATGTCCTATGTGGGTCAAAATTTGAACCAATTTTGCTGGTCCAGACTTCAGAGAAGCTTCTCATTATGCAAAAGCATCTCACTCAACACACACTTATTTGAGCATCCCTGAGATTTAAGGCTTTAACTCCCATTCCCTCAGACTTCCTATTATAATTATCAGATACAAAGATTCTCAAAAAACCAGCAAAGATGAAAGGGTGCTTTAGTTCAGCTTCCCTGTATTTGGTGAAGACATCGAATAGTCAAGGTGGTGCTCAAGAAATTGAGCAATACTGGTCTTAGAGTATGTTGGCATCCCAACACCCAAGGTAGCACCAAGCAAGCTAACCTGGGCAGCAGGCATTCTGTGGAATGGCCTGTCAGTACAAACTACCTGGATCCACCGTACTCCAAACCTAAACTACAGAAAAGAGCTTACAACTGGAAAGAACAGATATAGATGCCAACCTCATCTTGAATGATCTGGTTATTGCAATGGCAGAGTCCTTTTGTTTCTTAAATTCAACCTGATCCTGAAGTTTGACCTCTCAGGAAACATTTCTAATCTGGTCATACCATGGTGGCATTAAAAGCAACTACTTGAGGAGCTGTGGTGTTTTGCTAGAAGTGCTACGTATTACAATTAGGTACAAAGTTTGTATGGAAGATAAATCACAAGAAATGGGAACTGGAGAGTTGTATGATGCGACATTATAATTTCTGTTTACTTGCATTTTATAATCCTGAATTCATTTCCTTTGCATATTTTTTTTCCACCCATATTGTAGAGACATTTAATTTTTACTTCCCTTGATTTTATGTAATTGTTAAAATAGTAAAATTTTTCACATCTGGGTAGAAATTATGCTGTATCCAGTCTTGTTGATGGTTATGCAAGGTAGCAAGGGGAAACAACTGTTTAGCTTTACTATCATGCCCTCTCTATTAAGGTCAAAAATCAAACTGATTCAAGTGCTTTTGCAATTAGACCATTGTATCACTGAAATGCAGGAACTGATGTCAGTAAATTGAGGGGGGGTTAGTACTAGTTGATTTAAAAAATGCATAAATTTTGAAGCATCTGGCTTGGATAAGATTTAATGAATTATTAATCCTCATATGTCACAAATCCCATGCTCTTCATTCCCTTACGTCTGCTTATATTCGCTAGTCACCATTTCCCCTCTAAATTACGGATAAATTAGCTATAAATTAGGTAACAAATTTTATCCATTCCACATTTTCTTTTGTTTTACACAGAGTATCGTAGATCTAAATGCCACAGAAGACAATTATATTCATGTAATATGACCTTCTGCAGAATACAGTCACAGTGTCATTGAGGAGTTTCTAGATTAACCCTTTAACTGCTCTTTAAAGCTATAATTAGGAAGCAATATGTATCTTTTAGGAAGAAATACAGCTTTAACTAAAAAACTTCAAGGGGCAGGCAAGGCACGGCATCCTTTCTCAAGTTTTTTCCAAAGCATTGCTAATGCCCTAAATAAATAAGCTATCTAAATGAAGAGACAGCTGAATGTAGTGCAAAAGGACCCTTTTGTAAGCCATAGAGCCCAGCTAACAACAGAGTGTCCTTGTCCTTCTGGGGCCTCCTTTACATCTGCCTTGAAGTTTCACTGTGTTTTCCTCAGCCACCACATATGCAGTGGGGCAGCAGTGATGCTGATAAGGAGCAGAGCAAATCCTTAGGGGATGCTGTGGGGTTTCGAGCCTCAATTCACCTTGGGTATGAATGCTGTCTCTCTCAAATCTGTCCCAGTCTTGCCTCTCCTCTAAGTTTCCATGTGGAAGCTCATGTTGTTTCTCTGTGTATAAACTACAGTACCTTAAGTGCAAAACATATAGGAAATCCTTAAACTATACCACATGTGTTCAACTTTTTATCCCAGCAATAACAGAAGTGTCTCCCTAATAAGGAGCTTTGATGTGTTACATCACCCCTTAGCCATCTGAGTTAACTGCACATCTTTTCTCCTCTAGGGACACTGGCAGTTGCTTACAGGTGTTAACCCAGGGCACAGCTGCAGCAACTGGTCTTTAGCTATGCCAGAGAACCACATCCCATAATAACAAATCCTGGTATTAAGCGTCTTTGTAACTGCTTACACATCTTGTTCCAATGTTAAAGAAGAGAAAACTTTGTCACAGGCTTACTCAGAAACAATTTTGCATGTATGCAAGTTCAGAAGATTTAAGGTTCTACAGTAGAAATTGAGCTTTCTGACAGTGCCATGCATGAGTGCCCTTACCTAAGTAATAACCACTTGGGCCTCTTCTCAGATTTTTATTCAGCAGTGAAATAGGAAAAAAACCAAACCCTTAACTTCAGGAGCTTTTTCACATGTCACAAGTTCAGTATTTAGAATTCTTTGCCTGATGCATGAGCTTCAGAGGAGAGATGCAACTGCACCATAGCACATAAGGATACCTAGCCACATGTGAAGCCAGCTACTGTACACAGACAACAGGAGCAGGAGACTGCAAGCAGAAAGTACAACTTACCAAACTGGAGTTTGGCAAGACATATGGGTAAATTCACCTCCTGTTGAGAAAGTGTCAGAGGAGTTTCTTGTCCAGGAGCAATTTAGACCTCTGTGTCATCTGGCAGTGGCAGAAGGGTGCCAGCAGGATGGAGGCTGTGGCAACACTCCAGGAACAACCCAGTGAGCCATCAACAAGCTTCTGGGTATCTGACTTCTGCTTTCCCGAGTCTCATCCTGATAATCAGTTGAACACAAGTCAGCTGAGGCTGTGATCTGAGGATGTGTATTTCTGCTGGGGAGAAAAACCTCTGAGGAGAGAAACGTCTGTCTCAGCTAAACCCAGAAGGGGAAACAACCCATCTGACATGCCACCTTTTGGTCCTTTTAGGTCCACAAGTGCTCTACCACAGCTATTCCCCCACCTAGTTTTTCTCCTGGGAATCTTGCCCAGTTTTGCAGAAGATTGTACTCCCCTGCAGTGGGTGTATTTACCCATTCATTCATCTGAGCTGCTTTGCACTCACAAACTCCCCAGATACAGGTGCTATAGAAAATAAGCTATGAACCTCTAGAACTGGCTAAAACTAAAGAAAGATTTTCTGTGAAAGAAAATGACACAACTTCTGTTGCTGCAGAACTGTCTGTCGTGCTTGTAACAACACCTTCCATAGTATACTGATAAGAGGTGGCAGGAATATGCCAAACTTGTCCATAAAACAAACAACACAAAAATCTCAGGCTCTCATTCAGTGCCTGGTTTCCAGTTTGTGCCCTGTATGTGGCAAGAAATAAATGTACATACGTTGATTGCATTTGAAAAAGTCAAACAGTGGTAGTCTGAATTCTAACTTGAATGCGTATTGGTGGGATGAGATGCTGATCCATTCGCACAGTAATGTGCTATATTTAAGTCACGCATCGTGGCATCTTCAAAGAGGCCAGTCATAATTATGATGGATTAGACTGCAGAGTCAGTCCTAGATGCAGTAATTGTTTCACAGATGCTGATGGTGTGACTTGAATTTCTAATGGATTATAGCTGAAGAGAAATATGTGGAACTTCTAAATGATCTGGATAAAATAGAGCTATGGGAAAGACTGAAAAGACTAACTGCTGCACTTGGGGAAAGGTAGATTTACTTTGAGAGGCAAACAGTTCACCCAACAATGATTGTAAGGACGACCACAAAGACTTTTTAAGGTGCAAGCAGGTAGGAGTACTACTTCATGGTGTCCCAGTTAAAACCAGTAATAGAGATATCGTGGCCATTTATTTTTTGCCAGTTCTACATTACAAATTACATTACTTCACATTTGCTGTGTAGGTGCTTGAGGAAGATTTTTAATCTGGTGTGACTTGAGGATAGTGAATAACTTGAGTGTAGACAGAGAGAGAAAGAAGTATAATGCAAAGTCACCCCCCTCCTAGATGCATTTCAAAGAATGCAAATCTGGCACTTTTAATGCATGAATTAACTTTGTATTTTAAAGAACCAAATTATTCCCATGTTCTTTGCAATGTCTAACACCAGTGCCTTTTACACTGAAGGTGGTCAGAATTTGGGGGAACATACCATGAGGTCTTTGAGAATGCCATGAACAGTAATCCATGTCACAAGATAACCGTGTGGGTTTTGAGGACGGCATGAACCTAAGACTCTTTTTTGACCACAGATGCGCTCCTTTGAGGGGTTTGCAGGCTAAGTTTAGAGAAGTCAGGGAGCCCACACTTCTTAAGAAAAGGATGGGTTTATCTGATAGATTGTAAGGAGTTGAGAAGAAAGATTGCCTGGGAATTCTCAGAAGGCATTTAGTTGCAACCCACAGGGTACACCAGAAAAAACAGCAGCAAGGCGGGCTTTGAGGGCCAGACAAAGTTTCTCACAGCTTAGTCTCACAGACTAAAACTTTTTTTAAAAGAAATAAATCTTCTAGAAGCAGCTTGACAGCACGGTGTTAATTACTATGGTGCCCTTTATTTAATTTCATACTTGTGAAATGCAGTATCCTACACACTTGTGTCTGAGTTGTGGTTCACCTGCAGTTTTTAGGAATGAAAGGTGTGAAGGCAAAGAATGGCTTCCAAATTGGGCTGGCATTTTATTTTTGAGACACTCTGGGAGCATTGTTCTGCTGCCTGGCCTAGAATGACACATCGGAGGAATCCTTTTCACACAACTTTCTGCTAAGCACGGAACATTGTTTCCCTGGGAAAGCTGCAAAGGCTCGTGTCTTGTGGTACTATAAAGCAAGGGTGGGAAATACTTCTCAAAGGGAATAAGCCTACACTACCATGTCAAAAAAACCCAGGCAACATTGGCAAACATTTTTTTCCATCTCCCTGTTCTTAGCTTTCCCTGCAAAAATCCTTTTTTAAAGCACTGTTACTTGCAGAGAGAACTTCTCTACTTCTGTCATAAAAAACATAAACTGAGTAAAGGATTAAAAAAACAAACTTCAGGAGATCAAAAGTAAATCTAAAAACAAGTTTGGGATTCGGAGGAAATGAATACAAGTTATCATACAGGTGCTTTCCAGTCAACTGACAATTTGAATTGTCCTGATACTGAAATTAGAGCTGCAAGCAGAGAGAATTCTGCTGGATGCAATGTATTTAATGAATTAATATTACTTTTAAAAGCATTTTAGTATTATATTACTAAACTGAATAAGGCAATAGTGCACTTAAAACTGTACAAATTACATTTAAATAACATTTAAAATTACATTTTAATAATATAAAAATATTAGTGTGGGATAAATACATAAGCAGAGGAACCATGATGGGAGAATTTTTTCAGTATAATAGTTCTTCTTATGTAGTGGAAATACCAGCCACATGTAGTGCTTCTCCTGACTTTGCAGTCCAAGCAGAGCTGACCTGGCAATGGAGAACCCTTCCAAGTCTTCTTTTTGCAAACCAAAAATAAAAGCTCCAGAACAGACATGCATATGCCCAAATTTTCTCTGTGCAACTTCACATCTGTAAGACCCACTGTCAGTCTGCCTTCTGTCATTTGTGACTGGTTGAGACCCACAAACCAACAAAAAATAAATTACAAGCAGAGTCAAACAAGGGCTTTATCTATGTTAACTGGGTCTGTGAATTCTGGGAAGATGCATGTGAACAGGATTAGCTTGTCATTGTATGGAATTCGCTCACTGCACATTGTCAGTACTTTTATCCAGCTAAAAACTTCACTTTGTAAATAAAATATAAAGAGTATATGAGAAAATGGGATTTCCCATCCAAACAAAGAAGAAAGAAATCCTAGCTCCACAGCTGCAGAGCTCAATTCAAAACCCAAATGCATAGTTTAAGCCATGCTTGATGTCTATATGTAAATTTGAAAGGATATAAATACCAGGAAAAAAAAAATTCCGTCACACCTTTCAAAAATCACTCTATCTACATTACCAATCTGTGAACAGCAGGCAAGCATGGCTTTGTCTTGTGCATTGTGCCACTTGCGTGGTCTTTAGGAATGCCAGTTTTAAAAGACCCTGTCAGACACCTGAGGACAGAAAAAAAAAGGTTTTCCCCTCTAACTGGAAACTTGGTGGCAATACTCCCTCAAGTCAGACAAAAGAGGTTTGGCACACTTAATCAAATTACAGAATTAGCACCAAGTCTGGGAAACATGGTTTCAACATGACTTTCTGCCTTACCAAAGGCAAAATGTGATGACAGAGGAATCTATGCAAATCATTCAAAAGTGGAGAATATTTTTTGCACCACTAGGAGAGTTTTCTTCTTGTAAAATATCTTCTTGTGTGTTAAATGGGGGTAGGGAAGCCACTCTGTATTTTCACTCTCTTTTCATCTTGAAGAACAAACCTTTAAGAAAAAGGGAGACCTGAGGCTGCAAGACGTGCTAGGATAGCGAAACACCCCTCAGGTGTGCCTGCAGGCTCACTCTGTGTGGGAGCTGGTCAGGGCAATGGGTGCTTGAATGCTGCAGGAATTGTGAGTAACTGGCTGTCCTTCAGTGGAAACTAAAGCTGACTTAGATTCTCTCCTGTTTCTTTTCTCTTTCAGATACGTTCAGAGGGTAGCCTTGTGGATGGCCCCGGAGCAGGCCAGATGGAACAGGACAGAACCAACCATGTTGACGGCAATAGATTGAGTCCGTTTCTAATACCACAGTCTTCTCACGTTTGCCAGGCAGAGCCTTCTGCAGTGAAGCTACAGAATGGGAGTCCAGCAACAGAGAGGCCTGACGTGGAAGTAAATGGAGACCACAAGCCTCTATTCAATAAAAGCAACTTTGGAGTGCCCCACCCAAAGGGAAGTCCAAACAATCGCGTTAGCCCCGACCTGTTACAAGAAAAGAAAGTATATTCCAAATATATGCAAAATGGTGGGATCAAACGCACTTTTAGTGAGCCCTCTCTGTATGGACTTCATGAGAGCAAGAAAGTGAAACAAGACAAAGAGGTAAACGGAGAAATAGCTGAGCCAGAGGACAACAGTGAAAAACCAAGTGTCTCCAATTGTTATAGTGAGAAGAAACCCGAGAGTTTTACAAGACAAGAAAACAACGCTTCAGATTTGATTCCGTCTGCAAGATACAACAGTGTTGGTTCAGAAAACCCTCATGACTTTCTGATTCAGGATGAGCAGGAGTGGGAAAATATTCATTGCCATAACAGGGATATTGTCTTACTACTTAAGAACAAGGCAGTGCCAATGCCTAATGGTGCTACAGTTTCTGCCTCTTCCATGGAAAGCATGCATGGTGAACTCCTGGAGAAAACACTGTCTCAATATTATCCAGAACATGTTTCCATAGCAATGCAGAAGAACACATCTCATATCAATGCCATTACCAGTCAGGCGACTAATGAGTTGTCCTATGAGACAACACATTCATCCCATACCTCAGGGCAGATCACTTCCCCACAGACCTCAAACTCTGAGCTGCCTCAAGTGCCAGCTGTAGTGGTTACTGAGGTCTACAACACAGAAGACTCCAGTAAACCACCTGTATTGCCAGGTAGCTGTTCACTTCAGAAACCAGAACTACAGCTACAGCAACAGACTCCAGGCTATGATCCTCACCAGTTACCTGTAGGAAACAGTAATATTCATGGAAGCATAGGGCAGGTTCCCAACCAAGACCTCTCTCTAAGTTCCAGCAGTAACCTGCAAGCTCAGAGCACCGCTCTGGAAAGGTACTCTGAGCAAGCAGAAAATAATGGTGCTTTCTTTACACAAAACTCAACGTTTCACAAAGATTCCTCCACCCCTCCTGCTCCAGAAATGAACGGTGCACTGTCTGCCGCGGTGCAAGAAGGACACCATTCCTATGACAACAGATGTGATGAAACTCTTCCTGGGGAGATAAAAAATGAAGGGCAACAGGAGGGACCAATGTCAGAAAGTCCCAGCCTCGGCCAACAACAACTTCACCCTCAGCAGAGCCTTCTGCGACAGGCACAAACGTCACAACAAGATGTCAGTGAAAGCAACCCGCAAGCTGCTGTGGCTGCCTCAATTCTGCAGCGCCCCGAAGAAGTGACGCTGGCGTCAGAACCTCCCCTCCAAAACCTGCATGCACACAGAAGCAAGGGTGAGTTGCAACAACACTATCAGCACTTCCCAGGACAGAGAGAACCTGAGACTCCTCCTGACAAAGAAAAGGACCAAGTGAAAGAGCCTGTACAACAGGCTCAACATTATTCAAAACCAGCCTGGATAGAACTGGTTTCCACCCAGTTCCGCCAGGGAGAGCCTCCCCAAAAGCCCAGTGAAGCATTATTGCGGTCAATTCTTCAGTACCAGGCAAGCACAGCCCAAACAGTCTATACAAAAAAGTATGCTGGAAGTCCTGATTCATTAAAGGGGCCTTCAGGACAGGCCCAGAGCCAGAAGATAATGCAACAGGAACAACTTCCTCCACTGTACAAAAGTGAGAGCTCCCAGCTGCAGCCGCATCCCCCCGCTGACCAGCAGCTGCCGTTCCAGAAACACTCACCGCAGCCGCAGCTCACAAAGGTGGATTCCCTTCTCAAGTCCCAAGTGCAGCAACAGCCACCACAGCAGCTCCATTTCCAGCCAAGATCAGAACAACAAGCTGAACAGCCTTTAGGGGCCCCCTTGAAACAGCAGCACTTGAATCCCCAGCCAGGGGAAAACGGGCAATTCTTGCATTCACACATTTTGCAACAGATGCTGCAAAAACAGGCACATCCAGTGCAACTGCCATGCAGTCCACAGCTAACCCCAAATCAGCAGCAGGCTCCGCAAATGAAAACTAAAGATCTGCCCCAAGCCGTATCCCACCCTCAAAGCAATGCTGAGCAGCCTCTAGAGAGGACGTCCTACAATCAACTTAAAGCAGATGAATGTTTCCAAGCTGGGAATAAGTATGTTAAATCAGCTGCATTCCCACTGCCTAACCATCAGCTGGGCCTAGAGCAGGTACAGACCACGAACAACAAAGCTCCCCTTTACACTCAGAAGGCAAACGCCAGTCTCCAGCACCCTTGCCCAAACAACAGGCACGTGATTTCCGAGAAGAAAGGGAACGCCGCAAATATGGAACACTTTGGAGCCAACAAAATGCAGGACTTGCAGCACATGCAGTATTTTTCAAGTAACTTGACCGCAAAGCAAGATGTGAATCATTGTTTTCAAGAACAAGAGCAACAGACGCAACAAGCCTCAGTTCTGCAGCTGCCACCCCTCCAGCCCTCACAGGGCTATGGTGCTAGTCTGAACCAAGACCTCCCGAGCAAACAAGCTCCACAGATCCCTCAGCAGTACTTACCACACAGCCAAACTGCCCCCCACACCCAAGACCAGAGAGGCTGTCATTTGCAGTCCCAGACCCCTAAGGATTTTCAAAAGCACGCTGCTCTGCGGTGGCATCTCTTGCAAAAACAGGAGCAACAAGCATACCAGCAACCCAAAACTGAGATTGGTCCCAGTGCAGCACGCAAGCCTATAAAAATTGAGGCTGGTACAAAGTCTAATGTGTGCATGCGCCCATCAGCTGGACAGCTGGAAAACAAAATGTGGAAAAAAACAATTAAACAAGAGAATCAGCACTTTGGCTGCGAGAACATGCAACAAAAGAGCATCATTGAGACAATGGAGCAGCAGCTAAAACAGATACAGGTCAAATCACTGTTTGATCATAAGACTTTTACTCTCAAATCACCCAAACATGTGAAGGTTGAAACAGCAGGCCCTATTACCATCCTATCACGAAATACCAGTGCTGCAGATTTTGACACTCAAACCCCAATCTTAGATCAGCAAGCAAACTTGTCTGCTGAGAAAACCCCGACCAAAAGAACAGCTGGAACTGTTCTCAATAATTTTTTAGACTCACCTTCCAAGTTATTGGATACTCCTGTAAAAAATTTATTGGACACACCTGCCAAAACCCAGTATGATTTCCCATCTTGCAGCTGTGTTGGTAAGTGCTGAGATGTACTAAAAACATAATAGTTCACAGGAAGGAAATGAGCCTTCAAGTTGGAATCACAGGGTTAGTTGAATGTTTTTGTTGGAAGATTTTTTGGGGTTTTTTAAGAACCGTAGTTAGTGAAGACTTACAAAACTGAAATTTTACACACTTACGCCTACTCCACTTACCAACCCTACACATGGGCCCTTTCTCATTATTTCATAAAGCAATTTGATTTTCAGTCAGAATGCTTATGGCCTCACATCCATTCTCCTTGAGCAGCAGACGTAACAACAATATACTGATAAAAAGTAGGTCATAACTTTATGACCTAATTTATTTGTCAAGGTTAAATACAGCTTTTAAAAAAACAGTCCTAGTCCGAAACTTCAGAGCCTTATGGCCATTTTTTGCTCTAGCAGTGAAATTGCTGAAATTGCCCCTAGTAAAGCCTAAGCAAAAACAGATGTCAGACTATTCCTCACTTGTTGCAAGAGTTTATCCTCCTTTTCAGGAATTTGTCTCCTGTAAGGCTAAAGAGATCCACAGTTTCATAGAGAAGCTACACAAGCAGCACCAAAAAAAGCAGTGGGGAGAACCCTTGTTGTTGCTTGATGGCATACCCTGTCTCCAAAAGCTGGAAAAATAGAGCAGAGGGAAGCAGAGTGACAGGCATGGTCCCCTAGCCCAAGCTTCCATACAGTACTGACACTGCACGTAGCCAAGTGTAACAGGCACTTTCAGACTCTACTGGATAAACTATTCAGGCTGAGACAAAAGGCTCAGCACCAGAAGAAGGGGGGGGGGGGAATAAAAATCCTTGTTACAGTTGCAGTTACTGGGATTTTGTATCACCTATAAAAGAGGAAAGTTGAATCAATGCTCCTCCAAAATGCAAAATGGACCTTTTTGCCTTTTTGAATGTTGGGGCTATGCCTCAGAGATGATCTATGGGAACAAAACCAGGAAGTAGTGTATTTCTGGAGCTCCCAGGAACAACACTGGAAGCCAATTCCTTGCTGTTCCTTGTTTTATAAGAATCAACCTTCAAAATGTAGGTTTTTTTGAAAACACAGTTGTTATTTGTTGGGGGGTTTTTATATTGTTCCTTCCATATAGTTAGCACAAGTTTTTCTGGCAGCCATTTCCTTATCCTCATTTTTTTTCATACTGAAACCACTAAGCAAACTTAAGAACTTACCCTCCATTTACATTTTAATTCTTCAGTCCTAGCAGACACTAGGAAATACAGGAGTATGAAACTCTCTCTGAAGAACCCAGTGCCACAGCGTAATCTACAGGTTTATTGCTCTTTCTTATCAATATTATCCTTAAGAAGATTAAATTAAGCCATTCCCCACTGACACATTCAGATTTATACCATGCCTTCATTGTGCTTCCGGAGGCTGTCTGTCAAGAGCAGCACCACTTCATCCAGCCCTTGGAGTTAGCATGGCAGAAAGCATCCAGCACAGCTCCACCATCTCCTGAACCCAAGCAGGGCTTGGCCATTTCTTTCACAGTGCTGGAGCCTGCCTCCTGGAACCAAACCAAGCATACAGCATGTATTGTTACTGCTGATATGGTCCTACTGACACACAGAAAACGGAGGCCACATTCTTGGCATACAAGCATTTTGACCAGGCCTTGTGCACAGTTTCTTTCAGCAAACTTGGGTTTTTGTTTTTCATTTCACAGTCTTTCTGTGGGTGGCAGGAATCCTCTGTGTAACCTTACTGGCCAGTTTTTCAAGCTGTAAGTTCCTGCACTGTAGCACGTCTGCTGAAAAACAAGTACAGTACAGCTCCCTAATATCAATATTTACCACTGTTATCCCATTTATCCTCCTTTCTATATACTGGGAGAGGAGGAAGTGGGAGGAGAAACAATTGTTTGCTGATAACAGGAAAATGCCAATTTGAATGTCAGTGTAGGGCCTGAGATGTGAAACAAGTGTTTGTGTTAGGGAAAAGCACACAGTCCCTCTCACGGCTGTTTGCAGGATTAGCTATTGCTTTGCATGTTTTGAACAAACCGTGTGGGCACATACCTCAGACATCAGTGTTTGAAAACTGACCCCAGGCCCATACAGCAGTCTTCCAACAAGGCAGATGAAAGTTTTGCAATGTGACATTTTTCATGAAAGAATTAAGCTTCAAAGTAATAACCTTTATTTTGTTTTAAACAGAGCAAATTATTGAAAAAGATGAAGGTCCTTTCTATACCCACCTAGGAGCCGGTCCTAATGTGGCAGCTATTAGAGAAATCATGGAAGAAAGGTAATTAGTGCAAAGGCACAGAGCAGATTAACGTTTATCCTTTTGTGGATGTCAGAATTTTTCCAGCTTTTGCACATAAAGAAATAAACAACTGCAAATCAAGTAATTACTTGTAGGCTTAGCTACTCCAGTGTTGCCAACATTACGCACCCTGCTATTCACCAGAGAGTCACAATATTTGACAGGGCTAATAGTCTGCTGGCTGGCACGGGCTGTGCCCTTGGAGACAGATGCCAGCAAATCCAAGCCGGAACAAGTTCTCACCAGCCTGCCAAGCAAGGCGGCTGGCAGTGGCTGCAAAGGCAGGCATGGGGCTGGTGTTCCCTCTGGCTAGGAGAATGCCAGCAGAGAAGGAGGATGAACAGCAGAATACAGAATTTCAACATTCGTTTCCCCTCGCCAAATTACTAAATATCTAAATCTAAATCTAATTCATTCATGTCCAGAGGAATGCCACAAAATTGTTGGATGGGATTTCAGCCCAAAAATCAATAAGTAGTGTTGTGAGAAAACATTCCCCTGCCTTGGAGTATTGCACAAACCCAGTCTTATCTTGATTGTGGACAATCCCTGTTATCATGTTGCATCCTGTGGTGTATTTATTACGTCAACGCCAACCAAACCAGGAATTTTTAAAGGCACAGAACAGATACATGATATGTGCTGTTTAAAAACATGTGTAAGCACAAATCCCACCAGCCTAAGATATATAAATTAAAAGCTGTCACAAAAGTGGCTGTCATTTCTGTCCACTGTGAATTCTGCATTACTTGTAGCCAGTAATGACCAGATTTTTAGAGCTATCTGGGAATTCAGTTCCCCTCTGAACAAAGAAGCAAACAAAAAACTCTTCAGTTCAGTCAGAGACAGATGAGAATTTGATATGTTAGTACCTTAAAAACTTGGACTCCAGAACAGCAGTGAAGCTCCAGCTAGCTGCAGAACCGAAAGCAAATGGGCATTATTGCGGTGCTGGGTCTGAGCTAAGGAGCACCATTTCTTAGCAAGGTCTGTTAGCTTGTGCTCATCACTGCACAACCATGGGGCACTTAGAGCCTATTAAACCCTTCAGATTACCTCTAAATCCTGAGGTCCTTTCTCTTTATTAGCACCTCCTTCCCTGTGACTCTTGTGTGCGGCTTGCCCCAATAATTTTCAGCTTTGAGAGCAGCTTGAGTGCATGTAAACTACATAAATCACCTTCCTTCTGGGAAGGGAGAGTGAATGATGACTCTCTGAAGAAATTCTGTACAATTTTTTATCTCCAGAGCTCGCATCAACTGGTTAATTCTTTAGTATTTACAAATTATAAATAAAAGAGGAAAGTCATTCATGTTGTAATGTCAGTTATAGAGATGACATTTTTTTACTTTGGAATGTAATTTTTAATTCTTAATATTGACCTTACCTTTTCTCTTTTTTTTATTTAATTTCATTTCACGTTGGCAGAAGGAAATCATGAGAGATCATAGGTAATATGCAACTACTCAGCCAGGTTCAGCAGACAATAGGAGCAGCCACTTGAACAATAGCTAGTGTTCAACTGTATGGTATAAACTGTGAAATTCTCTGACTGAACAACTCCAGAACTCATTAGTTAATTTTGTATCCCTAAGTAAACAAACCCCAAACCCTTCACTATAAAGATACTCTCAAGCATACATGTGCAGTTGGGGACATTAATCACAACTGAAGCACTTTTAACCTGGCTTCCCATGCATATGGATTGACTGTTAAGGTATCAGCACTGCTAAAGAAGCCAGGATTTGGATTTAGACTTACAATTAATATTTTAGCTATACCAGAACTAATTTCTTGCAGAATCCACAGTGGATACAGACATTTCACCTCTTCCTTCTCCCAATTCCTACTTCATGCTCAATGAGTTTTGCTCCAGTTTTAAAGCCAATCAGCTCCGGCCTGAAAGCAAGCATGACAAATATCAGGCACAAATTCCTTTCTGACAGAAAAAATTTGAGACAAAGTCCGTTTCATTTCCAGTGTGTAATGTACAACATATTTCTATACAGGCATCGACACAGTTGTCCTGCAATCAAGATTAGAAAATTGATAGAAAATGTTAAGATTTAAAAATGGGGTTTTTTAATGTGGTTAATTAAAGAAAGAAATAAATACTAACATCTAAGCCTAAGCAGAAAAAAGTGACCTAACAGTTGCCTGCAGAACATTTGTAGTACAACTTGATTTTGTTTGTATCGTTTCCTGTGACACTGAAACTCCACAATGAGATCACATCTCAAAATAAGGATTTTACATTTCCTTTACAGGACAAAAGTTTAAATACAGATACTGGCCCTTAAATATGTCCCTAAGATTGTAGTGCAAAAACAAGAGGGAAAAAGGTCAAAAGTTCTTAAGGCATCACTAAGTAGCTGCACAACAAGAACATACCTTGATTGCTCTGTATGTAAAGGCAAAGAACAAGGAGTCTGTGATTTAGTTAGTCCCCACACTTGGCTATTAAAAGCAAAAGTTAACACCAAAGAGAGTGGCAGAGTTCCAGAAATGGTGATGGAAGTGCAGTTTGCTCAGTGCCCAAGCAGCAGCCGAGCGGCCAGGGCGGCTCAGTCTGTAACACTGCAGTCACTGCGGTTTCTGTCCTGGGCCTCCCCTGAGCCCTCCTGTGCTCCCGGGCTCAGCAGGTGGGCAGTCCCAGAGAAATGTCTGGAAATAGCTCAAGAGATCCAGCACTTTCTGCTGAGCCCAGATTTGCTTCACGTGGCATTTGCCACATATTTCCACCTGGAAAGTGGGTCCTCTTTGCTCTGGCAACAGCACTGCTTGCACATGGAGCTAGCATAATCCCCTTGATTAAATGCTTCAGCAGGAGCTGAGCTTGCCCACCTTGGTCACAAAAAGACACATAAATGGCATTATTTGAGGGCACCTTGTAATCCTAACTGGAGTATAGAAGTCAAGTAGAAGTAAATAGGTAACAATTTATGAGTGGATGAGAAAGTAAAAAAAAATAGATATGATGCAAATTAATCCTGACTTAACTGATTCACACTGCCTAAGCCAGAAACAAGCACAGAAAATTAATGGAGTGACTGTTACATGCCAGCTGTTCCACAACAACTTAATTACGTACATTTCAGAGAAACAACTTCAACCCAGAAATTAAAAGAAAAATGTAAAATTCATCACCAAAATACAGAGACTTCTTTTTTTTGAAAAGTCCACTTTTCAAAATGTCATCTGTAACAAATGCTCTAAAGAGACAGTTAAAATGTTTGGTAATATTAATGTGATATTGATAATTTTTACCCATCTGGGATGTATTAAAGACATTTGCCTCTCTTAATATGTCATTCCACCACTGTAATAAAATCATCAAGATAAACCACATTGCACATCTTTCCCTGTAATTCATAGTGTTTACTTTTCCAAGATAACACTGGCAAATGTGCTCCATCTTTTCAGTGTTCACACAGAACCAAATGAATCTGCTTATTGTCCATATTTCTGTTTTGTTTAAGATTTGGACAGAAGGGTAAAGCTATAAGAATTGAGAGGGTTGTCTACACTGGGAAAGAAGGCAAAAGTTCTCAAGGATGTCCAATTGCTAAATGGGTAAGTGATGTAAACAAATTAATCCAGTTCAGTATGATGGTTCATGTAGCTGACAGCAGTGACATGTCCCGTTAGCTGACACTAGGAAACTTAAAATAGCGCAACAGCAGCAGTAATATGGGATGCCTGTAGCCTGCTCCCACCCATCTCTCACTCCATTTACTTGTTGCACAGAGAATAGCAAGAATAAAATTTGATTTAAAGGTATGAAAACCTAAGAAGGAAGGCATGTTTGCTTAGATTTAAGTCTCACACCACTTGACATTTTCATTGCTGTTTAATTTTAGCCTACAAATAAGTCCAGTATGGGCACCACTGTGATATCTTTAAAATACCCTCCCAGTTTGAGAGAAGTGTTAGGACATCCTCTTAGCAAACACTGTCGTACTTTGGAACAAATTACTGAGAGGTTTGGATTGCTGGGGAAAGACAGGATGAGGAAAAACTAATACATTATTATAGCCTTTATGCATGCCAGACTGCACCCTTTTTAAGAAATGCTTCTCAGTGCTTATGCTACTGGAAGGACACTGTTTTATTTGAAAAACATCTACTTCTTTCCTCTCAACACTGTAATGTTTGTGTGTAATAAGAGCAGGTCACAAAACTCTGAGGCTGGTAATGAGTATAGCTCCTTAAGTTTGGAAGGGAAGGGGAGAGAGCTCCCATGTTCAGTTACTTAGTCCCTTCCTTACTGCCTTTCAAAAATCACATCCAGAATGCCCTGAGACAGGTGTCTACTACCCAGCTCTGTGCGGGAAGACACCTCACTGCTCACTTCCTCTTGCTCACCAATCAATCTGGGCCACAACTGTAACACAGACTGAGGAGAGGATCCCTGCTGAATCAGAGCACGGAGGATACTTTTACAAAGCTAGTTTCCACCACCATGGCTCTCCATGCCATCAGTCAACCTCTTAGAGTCAGCTTCATTAAAAACAAAGGGTAGCCCTGCCATATCACAGTGAGAAAAACAGACTGAATTTCCAGAAGCAAAAAGGAGGATACAAGTAGAAGTAAGCTCCCCACACGCACAGTAATGCGGAAGGTTCCTGTTCTCTTGCTCTTCACATTAAGAAATGCATCGTTTGTGTTGGGGCTCTGGGGTGTGCGTTGCTGTACATGCAGGTAGTCCGCAGAAGCAGTCAGGAGGAGAAGCTGCTCTGCTTGGTGCGCGAGCGAGCAGGACACACGTGTGAGACGGCCGTCATCGTGATTCTCATCCTGGTCTGGGAGGGAATCCCAACCAGCCTGGCTGATAAGCTCTACTCTGAACTCACCGACACCCTGAGGAAGTACGGCACGCTCACGAACCGGCGCTGCGCCCTGAATGAAGAGTAAGTGGAGCAAAGGCTGTGCTCACTAAACCTGCAGCCCTGTCTTCAGCCTCAGACCCAGCACCTCTGCTCATGCTGTTATACCATGAAACATCTACAACCTTCCCAGCTATTTCAGGTGGTTTGAAAATCCACAAACCTTGTAGGAAACCCAAAGTAAACAGTCTTATAAATAGGGAAAAACAGTTTCTCAGAGTTGTGAAGCATCTCAATATGTTTAAAAGAAGAGATCTCAGCAGGCGCCAGGATAGCTGATACCTCAACCTTGAAATAAGAGCTGGGTGCACTAAATCATACTTGTGTAAGCTGACACAGACTAGCCTCAATCTAAAGAAATTGCACTATATCTTATTCCCATGTCTTTCTGAGAGAGAAGAACATTTAGACCGAAGTTACCATAGCTATCACTGTATCTAACTTTGGCTTCATGGGTAGAGTCATATTGCAGGAATTACTGCTTATCCTCTGGCTCCCACATTCTCACAGTGCTGTCAGCACAAGCCCCTGAGGCACCATGAATATCAGTACCTAACAAGGCACCACACAAACATGCCCTCATCTGAGCAAAGCCGGGTTTCTCACACACATGTAGAACCCCCAAAGACCCAGCTTTGTAACCATGAAATCATTCACCCTGATAAATTCTTCTGTTATGATGTGTATGTCTCCCTCTTGCATTTCCTCATTATTTACTGATGGAAGATGATCCACACCGCTGATTCCCTGGAGCACTGGCAGAACACCAATGCCCACTGCCAGAGCATCACAGGGGGACCTGCCTGCTGCTAACAGCTGTGTTCTCTTATCTTTTAGACGGACTTGTGCATGCCAAGGGCTGGACCCTGAAACTTGTGGTGCTTCATTTTCCTTTGGTTGCTCCTGGAGCATGTACTACAATGGTTGTAAGTTTGCCAGAAGCAAGATTCCAAGAAAGTTTAAGCTGATGGGGGATGACCCAAAAGAGGTTGGTGTCCATTTCTAAAACGAGCTTCATTTGCAAAGAAATGTTTTCTGTCACTCTGTAAATAGAGCTACAGTACAAGAGAGCAGGGCCTGAGGCCTCCCTGAGTGCTGTACATGTAGGGTAATTAAATAACTGCCAGTCAAAACCGATTGATTCCAGTCACTGAGCCAGCTGAATTGACTGTCCAAATTCTGACAGCTGGTAAAAGCCCTGAGACTTGAAACCATGTTTGCAGGCTTTCACAATTAGAGGAGAGGGCATGGCCTGAATAATTCTGGCTGTATTAGGCCTGCAATTGAGCATTCCCCAGTGGCACAGTGGAAGGTTTACCAGCTAATGGCACATAACACTGCAACTGGGAACCAGAGCAGACTGGTTCAATGGAGACAAACATGATGAAACTCTGAGATGACAATAGGAAGAAGAGGTTAGGAAGACTCATTCTACATACAGTCCTGCCCCACTGAATATTTCCAGACTGCGCTCTGTGTTACAGCAAACTGGCAAATATTTAAAATGAGCCAGAGTAATAAACATTGACCTTAGCCTGGATACAAGATACCCTGAAGTTATGCCTGCAGTGACTCCTGGACACCTCCAGCAAGTCATGTGAAGCTCCAGTGGCCCAGTCTGCTTTCTGGCAAGGACACATGCAAATTTAGTCCCTTGCTTGTGTACTGGCACATAAGGCCACAGTTTCACTGTATTCTGATGTCTTACTCAAATCCAAGCATTCCCCTCACATGATCAGAGAGACAGGTACTTCTGCATCCGACAGCCTGTGCTGAAAAGAGTGCACTGTTCAGAATATCATCACCACTAACATACAGATTTTTCTGCCCACTGCTCTTCTACAGCACCAAGAAGTACAGAATAGCTCTCCTCCAAACATGCTGTGGCACAAAGCCTTCTTTATCACAGCCTGCAATCCTAAACTACCTACATTTCTAAGATGGATACCTGGCCAGAGCACACCAAGGCACTCTTCCAACTTGCATTTTTGGATTTACTTGCTATGGAGGCCGGATTTGGGCAGGAAAGAGGGTTTTACCCTCCAGTCTTGGTCCCAAAGTTGGGGTGAGCCAAAGCATGCATCCAGAGCAGGGGCTGGGTTCCATAGCATAGATACAGTTTATAGACAGCACAAACAGAATTCTCACCAAACAAACCAGAAGTTGCACTAACGAATGCTAACCTACAGGCCATACAAAAGCACCATGTTCTGGCAGCAGCCACAAGGTCACAGCAAGATATTTTTTGACAATTTCATGTCAGACCAAACTAGGACACTGTCCTGTAGTGTGGGATACAAACTTTAAACACACCAAATACATGCCTCTCTGAAACCTGTTTTTTCACAGCTCTTCACATCTTCCTAAAATACAAAAACTCCTAAAAATGAGTACACCACTCCAGTATGCCACTGTTCTTTATGCACTTAAAATTAAAGGTAAGGGCCTCATATAAGTGACGGTTTGAATTTAGGATTCTCATCCTTAAGAGGATGGGAAACTACTCTGGAGTATGTTATTGGATTATTTTTAAAAAGCGCTTTATTTTGAGAGTGTACAACTCAGAGAAAAAAGGAGCTGTGATCATTCCCACCTCCATATCTCCAATTACTAGACACATCCATGATTCTGCATTGCTTAAAGATTGGGAACTTTTTGAAGGCTGCAATATTTAAAAATTCTTAAATTTCTGCATGTAAAAATGATTCAGTATGTCAAGGTGTTGTCATAGCAATGTGCAAACCCCTTAAATTAGCCACATTTAATTGATGGACCATTCTGATGTTATTTCTCTCAAGCTTTCTGAAGATAACTATTTTCCCAAATCCCCAAAAATTAAAATAATGAGCATTATCACACTTAGATCTAAAACATATCCATGTTGAAGAATGTGATTTTTCTTAATATAAAACAAATTACGAGTATAGTATGTGACATCCTACTGAAGGTATCCCACTACACTGTTGTAACTGCTCCATTCCTTTAAAGGCCTTGGAAAAATAAAATTAAAAGGAGAGTCACAACAGTTACTGTCTAAACACCAATGATACTGGTTTATGCCTTTACACAACTATCAGTGTAAACATAATTGTGTAAAGAACCTAACTTGTTGGATCCCGTACAGTATGGGAATGTCATTGAACCCCCTGTTTTGTCTTCTAACAGGAAGAAAAACTAGAATCCAATTTGCAGAATCTGTCAACCCTGATGGCACCTACCTACAAGAAACTTGCACCTGATGCATATAACAACCAGGTATGATGGGGAAAAAAAAGGAATATGAGCAGTCATGGAACTAACCTGATTTTTAACACACTTCCCAATGCTTCAGCTTTGTACCAGACCATTATATACATTTCTTGCCAACATTATTTTTACATCAGCATGAAAACAAATAGAAATGAATGATTACACTTAAAATGCTTTCACAAGTAAAACAACAGGATTTGGTCCACTAAATAAAACTAATCCTTTCACCTACTTCAACACAATGAAATTATTGCAGTCTTCAGCTCTAAAATGCAAATTGCTTGATTTAGCATGACTTACCAGCCAAAGCAGCAAAGCTGCCATGAATATGGTGTGAGATTGGCAACAGTTTGCACTTCAAGTCCTGAAGCCACAGTTTCAGTTCTGCTCTCTCAAGCAGCAGATGAATTTAGTTTTCACCAAAATAGCCTTTATAAACATGCTTTCAAAGTGAAGTTTTATATTTGAACACACTCATCCCTGCATATGCACACAAGTGCCTGCATCAGCCTTCTTGCATGAGGGGATCGTTGTTCTCAGGCACCAGCAGTTCAGAGCTCTGATGAGGTTCCCAGTGTGACTGCGTCTCATCTACGTTTCGTTACAAAATGTCTTTCAGATAGTTACACTGAAATTTGACAACACACCACCTGCAGACATGTAACTGTTGGCCTTCATTTTCATTGCACAGGTTTACTACTGTTAGGAACATTCACAGAACTTTCAGTCCCCAAACTTTCAGCATCTACTGCAAACTGTGACATCATCCTGCTTTCCTGTTGACAGCAGTGTACAACCAGCACAAGACAGATTTTCAGCTTTAACAGAAACAGTAAACTAACACAAAACTGTCCATTATTATCTGCTGTAAATTTCACTCCTTTACTGCATATTTAGTAGCAGCTAGACAGGGTAAGCAGACTCAGTGCAGACTTACCCAGTTTCACTTACCTGATCAGATAACATTTGGAGATCATTATGGAGAAAAATGTGGCTGTGTGCCCACTAGCTGTGGTTATCTGTCCAAATATCTGAGAGACATTCTGCAAGAGAAAAAAGGAAGAGGAAGAAAAGAAAATGAGGTGGGGAACAATAAAATGTTTCTTTGCTTGGGCTGCTTTTCTTTTCGCACAAAAATTCACTGAAGAACTTTCCTCCAAGTAAGCTGTGGTTCTTCTACGCAACATTTGTTGAAAATGCATGCTTTTACAAGTTTCAATTTTTACCTTATGGAATAAGGCATGTGTATAGCTTGGCCTGTTTCAGGAGGTTCACATAGACCTTGTATTTGTGGGGAAACTGTACTCGAGCTATTGGCAGTGGCTTGAAGAGAGATGATTGAGTCCTAATTTGTATGATATTGTAACAGGTTCTAAAACTAAAAAAGCCCTAAAGCCACATTTCAAAGTCCCAGATTTATTCTAATCCATATCTGGACCACTTCTGGATTACAATCAAGACTTGGAAAGGGTCTGTTTTCCCAACTGGACCGAATAGAACACCTTAGAGAGCAGCTGCACCAGCATAGTTTGATCAGATAATTGTAGTCTGCCTAACATTTCAGACCACACACATTTAATTCCAAAGAAGTTTACACAGTTTTCAAGTTCTGCTCTGCTTCTGTTTTCAGATTTCAGGGAAGTAAATAGTCCAGATTTGAAAAATAAATGTCTGTGAGCAAACTAGCAATATTTTTAGTGATTTTGAATGAAGACTTGGCAAAGCTTCTAATTTGACCTTAACTTAAAAAGGGATCCATTAAGTTCCATTAAGTGTAGATGTTCTGTGCATTCACTTGAAAGGTTCACGGATATCAGCAAAGCATTTTATAAATGTGGTTTCATTTTTAATTTTCTAAATATAATATGAAACCATCATTTTTCTAAGGATTTATCTTCCATTACAAAATCCTTTCCTTTTGTGTAAGGTCTATTGTTGCATTATGAATTCTTTGTACAGCTCCTTAATAATGACTGCACGGGTACCAAATGCTGTCTTGACTGAATTCTCTCTCTTTTTAGTCATGGGTTAGATCTGTACTTAAGCTAATGAAATACATGTTTAGCATGCCAAAATATTACAAATCAAAAAGCAAATTATTATTTTTCATTAAGTCATTCTGAAGTCAGTTTTCTAAAGCCATTTTCCGTTAATAGCTTGGTATACTTCCAGTCTACACAAACATATCACTCTGACAGTGCCAGTCACGGAAACCATGCACTGCATTTGTTGTGTAAAAACACCAACCCCTGGCAGAAAGTCAGGAGTAATACACAAGGAAAAGTATTATTGGCTAATTTCACAATCACGCCTGAGACAGAAGGTACCAGGGAACAAAGAAGCGAGGAATGAAGCATGGGTACAAAATGGCCATCGAATTGCTGTAGTTTTATTTGCCTTCAAGATGTGTTTGTTGCCACCTCCAAGACGTGAGGGAGACCTGCCCGTTGTCACAGCGGAGCATTCCTTGTGCACTCGGTGTGTCCTGGAGCACCCAGTGAAACCTGTCCTGTCTCTCCAGATCGAGTATGAACACAGAGCCCCCGAGTGTCGCCTGGGGTTGAAGGAAGGTCGCCCATTCTCAGGGGTCACTGCCTGCCTCGACTTCTGTGCTCATGCTCACAGAGACTTGCACAATATGCAGAACGGGAGTACTCTGGTAAGTCTGGGATGTGTAACAGCCTCCTCACTCCAGCACTCAGCTCTTGGCTTTGATTCATTATCTCCTCTCTAAGTTATACTGCATAATGCAGATTAGTAAAAAAAAAACCATTAGGCAGTAACTGAGCTAACTTATTACCCCCTACACATTTTTCTTTCAAATGAATGAGACTTACAGTGTATTAAAGAACATTTTAATACAGAACTGGTAGAAGAGGAACTGTGGAGACAATGGAAAGAAGGTCCCAGCAGAGCTGAGTTGCCTATTTCAATGCTCCTGGCACAAAACAGTTTATATTTATCCTCTTGAAACACATTTTTTTTTTCCTAACAACTTTGGATTCTACCTTCTAATAAAGTAAAAGTGGAAACAACTTCTTTCTGAGAGAGTTTTGGAAATTTTGGATTTTATTCCTGCTTGGGATGAGCAGAAAGTCTGCAAGTACATGCAGCCTTTACTCTCCTCAGTTCTGATTTCTGGCATGTACAGCAGAAGCTCTGTAGAAGATACTAGAAAAGCAAGCTGGTTTTCAATGTGTATTGGATTATTTCTGTGATAAAACAATTGGGGCAAACATGAGAAAGAATACTCTTCAGTTATGAAAACCATCATGGCTGTAGTTTGAAGCAGCTCCCTAGATTCACAGTGCAACTCATACTACAACCAAAGAGAGTATCTGCCTTTTAAATTCCAACTAAATTTTTCCTGTTTCCAGGGTCTGACTTAATTCACAAGTTAATCACCACCAGTACAATGTACATTTCCAGCTGAGCTTTCTTCCCAAAGCTGGGACAATGATTTTGCTGCAGAATACTTCTCTATCAGCACATTTTTCCACAAAGTTCCTCCCAATACCTGTTCTAGCTGGAACTAACACAAGCTTGCTGCTTGACAACAGTAACCTCCCTAAATCTTGTTATTAACATTGCAGTGACACTGTAATGTTAATACACTGTATTAATGCAATGTTATTACACTGTAAGGGGATGTGAAATACAACACCAGTGTGTTGTATTGCACACTCTCTCTAATAGGTAGCTACCTCATGTATTGTAGTGAAAGACTCTTCAGGTGAGTACAAAGCCCCAGATTTTACTGCTTTATCTCTCTGGCCACTATACAATGGATCAGAGTTTATTTCACATGAGGGTAATCCCTAACTATACTATTTCATATACTGTACTGTACTATACTATAACTATTTCAGCACAAGTAAAAGAAACAGATATCTATACACCTTCTGTATCTTATAACACTGTCCAACAAAGTAAGAAATGGAAGAAATGACATTTGCAGGCTTGTTGTGATATGCAAAAATTGCACAGAAACTTACAGTTTACAAAGAGCTTGCCAGATGCCATCGCTGACAGTGGCAGGGCAAGGCACAATGCAGAGGTAGAGTTTCAGATCTCTAATACACCTTTCTGACAGGTTTGCACACTGACTAGAGAAGACAATCGTGAAATTGGCCAAACACCAGAAGATGAGCAGCTCCATGTGCTCCCGTTATACAAAGTCTCTGATGTGGATGAGTTTGGAAGCACTGAGGGCCAGGAGGAGAAGAAGAGGAATGGCAGCATCCAGGTCCTTACCTCCTTTCGACGAAAAGTAAGGATGTTAGCAGAGCCTGTTAAGACCTGTCGGCAAAGGAAGCTAGAAGCAAAGAAAGCCGCTGCAGAAAAGCTTTCCTCCTTGGAGAATGGGTCTAGCAAAGCTGAGAGAGAGAAGTCTGCTGCAGCACGCAACAAGCAAGGCACCTCTGAAGCAGCAGGTCATGCAAAGCAGCTGGCAGGTAAACACAGGAATCTGAGCGGGGTCAGCAGTGGTAAGCATCCTACAAATCAGGGCCAGTTATAATCAGCCTCAAGAAAACCACTTGTTTCAGCCCAACAATGTATTGAAGTAAAAAGGCAAGAGAATTCTTGAAAGTGAATATCAATATTATATAAATATTAGAGTGCCAAATTTGGTACAACTCCAGAGAAGGAAAAAAAAAAAAAAAGCTGCACTGAGAAATCCTTTACTGTTGGATAGTTAACACTTGTAGAAATCTAGAAGCAAACTCTGCTTGCCATTCAGTGTATTGTAATGTACCTTTAAAAGACTAGTAGTGCTAGAAGCCTTGAAGAGAAGTGTGTGGTGCTGCTGCCAAAGAAAGAATGACCTACACATCACTCAGTCTGTTACATAGAACCTCCTAATTTGAGGAGATACAAGCATAACCTCTTTACCACTATTTATACTCTCTGCCTCAAGACCAAAAGCAAAGCAGGTTTTCCATAGTGGAGTAAGAATTTATGGCAGTTCCCAGCAGCAGATTTGAGAGTCCTGAGCAAACGAGTTATCAGAACTGTTCTTTGTTACAGCAGTTTTCCCAGAGAGGAAAAAAGGGATACCTCCAGGGCCACCCAGAAGGTCACTGAAATACCTATGAATAGAAGTCAGCTGTCCCATGACCCAGGCAAGGGTTGTGACCATTAAATTATGCCATTGCACTTTAATGAATGGTATTTTTGCTCTTATGTCTTCAGTTGATCTCACTTATTACTGCACTGTTCTATCTATCAGTGAACGTTGGTTTTAACATACATTTCTTGGAGTCAGTTCTATTCATGTAGATGAAAAGAATTATTTATTCTTGGGGAAAAGAAAGTCACTTTGTGCACGGCTATTTGGGAGCACTTTGATGCTCCATTTCATGGGCTACTTAAAAGCTGACTCAACTCTTTGGATTTTGTGCATGTGACTCTGAACAGACTGCACTGTCCTCTTTTCCTCACTGCCACTAGCATCTGATCTTGTTGGATACATGCCAAAAAGGAAGAGTAGCCTTAGTATTTATTCAGCTTCTTAAAGGATGGTGTTTGAGATATGAGAAAGGGAGCATCTGTTAATGAATCTACTTTTCTTAGAAATGTCATATAAAGTATGTAATTTGTTGGGTGGTTGTTTGGTTTGGGGCCTTTTTTTTAAAGCCTGTTTGTTGTGTGGTTGTTTGTTTTTTTCCTTTTTACATCTACAGATCTTTTACGCCTTTCAGGACCAGCCACACAACAACAGCAGCAGCAGCAACATCCACAGCGCACTCTCCCTAACAACCCTCAGTCAAATCCCATTAACTCTTACTCGGGTTCAGGTTCTGCAAATCTCTATGGAAGGTTGCCTAATCCAGCCAATGCTTATCCAAACTCTTCGTACACTTCAGATCCATATGGAGGGTCCAATCCCATGAACCTCTATACAACCTCATCACAGTCGGCGGGGTCTTATTTGAATTCTTCCAGTCCCATGAACCCTTATTCAGGATCTTTAAGTCAAAATAACCAATATCCCCCCTACCAATGCAATGGAAACATAGCTATGGACAGCTGCCCCTCTTACTTGGGCTCCTACCCTTCCCAGCATCAGCACATGGACTTGTATAGTTGCCAGAGTCAAGACCATATGTCTAAACTCAGTCTACCACCCATTCAAACATTATACCAGCATAGATTTGGGAACAACCAGAGTTTCGGTCCCAAGTACTTGAATTATGGAAACCAAAATATGCAGGTAGACTCCTTCACTAACTGCACCATTAGACCAAATTTACACCACATAGGGTCATTTTCCTCTTACTCCACCCATGAGGCCAATGGCCATTTTATGGAGGTTGCCTCAAGGTTAAAATCTAATCAGAGTAATCCAAGCATGGATTATGCCTCCATGAGTAAAACAAGTGAACATCATCATATGCAACCCCCTCCACATTTACCACATGACTATCATTCTGCTCCAAGTATGTTTAGTGGTCCTCCTAATTCACTGCATCTCCAGAATAAGGATAATGAAATGATTTCACATGCAGTTAATGGTTTGTCTAACATGCTTCCAGGTCAAAACCATGACAGGACTACTCCCCAGGGTGGTTTAGATAAAACTGATGTGCTGAATCCAGAAAAAGCAGAGGATCCCGATGAAGTCTGGTCAGATAGTGAGCAGAACTTTCTGGATCCAGAAATTGGAGGAGTGGCAGTTGCTCCATCTCATGGGTCAATTCTCATAGAGTGTGCAAAACGTGAGCTCCATGCAACAACTCCCTTAAAAAATCCCAACAGGAACCATCCCACCAGAATATCCCTTGTATTTTACCAGCACAAGAGCATGAATGAGCCAAAACACGGTCTGGCTCTGTGGGAAGCAAAGATGGCTGAGAAGGCAAGAGAGAAAGAAGAGGAGTGCGAGAAGTACGGCCCAGACTATGTGCCTCAGAAATCCTACGGCAAAAAAGCCAAGCGGGAGCCTGCGGAGCCCCACGAGCCCTCTGAGCCAACGTACGTGCGCTTCATCAAGTCCCTGGCACAAAGGACACTGTCGGTCACCACGGACTCCACAGTAACCACATCTCCATATGCCTTTACACGGGTTACAGGGCCTTACAACCGATATATCTGACTTCACACCTTGGTTGGTTACCTCATTTGAAAAAACACCTTATCACTAGGGTAGTAGTGCTTTAGGTTTCGGGGAAGGCAAGGGTGGAGAAGGAAACAGTGTTTTTACGGAACTCATCAGTGGAAAAAGCCTCAGCACACCAGCAGAAAGAGGTAATCTCACTAGAGCACTTGTTTTCCACTGATTCTTAAGTGGTCACAGATGGCACGTAGGAAACAAGACCAAAGCATCCTATGCAAAAAAAAAAAAAAAGAAGAAGAAGAAGAAAAGGAAAGGGGAAAAAAAAAAGAGAGAACACAACAAAAAAGTGTTTCACAATTTACATTGGAAAACACTGGCTCTATTACTGAAAGAGATAATCTGCAAATGGATTTTTTTTTCTTACAGTTTTGCACATCTGTGGCCACTTTTAATGTCATCAAGTTTGCATAGTTGTGGAACAGGAGCAAAAGAAACCCTAAAAAAATAATACTGTAGTATTACAACTGCAGGAATCTTAAAATAACATCTGGTGCTGAATCTATGATGTACTGAAATACTGGAATTATGGCTTTTTAACATGCAGTTTTTACTGTAATCTTAATAGTCTTTTGATTTTATTTAACGAAGTAGATAAGTATAAAACAAATAGACAGCAAAACACTGAATTTGTTTGAATATTCTAAAACCATGGTGCTATCTAAGAGAATGGTGTCTTTATTTTATCAGTTAAACAGTTAATGCCTTTATAACAAAATGTCAATGATGTAGTCAAATGTTCTTCGGCAACGGGGAGGACCTTTTCATTCATGTATGTATTGAAGTTACCTGGTGTTAAAATAAGCTTACTTTTTAACATATGGGAATTACAAAGACCTCTGGATTTTGCTTATCCAGTCAAGTCCTAGAAAAGGACAATAAAATAGAGAGATATTTTTTTTTAAATAGTGTTTCAAAAGCACTTTGTCTACCTAAGCTTGGCAACTTGAACAATGCTAAGGTACTGAGACATTAAAAAAAAAAAAAAAAAAGAAGAGTTTACTTTGGTTTTAAAATGCAAAGATAATTTTTTTAAACTAAAAAAGCTTTTAAATACTTTTGGTTTAGCCATGCATCAGCTAGTGGGCTACATATCCATTTTTAATACAGTCAGTTATGGTAAAAATGGGGCTTACTGGATATAAGGGAATACTTTAGTACACAAAACACATTTTTCTGGTGCTCATCTCACACAGCTATACTGTAAACTGTTTTCTACAATTATTATGACAAGTTCATTGCTCAAATATGTACAGTTTTAAGGAAAGAATTTTATATTAACCACAAGTAATAATTAGCAGCATGTGACAAACTACACCTAGTTAGCTTGGGCTTCTGCTGTTTCTAGAGATCTGTGTGCTCCCACTATGGAATGGCAGAACTGCTTTTGTGTTGATAATTATGTACATTGTGGTGCAAGTCATTTCTCGGTGCAAGTGGCCTCTTTTCCAGGAAGACTGAGCAGACCGATGCCTACACAAGATGAATGAAACAGGGTTAGTTCTGTGCGATTCCGTTGATTAAATAGAAAAAAAAAAATAGGCAGCTGGCTTGCTGTGGTGGTTTTAAATCATTAATTTCTATTAAAAAAAAAAGCAGGAGAGTTGTATAGTAAATTAAATTGTAAACAAAACTTTTTTTAACGCAATGCTTTAGTATTTTAGTACTGTAAAAATATTAAATCTATATATATTTGGGTTTTGAGCTGAATTCACATCATGGTGCTACTCAGCCTGCTACAAATATATCATAATGTGAGCTAAAATACATTAAAAGGTTTGAGTGATGTTCCTACTTGTCATATACCTCAACACTAGTTTGGCAATAGGATATTGAACTGAGTGTGAAAGTTTATATATTGTATACCATCTTTTCCCCCCAATAGCCTTTGAAAAAAACAAACAAACAAAAAAAACTAAACAAAAAAACTCTCGATACTTGACATTTTAGCAAGTATAACTTGAACTGCAACTTTTCTTTTTTTTCCTTTTCTTTTGGTTCTAAAAATTCAGGGATATTTCAGCTCATGTTCTCCTATGCCAACGTGTCACCTGTGTGTATGTAAAGCTGTTGTAGGTTAAATATATTATTCTTGGGTTTTTTGTTTTTGTTTTTTTTCAGGGATTTAATGTTTTTCTTTTGAATCCCTTCTCTTATTTTTCTTGTACATGTATTGTGTAACTAAAACTAATTTTGTAAATTCGTTAGCTCTTTTTATTGTAACAGAAGTGTTTAAGAGATTTAGAATGTTTTGACTGTTTCAAATGAATAAACAAAAAGAAAGTAGAATGCACTGAGCTGATTAAAGGGAAAAATGTAAGGCAGGGGTTTGGCAAGTGACTGTTTGCTAGAGTTGTTCAAGTCACTCTCTAAACAAGGCTTCTTGGATACTGTAATGAATAAAATAAAATATAAAAAGGTACAGTCTGTACAAGGGCTTCCCTAAACATGCAAACCTCCATGTCCCAGCTATATCTTGTGCAATATACTGTAAGATTAAGTTTGGTCGAAAGAAATTCTATCCAACAGAATCACAACCTAACTCAAATACATCAAAGGAGGCCTTTGGGTTTAATGGTCAAATATTTATTATGGCAATTTTGTTTTTCTCAGTCTGTGACTTTACCCACTCATTGAAACAAAAGTTTTGCCTTTTTTTTTTTTATAAAATGATGGTTATATGTCAGATTAAGTAAATCATTATATATCTTCATCTTTTGGTGATTTTTTTTTAAATCCTATATAATTAATGTAATCCATAGTAGATGTTAATATGCCGTGCACCGTCATTTGCCAAACTGCTGGCAGCAGGAGCAGGAAGCTTAGTTGGTGAATCAGTTTTGTATTGTAAATACCTGAGCTGTAATTTTTGGTGTACAGAACCCTGCCTCAGTTGGAACGAATGACAAAGCAGACAGAGTTGCTTGTATAGGATTATCAGGTTGACTATAGCCATACTTGAAGATGCTTCTGAGAGTTGTCAACTTTACTTGAATGAATATTTCATCTTGATTGACGCACAGCAGTATAAAGTTCACTTCTAAAGCTAGTGGTTAACTTGTGTAGGAAACTTTAGCAGTTTGACACTAAGGTAATGAACTTCTGTGTGCATTTTCTATGCTTATGTTCTACTTTTTTTACTTTAGTTTCATTCATTTTCATGAGATGTTTGGTATGTCTATAAAAAGAATCCAAGGATGGTTATAAATACTGTAAGTATTGTAATGTAATGCAGGTTATTTGAAAGCTGTTTATTATTATATCATTCCTGATAACGCTGAAATGTGGGTGTTTTTAATAAAATTTATATTTATTTAATGCACTCTAAGTCTGTCTTGCAGAAACGTGTCTTTCCTTGTCATTTTTACTAGCTAACAACAAAGCAGGCATCATGTTTAAACAAAGTGCATCACTGGGGACTTCAAAACAGGAGGCCTAAGCGTCACATTTATTCCTAGTTCTGCTTTGACTCTTACCTCTTACAGGCTGGGACACAGGCTGCTGAGCCCAGGCTACTGCTCCATAAAATCTGTGTTTACAGGGAAGGAGGGAGGCATTTTTATGGGCAGGAAGAGACAGTAGAGCTTCACTGCTGGTTTTCCATTGGTGTTTGTGTACACAAATGAATATGGCATATTCACTGTTCCAGTGCCCTCACCGCTCAAGCAGCAGCCACAAATGCACACCTGGCAGATGCAGGACAAGTGGGAGATTCTAAGCACTCATTGGTTTGTTTAGGGTATTTAGCTGTACCTAGTTAAGCATTTTTCTACCTGATTTCAAATTACTCCCAAATGGTGGGATGCTGCAACAAATAGCAGTGTGCCACAGGAGGGTTAGATTGGATGTTAGGAAAAATTTCATCACCAAGAGGGTTGAAAACACTGGAAAACGCTGTCCAGGGAAGTGGTTGAGTCACCATCCCCAGGGGTACTCAAAAGACCTGCACATGTGGCACCTGGGGACATGGTTTAGTGGTGGACTTGGCAGTGTAGGTTTACAGTTGGACTTAATGACCTTAAGTGTCTTCTCCAACCTATATTATTCTGTGACCAAGAAAAACCCCAACATTATAAAAGCCCTAAACCTCAGGTATAATCTAAATCACAAGTTCACAAGCTAGAGGAAAGCAGAAGCAGTAAGAGTGTCTGAACCAGTACCAGGACATACATTCTTGGAGGCATCAGATGAAAGCTTGTTCTCCTGGTCCCTTTGTTTAACTTCAGGGGACATCGGGACTGAATTCTGAAATAATCTATTCTGTGGGAAGTTTCTGTCTCCACAGTTGCAAAACGTTTCTGTGACAATTACAAGAATTCTCAAGCTTCCTTTATTAAGAGCCTGAGTTTGTAGTCAGTGCTGGTTACCCCATCCATCAATGCCACACACCTTGGAAAGCCCCCCTGCTATGCACGTTCGGATCACTCAGTGTCTTGGGAATATGGCAATTTAACACTCAGCAATCTGTAATGTTCCCTCCTGGTTCTCAGCATGTTCCCAGATGGAAATGTCTTGAGGCAGGCTAGCACCCTGCAGCAGCCAAGAGCTGCTCTGTTCTGTGCACAGGTGCACTTTCTGCATTAGACAGATGAACAGACGGATGCACTGGCTTAAACAGAGCTCTTGCACCCCTTTAGCCCTCCTCGGAAAAGAATCCTCAAAAAAGCCATTAATGAATATTCCCATTGGCTACCTTTCCACATAATTTCTTCAGTGCACTTCCAGAGATCTCATTCCAAAGGTGCTGCTAACGTGGGCACAATGTGCTCACAGCCAAGACCATGGAGAGGTCAAACCAGATCTGCCCACAGCGCTTCTCCCAGGAACACGAGCTCTTCGTGAGACTTTGCTCCCGTGCCTCGGGGGGCCGTGACAAGGCACCGCTCACCATCACTACCCAAACCACTGGCTATAGCCCCCCATACAGCAGTTACAACTGGGAATGCCCAACTGAGCATCCAAGTAGCTTCTGCCTCACCTTTCCTCTTCACTTCCCTACCTGTTTTGTCATTTCCCGCCTTTTGACATCTCACAAGAGAGGACAATACAGCTTTTTTATGGGAATGACTAAAAAGCCTGTGGTGACAAGCCAAATTAGGGTGAACAAACTGCAAGCAAAAATGAGGAGCAGCAGGTGATGATGCTCAAATATGGAAAAGTATCCAACACAAAAAGGAGGAAAGGAAAAACACAACAGATTTCTCTTAAAGAAGCAAAGCACCTTACAGAAGGCAGGGATTAAGTCGTGGGTAATGGTGGTTTCTCCATATGCATATTTTCAACACACTTTCAAATAGGAAATATTTAAGAAAAGCTCAAATCTTTTCACTCAAGTAAAACTCCAAGCAGGCGGACAAGACCTTGTATTTAAACATGAACCCTGTGGTTTACCCTGTCCGCAAAATACAGAAAACATATAGAAACGCACATTCTCTTGTCCATAGGCTGTTCCCAAGAGCTCGGCCCTGCTGGCAGAGCTCTCCATTATTTCTACACTTATGTGACAAGTGTCACCCCAAATCTGCAAAAGCTTGCTGGTAATCCAGCATCACTGATACTAAAACTGGCACATATCATCATCTCAGCAGCAAATTAATATCCTGCTATTTAACTGACAACAGTAACATTTCTTTTTCCTGAAAAAGATGCATCTGTCAAGTTCCTGTTACACTCGACTCTGTTTACCTAACACAGGCACAACTAATAATTTTGAGGCACTCAGAAAACATGTTTTGTCTGACAGTTCCACCCCCACCAACCCATGAGCCACAATGACAGCTCTCCATCCATCACTCTGTGAGACACTCTGCTTTCCAACTATGTTTATGCATAAAGTGAGTCCACTTACTTTGACCTGTAAATTATTCCCTAAGTTAGTTTAATTAGGGAAAATATTGTGCTAGGAGAGATTCTTGCAGAACTTGGGAGACAAGTCAGCTCCGTTTTACTTGCCTCACCTCTGACCAGAAAATGGAGTATCTGTCATTAGCACAGAAAGTGCTGGTGATTTAAAGAAACAAAAATGCTCATTTTTAGAGGGAAGAAAAATCTTGCACTGAGGGTGAGAACATAAGAAAGAAGGAAGAGGCCTGTTAAATATCTACTGCTGTCCTTTCTGATCAGAGAACACTGAAGCTGGAAGCTGCATGCTTGACTTGGATGTTGCAACATGAGGCACTTAACGCCCAGACAAACATGACTGCCACTGCAGCAGAGAGGGGGCCAGGGGCCCCTGTTCATGCAGGGGAACACGAAGGAGGGATCCCCAGATACTAGGCCATGGCGAAGGGAATGACAAACTTCCTACAACATGGTGTAAAAATATCTCCATGGCTTTTCTGTTTTGAAATCTCTCTACTGCTGACTTCAAAAGGTCTCTTTCCTTGCAAGTTTGTAAGAACAAGGCACCATTCTTTCTCCCCCAGACCATTCTGCCATTAGTTCAGGTGTTTGGAGTACTCACAACCTTGGCATTCAGGTCCTCCATGCCTGAACAGATTCAGATAATCTGTCAGGATGTAAAAGGCTTGAAGTACTCTGGGGTACACACAGGGGTACACACACATCCCACCAACCCCCTCCATCCCACATCACAAAGAAACACTTCCCACCATTATGAAGGAGTGAGGGAAGCCTGCTGTTCTACTTCCTTTTAAGATGGGGTTTAATCCTCAGTGTTAAAACCAGTGCCACCCTCTTGTTTCATGGTCCCAGCAGAAGCAGAGCATCACTGCTGGAGGCAGCCATGGGAGGGTTTGCAAGAATTTTTCTTTTACAACCCAGCCAAGCCAATCTAGGTTAACCCATTTCTCCCACTCAAGATTTGCTTCAACGGCCACAATAAATACTTTGTCTTCACAGCATTTTACACAAGGAAAACCATCCCGGGGTAGGTACATTTCCTCCTAATGTCATGGCAACACAGCTGTACACTCCTAAATCACAGCAGAAAAGCCAGCCTGGCAGGAACAGCTTGGGATTGTGGTTCAGCTTCCTTCTAGTTTCCACCGCATTAGCAACTGGAACTTCATTGGATTTTCAGGCGTAATCATCTTCCTCTTATTTCTCTGCTCCCATTGTGATTATTTGTAAAAATGACAGCACCATTATCTTCTTGTATGTAAGGCTTCATACAGACCACTTTGGTAAAGAGATTTAACTGGAGGGGATGGCTTAAAGTGCAGTCTGCTCTGAACAAGGCTGGGTAAAGTGGCATCCTGGGGCTCCCAGTCTGCATTTCAATTATTGTTATAGACCAATGTGCCTGATTTGGAAAGGCGGGGGGGGGAAGGGGCCGGGGGGGCATTTTCCCCTTCATCTATCCCTCCCCAAACAGATGCAACAGATCTCCTCTGACCGGCCCTTCTCCCCACCTGTGTAGTCCTGGCTCTGTTGACATTGGTACAGGCACAAAGCTGGTCAGATGGCAGCAATCCAGTTCTAATTAATGGGAGCAAATGGTTTGCTATAAACAGAGGAAGGGTTGGCATGGGGGAAGGTGACAGATGTCAAGCAAAGGGAAAACATCTATTAGCTGTTCCCTCCTCCACTGCCACCCCAGTGCATTTGTTTTGCATGACAGCCCTTCAGTTCAGGCCCTGGTTTAAAACATCCAGACTCCAAATACTGGGTCTGTATTGGAACCTTTGCAGCATCCACACAGCCTTCCTAAGACAGGATACTGGAAGGGACGGCATAAGGCAGAATTTTAAAACCTCAGGCTTGCCTGCTCTTCAAGAATTTATACAGTCTTATAATCAGTAACCCTGGCGAATCTCCTCTGTTTGTCTCTGCTATTAACACTCTCTACACCAGAAGCAAGCAAGCATTTTGTCAGAGGGCTGCAGTTTGCAGGCATTTGTTCTCCCAGCTCTTAAGATGAAAAGGATTGCTCATTTGCACCAAAGAATTCCTAGATCTGTGGTGTAGGATGCAACCAAGACCAGCCTGTTTCCACCCTGACCCTGCTCCTGCAGGAGCCTTAGGCAAGCTGCAGAAACTCCGCAGCCAAGCTGCTCCAGGGAAGACAGGGACCAAGTCCATGGCACAGCACACGTGCCTCACAGAGGACACTCTGGGTTCCTCTTGTCCACAATGCCAGGCAAGAAATACTAGCTCAGAGGAAAGTCACCTGTACTAAGGCAATGCCACTGGGAGGGGATGCCAGGTGATACCAGCCAAACCAAAGCAGTACAGGGAGGAGAAGGGCACCTGACAGTTCCTGAAGCACTCAAATTGCCAGGCACAAATCCCAGCCACATAAGGTGACAAGACAAAGGTGAGCCTCTCTCACAGGACTACCAAGACGACATTTAGATCTGCTCTCTTCGTAATTTTCCCAGCAGCAACACACTGGCATTTTACTGAAGGATTGGCATCTCAGGACTCCTAGCCCCAGTACACGCAAAGCAAAGTTTCCAAGTTAAATCAAACTGAAAACCAGATGTGCTTTTGACAAGGAAACCAAGTCAATTGTATCCACACGGTTTCAGATCTCCTGCAGCTGTGCCTGTTACATGAAGAAAGCAGTGCTGCCTCCTCCTCCACCACACTTTCTGTTGCTGCACAGCAGCAGCTGCTTCCTTGGGAAAGCCAGGCAAGCAGCTTAGTTACACATTCTCAGACTCCCCACAGAAAAACACACTTCAAGCGTGAGGGAAAGAAGAAAACTTCACGAAGTCTGAAGAGAACAAGTTTCCATGAATGCAGCAAGTATTCCTATGTGCTCTCTTCATGCATTTGCAGTTAGGCACTATGGAACTACTCCAATACACAGCTAAGTATACATAGCACCAGGATGGGTCAGGCTGGAAGGGACCCAGGGGTCACAGGAGGGGTCAGGCTGGAAGGGACCACAGTGGCTCATCTGGTCCAACGTCCCTCCTCAAGCACATGGCACAGGATTGTGTCCAGACAGTTCTTGAGTATCTCCAGTGAGGGAGACTCCGGACCCTCTCTGGGCAATCTGTTCCAGTGCTCAGTCATCCGCATAGTAAAGTTCTTCCTCATATTCAGGTGGAATTTCCCGGGCATCAGTTTCTGCCTGTTGCCTCATGTCCTACTGCCTGGAGCCACTGAGCAGTGCCTGGTTCTGTCCTCCTGACACCCTCCCTTCAAACACTTAAGAGACATTGATGAATTTCCCTCTCTGTTGTCTCTTCTCCAGGCTGAACAGGCCCAGCTCCCTCAGCCTTTCCTCGTAAGAGATGCTCCAGTCCCCTCATAACCCTTGTGGCCTCTGCTGGACCTGCTGCAGGAGCTCCACATCTCTCTTGTGCTGAGGAGCCCAGAACTGGACACAGCACTCCAGATGTGCCTCACCAGGGCTGAGTAGAGGGGCAGGATCACCTCCCTCAACCTGCTGGCAATGCTTTTCCTACTGCACCCCAGGATCCCATCAGCCTTCTTGGCCACAAGGGCACTACTGGCTCATGGACAGCTTGTTGTCCACCAGGACCCCCAGGTCCTTCTGCACAAAGCTGCTGCCAGCAGGTCAGCCCCCAGTCTGTGCTGGTGCTGGCGTTATTCTTCCCTATGCATATGGTCAGGTAGAGCTGACGTTTGATTAACTGAGAATATTAGCAGCTACTTTCTTCCTCTTCCTAAAAAGTAGTTTGCTGCCAGTTGAGAGTCACAAGTTATATATGGCTGTTAAGTTACACTGTGAAGATCTACCTACGGAGAAAGCCATGGATTGTCAGCTTAGGAAAGCCAGCGCTTATGTGTTACACTTGTGCTGATAAACAAACCAAAGGTTTGCTGCATATGTGATGCCTCCCTGCTTGCCTCTGAATCACAGACTAAGCAGTGAGCAGACACTGTTTGATCTGTGAAAGGCCCTGCTGCTAGCAAGTATTCCCAAACAACTCCTGCAAAAGAGCAAACAAAGTGCTTGCCTGTTCAGTTAATACTGATCAATCAATTACAGTTAAGAAGAGAGATTATACATTACACAACCTCTTGCCACAGAGGCTGGAAAGAGATCTCTTGCCTACCACACATGCACACACAAACATTTTCCAAAATGCAGCTGGGTTCCTTTTAGGAAGCAGAGTCACTGTTTTTAAATGACTGCCAGAAGAGATTCAAGCCTTCAGTGCAGGGGAGAGAGCATTAGTCCAAGACATGCCTCTTCTCAAGGAAGGGGATTCCTCCTGCCACTCAACCCAAATTATAATAATGCATGTGCTGGGCCAGAGAGAGAACTATGCCTGAGGGGAAGCATGACTCTGTAGTATGGAAACGAAGAGCTTTGCTGCCTGTTCTCATTTCTGCTTATGGATGTGATGTTAATATTAAACAGCTCATTAAAAGACAGTGCTCAGAAATAGCACTTGACCCCTGCCTTCCTCTTCACAGGCAAGCACCTTCCCCTGTAGGTTCTCTCCTTTCTCAGCTACAATTTAAAAGCAGCCAAAACAGAGATGCAATGCTTGTCAGGAGCTTGGTTCCCCTGAGCAATGAGTCTGATTTGATCACAACTTAGGCAAAGAAACTCTTCATTTTGGGGTCAGGTCACATATCCCTATGAGCTGTGGTGTGGGACTCCCATTCTGAGCAGTCCTGCGTGGGTATGAAAGGAGAATCCAGCTGGTCATAGATGTCAGGGAGGTTCATCACCTCCAAGGGTAAGTAGTGACTGAACAGGGAATAGACAGACTGCAGTCATGGATTTCAGCATCTAAACTCTGCTTAGAACCTGCTTTAGGTATCCAAGCCCCGAAACTCATTGTCTAGCTCACAGCTCCCTTCCAAAAGGTTCTGCTCCAAACCACATGGGAATATTACAGCAGTAAACACATTATCAATTTAAGTGTTCAGATACTGCAGTAACAGCACCTCATTTTTGTATGCTTTGAACTGGGAGAGCTCAACTGCTTTTTTTCTGTTTATGTTAACTTTCTTCCTGCTTTTAACTTCCACCTCTTATGAAATATGCCCTATTAAAACACTTGGCTTTTCCTCATCTTTGCTTTAAAAAGACCTCCTTTAGAGAACTGGTCCATTGTCAAGCCGCTTATTTTTAAAAAAATGAAAAAACAGAAAAGAAAAAGGGTGGGTGAGGGAGAACGAATGAAAGAGATGGCTTTCTATAAAATATTCCAGTTCATCTAGTCCACCTCAAAGCAGGTATAGACAAGCATAGCTGCTCAGTGTGCATGTAAAATTGTTTTACTAAATGTGGAAGGAAAAGCATTGATTCAGTCTCACAGACAGGAGAAGTCAGGATTGCACAGAGTTGCCATTAGTGCTCTTGCTGCTGTGAAATCTGAAAGGAGTGGAACGGCCACTCGCTCAGAGGCCAACATAAAGGCAATGAAGGAAGCCAAAATTACTCTTCTGAATTTCCTCTCACTGCTGCTATAATTGGGCACCCCAAGGTATTTTCTTCTCATTCACAATGGTGAGCAGCGAAGCCCATCACTGTATACATAGCAGGCAGCACAAAACTGACAACTTTTTTGTTGATTTTTCATAATATGATCAATCAAATATTTCACTCTGACCCATAAAACCCTATGTGCGTTGTCAAAAGATGGGAAAGATGCTGAACAGGAAAAAAAACCAACCCAAAACACTAAAAAAACCCAGAAACAGAGATGCAGATCTACTTACTGCTTTTCCCTGGTAAAAGTCCATACAAAATGGTTTCCTTTCCAATTCTAATCACATCAAGTACTGGCAAGAGCAAAAAACCAAACCCCACGGGCCAGAATCAACTTTCAGCTGGAGAAGCGCCACACAGTTCAACAACCATGCTTGTAGTTGCCTCAACAGCAAGAGCAGTGTACTGGGACTGGCTCTCAGCATTACAGGCACACTGTATTCCCTTGTTTGGAAATAACAGCATGGAACACTAAACAAAGCAGCCCCCGCATGCAGACTTTACCAGCTTGCAGCGAACTCCCCCAAATGCCAAGCTGAGAAGTGCATCTTGCCACTGGCTGACAGCTCTGCAGGCAGAAAGGCCCCATCCCAACTCATCAACAGTAACCTTGAAGATCTGATGGGGATTGCAAATGGCCCTGGGGAAAAAGGTGTTTTCTACTCAAATGCATTCTTTGGCCCATTGGGGTAAGATAATTGGAGGTGAAGTCAGTGAAATTCTCTTCCTTGAGCATAAATCTGTATGTGCAGAAAGCAAAACCCTCCCATCACTGTGGCTGAAGGGCCATTTACTGTAGAATGGGACTTGATGATCATTGTGGGTCCCTTCCAACTCAGAATATTCTTTGAGTAGCAAATCTTGAAGTCTATAGAAAGTATGTGGCCAAATACACTACAAACTCTTGGAACCTTAAAAGGTTTCAAGCTGTGCATGCTGAAAACCTTAGAAAGCCACCTGATTATTGGAATATAAACAGGTACTTCAACTTCTTTTTAACATCTCACAGTAACTAGCCAACACTCAGCTGGCCACTTTGAGAAGTATTTGAGTGCAGACTAACTGTGGATCAGACTACAGTAACATCCATTTCCATACTTATTGAAACATCTTTTTTTTTTCTTCCCCCAATTACAGATTTCCACAGGTAAGCCTTTTTTATACAAGTTTTCATTGCTCACAAAACAGTCTAGATACACTGCAAAACCTGGGATTTAAGTAGTACAGATTCTGGGAAGTGGTTTTATGAAATGCAGAGCTTTCTCAGAGCCTTGATCTACAAGGCTGAGCTCAGCCTGTGAGAGCTGTTTCAGACGGTGCTGCTCTGACCCTCTTGCCCTTTTAAGATCCAAGGAACTCTCGCAACAGCCTAGTTCTCCAAAGGTCCTTCCCAAAAGGCAATTCATAAAGTTTAAAAGCACTAAGATGACAGTGGACATAGGACTTGGGGGAAAGTTCAAGGCAAGACAATGCAGCCACTCTGCAGAGTGCTACAGAATAACCAGGAAGGTGTAAGAACTGACACAGAAACCAGTGAACTGCACTCACCCTTGCCTATTAGTCAGCAGAACAAGTGGGCGGTGTTTGCAGAACTCCAGCCAGGCTCACCACAGTTTTTACTCCAAGATGCACACAAGCTACACTGAAGCAGAAGCACCATCTGGTAACTGCTACCAATCACAGCAAGACATGCACCAGGAACTTCTGAGTGGACGGTATGTGACAGAGGAAAGGCTGACTTTAAAGAAAGAAAAAGGAAAATTGTCCATCTCATTCAATATTCTCCTTATAGAAAAAGAAAAAATAAGTAACAGAAATAGTGAAAAACGGCACAATCCTGGCATAACACAGAAAGGAGAAGGAGAGGGAGGACAGTCTGAGGAGAGAAACTGTAACAGTTTTTTTGCTGTGGATGCAATTTCACCATTGCCTGTTACAAGCTGCAGGAGTCAGGCTGAGACAAAGAGGATCATTTACACTGCAAAGGCAACCGACTGGGTGTCCAGTTTCTCCACGGGCCTCATAAGCAGGGACCTGAACACAAACCATGACCAGACAGCACTACCTACAGAGCAGCACCCGGGAACCAAGCTCCGTGTAAAGTGCATCCATGGCAATGGCAGAAATCGATGCCGGCAGCCAGAATTCAGAGTTTTCAGAGCAGCAGCAGGGGAGTACCAAGATGCCAATAAAAAACACAAAAAACTCTCAATTCTATGCAGGTCCCTGGGAGTTTCTGCAGCTTGCAAATTCCTCCAGGGATTTGACGATTTCCTTCTTTGCATCCATTTTCAGGCGCTGAAGAGATCTATTTGCCCAACAGGTTAGAAACAGATTTCTCCTAATAGAGAAGGAGGGTCATCAGTCAACACCATTTCCCAGGCTGTTACTTCTGCTTGGGACAGCCAGACTTTTATGCATCAGTTACAAGACCTCTTACATCTACTAAGAAATCCTGCTTTCCTCATCCCTCAATAGTCTCAGACCTTTAAACCTCACTGCATGGTGACTGCAGCTTTGCAGGAGTCTTTCAGAGCTGTCGCCTCTTCTACCAGGCTCACCACTCTGACTCAACAGCATCAGCTGGTAAAGAAATTTTGAGAGCAAAAGTAGAAAGCCATTCTGAGAACTATTAGGTGAATTCTACTAGTCATTATGCGATTTCTGTTCACAGTGGAGTATTTTAATAAATTGTATGCCTGTGCACTACCTTCCATCAGTCCCAAAAGCCCAAACCTGCTTATGCCTTTGTGACATTTTCCTGCCGCAGATCTTTATTACTATGGCCATCGATACTAATCCCAGGAAATGAACAAAAGACTTCAACCATCAACAGGCACTCGCATAGGTCTCTAGATGGGAACATCATACCAGGTTTTGCAGCCACTGAAATGCCCATCTCTTGGTGCTTGTCAGTCAAGAGTTTCCAGAAGAATCATATCTATCAGCTCTCTCTATTCCCCTCCTCTCTTTTTTTTTTTTAGTCCCTTCTACCCCCCCTTCACAGCGGCTCAATAACCAGTTTACCATGCCTACAGAAACCAGTTTTATAAAAGGAATACTTGTGACCTGTAAGAAAATTAATAAAAAAGCTTTTCTCACAAAGTGGCAAGGAATGGGATCTAAACCAAGATACTGTGTAGGACTCAAAATTCATTGATATGCATTGTGACCCTTTCACATCTTCCCTTTTAAGAGAAACAAAAAGACGAACAATAAAGACTCTCACTTTGGATACTTTGAAAGGAAAGTCAGTGAACAACACTCTTTTCAAGTACTCTAACATGGGAGCCACACCCAAACTTAAAATTTTTAATTTTAAGACGTCTTGAAAATGAGAACATTAAAATGGACCTGGGGATGACTAATTCCCTTAGGCTGGAAGATGGCATGATGACTGGACAGCTAATAAAAATAAATTATATTCAGAAAGTCTAGGAAAAATGTAATACACTCTAATGCATCTAGCAAACAGGAGGTAAGGAAACACAAGGAGCAGATGCCAGAACTTCCACACATTAGAAGCAACTCAGTCTCAGTCTTTTTCAATGTCTTTCACAAAAAGACAGACACTTCTGTAGCCAAAACAGACCTCTTGTAAAATGGCCTGACTCATTCTGAATACAGTCAGCAAGCAAGTTTATTTATTTGTTTGGTCAACTGGCAGTAAGTTGTGTAAACAGTGTAAGATCATCAGGTTCCTTCACCTGCTCCGTGCCAGCCTTGCTCACACTGGGCTTGTCCCCGTTGGAATGGGGACATACCATTGCTAATAAGCACTCCAAGCCTCCACCCTGCCCAGTTGGGAGCTGTCTCCGTTTGAATAGTTACACTTCTAACACGGTTTGCTCCTTATCAGCTGAAGGGAGAGGTTTCACCCTGCAAAGCAAATGCTTGCAAGCTCTACAGGAAGAGAGCCTAAACTGTGATTCCTTCTGAAAGGCACAGAAAGCATTAGCAGTGTGAGTAAAGGCTGAAAGGTCAGTAGGAGCCAGTTAATAAACTAATTCATGCTTCTTAACTGGAACTCAGTCTCAAAGTTCTAACTGAAGCTGGAAACGTTTCCACATGCAGGCAGCATCTCAAATTTCTCCTTGGTAACCCAGGATTTAATGGCATCATTCCTCTTGACAGGAGGTTTTACCTATTTACTTGGGCCCCAAGAAACTAAACTAAACACACGAGCTCTTGTGCTCAATCACGTATTTGCTTCCAAAATATGTTAGTTATTACACTAACAAAACAGTTTTACCAATTCTGTATTAAAAAAAAAAAAATCAGACAATCATTAGCTGTAAGACCATTTAATCACAGTCTGAAAATGGTTAAATGCAGGAGCAAACTCGTCCATACATCACAAAAGTCCTTTTCAATTTCCAGTGACAACCCAGACAAGCCTTTCACTTTCTCACGGTCCCTCACAGGAGCCTTAATCACAGCCTCACACTCAGTCCCTCGCCCATCAAACCAGAACACGACACACCCCTCATCATGGCCCATCCTTGGGTTTGCTCATGGAACACCTCCAGGCAAGGAGCCTGGGACAGAATTACAGACACTCAGCCCTCTCCCAGGCTATTTTATCACATGTGGAACACAGAAAGAACATGGATAGTTACACCACAGCACAACCCAGAGAGGTTTTATAATTTTCCAAGTGGGTTATATTTTTATTTAAAGTGGTTTTTTTTAATTTCTTTTTTTAGAAGTCATATAGTAAAAAAAGTCAACCAAAAAAGTAAAATCCAACTCTCCTTTGTCAGTTACCAGGTGCTTTATTACCCAAAGTATTTTCACATATTTCAGTGATTTCTTTTCTGACAGTGCTGAGGGCTAACAGCAAGGAATTCAGCCACAGTGGGACTCAAGCAGCTCCCCAGATAGCATTGCAGGATCTAACCAAACACTAGGCCTTGAGTGGAGTGTGGGACTGTGTCAACAGAACCACTAAGCTTACCCAAAGTCCAAGGACAATGAGGTTCCTCAGGAAATGCAGGGGCAGACAAGTGGCAGAGCCCAGGCTACCTGGCAGAAGCTCCTACAGCCTCTTTACAAAAAAGCAGCATCACTAGTCCATGATGCACATCCTCTGATTAAAAGAAAACACCTCTAGTCCTACTTTAAAGGCAGGAGTCATTGCTTTTAGACCACAACTAAGTTGGCATTAAGCTGAGATGTAGCAGATTAGGCCTTACACCCTTCTCTATTCTGGAGGGGATCCAATTTTATAATTCTTAGATCCCAAGAAAGCATCTTAAAACTTAAGCTTACAGTATCCCAGAGCCTGAGCTTTCTCCTCTCTTCCAGTGGCTGCTCATGCATTTGTCATTACATGGAAAATAGCATGAAACACTAGAGCCTCCCTCTTCACTTCAGGTATAGGCACTTAAAGTACAAATCTCTCAGGTTGCAAGATTAATTCAAAAAGTTGGATGAAGGGTGCTCCCACTTGAACAACCAATTGTTTCCACTTCCCTGAAAAACTCCACTGTAAGGCACAAGGCAGGGACTCCAAGCCCCGAGCCCAAGGAAGGAGTTAAATTGCTGACTCCTCACAATTGCCTACTACCATAATCTCCTTTCTCCTTCAATTGAGCTTTGCATTTCAGCCACAGCTGCCATTTCATGAAGGGAATTACAATTCCACAACACCAGAGCAATAATACTGAAGATGGCCATAAAGAACAAGTCCTGATAAATCCTGTCAGAGCAATTACACTACAGGGAAGAGTAACACATACTCTGAGGTGCAAATATGGTGGGAAGGGTAAGAAGCAACAGAAAAGACAGTTGTTACTGCTCTCCAACACACTCTTAAAATGCTTCAAATTTTAAGCGTCAAGATTTCTTGCCAGTTACACTGCTCAATGCCTTCCAGGCACACCAGTAGTAGGTATAAAACTGAATCACCTTCTTGTTTCCCCCTAAAAGCTGCCATGATCTACCTTGGAAAGAACTCTTCCCTCCTTTGCTCTTATTTTGCAGCCTCACTTAAGTGGCAGCAGGTGCACCCTGGGAAGAGAAAACCCTTCCCTGCTGGAGAGCAGCCCCCCAACCCAGTGCTGGACTAGTCCCAGTCGCACCCACTCTGCCCAGCTGCACACACTCTCAATCAGCTAACGGAGAGCAGGTGAACACATTACTAAAAAGCTGTAGTATTGTGTCAAAAGCAGAGCAGTTTCAGCTGGGTGCTCTCCTCCTCAACAATGGCTGTCATTTTCACCTATAAACTGAAATACTGTGCCCTTGACTGATTCTGTCTCATAGGTGTGCCAGTTTACTTTTAAAAAGTGGAAATGACAAAACCTGCTATTTTTGCATTCCTCACAGTTAATTGGATTTAACGGGATGGGGAGGAAGGGAAACCTCTCTCCGCTGGTTTGGTTACTTTCCATGTAATGCTGTAATTCAGCTTTTCCCTGACACTACAGAACCCAGCTATCCCTTGCTTAACAGCAAACTCCCGTTCTGGGAGTCCAGACGGTTTCTGTGGCTCCACAGCAGACTGTCTGAGACTGCTGTCTAGGGCACAGAAGCATAATTATACTAATTATGAGAGAGAAAAGATAATAGATACAGAAGTTCTTTTCCCTAATCAGCTCTAGGTCAAAGCTTTACCTACAGCTAACAAGGAAATAATCTATTAATGAGCCCACATCAGGAACATAGTCACAGGAGCACAGTCACAGCAGTGCAAACATAGAAAGTCATGATTTGCAACAAATGGGTTAGAGCTACGTTTTAAAAAATGGCAGTCTTGGGCTTATTTAGCTAATGACATTATTATCTTTAAATTGCAACTGCCTCGGTGCTTGGTCTTAGCACAGAAACAAGGAATCCACCTAAAGCAATGAATACAATACACTGAAATTTCAGCGTTAGGGCTACCAGAGTAAATGCTCAAAGTCCAGATCAACCTTTGAAAATGCCAATGCATTATACCAGGTATTAGGAAGACACTTTTTCTTATTTCTCCTGCTAAGCACGTTGCTTATTCAGGAGAAAGACGCCATCTATTCTTATATGATGCTAATGCATGTATCACCAGGACTCTGGGTGTTCAGCCATCCGAGGCAGCTTGGAGCTTTCTAGAGAAAGTGGACTGGCTTTTTCCTGTATGGCTATTTTATTGTGTACTCTATATCCAAGCAGAAGACTAAGAAATTGATTGACAAAAATATCGGTGCAGGCTTTGGATATGCTACAGCTGGTTGTTTTTTTTTTTTGTTTGTTTTAACAGCTGGTAGATGTCCCACCAGCAGCAGAAGGGCAATGAGATGCAAGGAACTGACTGTCAGCGCTGTGTCACCTGTGCTTCTACGAGCATGGTGATGCACTCATTAGAAGCTATCCTGGCTATGCTGTATAGTTGTCACTGTGACTGGTAAGCTTTTCAGGGTTTTTTTGGGGTTTTTCGTTCAGGGAAGAAATAATCACACAGATGCAAATCACAACTGACAGGTGCTCTGCCAGCAGCCTGCAGTGAAGGTGGGACATGGGGGCTGGGCTTTATGGTAGCTCCTCTAATTCTATTTCAACTGTCATAATTGTGTAGTTACTGGGGGAGTTAATGTATATTTAATATGCAGCCTGCTGGGAGGAAGGTTTGGGAAGAAAGCAGTGCCAAATGCTACTTTTCCTCTGTACAAGCATATACTTCCAGAGTATTGTGGTGTTAATGTCCCCTAAGGAACAAGCTGTTAATCTATTTGCAGACCTAGGTTTTTAGCACAGCAGGGCTACACAAAAGGACATAAAACTAGTGTAGTCTCCAGATTTTGCAGCAGAAGCAACAGTTGGGATTTCAGCAGGTAAGTTCCCCAGGCAATGCACAGGAAAGAGCACAAACCACGCAAACTGCTCTCTGCACCATGAGCTGGTTCAACCAGCACCAGGGGGCACCGAGGAAGGAGAAGCTCCTTAAATTCCCCTCCTCAGAGGGCTCAGGCTGTTCACCAGGGCAACAGGAGGCCCTGCTTTCATCTGCAGTTCAGCATGCTGAGCTCTCCCCTGCTTACCCCTTTGCTCTCGTGAGGAAAGGCAACATCTCTACTACACAGCATGACCAGAGGAAGCAGCAGTTTCCTTGCCCTTCCTTAGCGGTTACAGCACTCATTCAGGATGTGGGAATAAAACATAGTTCCGCGTCTACACGCTGGAACTCAGATCCATCTGTTCAGTTTCGCAAGGGCTGAATTTCCTCAGAAATTGGAGAACTGAACACTCTGAGCCATTGTGTAAAATGACCTGTCTGGAAGCTGCTTGGATTGAGCACTGCAGGGAGAGCAGCCTGTCTATGGCTCAGGTGACACAGATGTGCCACAGCACTTACCCATGAAGAAAAAACAAGAGGTGTTTCTGAGAACGGCAATAGCAGGACTGTCCAAGTCCAAGGATTTATGCATGAAAACCAAGGATCATCGATAGTTTCCAAGGTTAAATGGCCACAAGCAGGCTGCAACAGGAGCTGTAGTAGTTCTTCCTGCAGACCAGTGCTTGTACTTCCATGCTCTAGATCAGAGGCAGGACAGTTGGCATCTCTTGTCTAGGATAATCAGGCCCACCAGAACAGAGCCCAAGCACAGTGCTTCCCAACAACCCAGACATAAATAAATCACAGGACTATCTGCTCATTCAGAAAATGAAACAAACAATATCCAAGGCCATGCTTGCTTCCCTGTTACTTATTAAAATTTCCCAAAAAGAAACTATGCTAAAACTGTATATCTGCTAATAATTTGCCCATAATGTCCCATGTTTTATGGCTAATCAGAAATCCAGGATTGTAGCCTGAGAAACACTGGTACAATGGTGGTTCTTCAAATACTACCATCCTTTTCTAAAAAGATTTCATTTCTGACAATAATGGGGAACAACTCTCCAAAGCCAGGCAAAGCAGTATCTTGTCTTGTGTTAAGAAAAGTCTGACAACTTCATGTCAAAGACAGAGGTCATAGCTGCTTTGCTTGTGATCACATTTAAGAGTTCAGAGACAAATAAGGAAGCACTCATTGTAATGGAATTGTTAGGTTCAGCTGGGAGAATGGGAGAACTAGATTGCACTCTAAACAGGATAAACCAGCTCCTACCGGTTTACATAAAACACCCTAAATAACAATGCCAACACCGTGTGTCAAACCACTGAACCAACAGAGCACAAGATCAAATTGCTGTTGGATAATCAGCAAGGCCTCTGTGACAGACTGTGCTTATCTTCAAAGAACTGGTATTCACCTACTGATTCTTTTAGGTGTCTTACGCTCTTACACCCTAATTTTCTTTACAAAAACTCAGAATGCCAAAAAGATGGTAAAGTACAAGCATACTATGGAGAACATCCAACCTTCTCTGCTTAAATGCACCTTTTGTGGCTATCACAGGACCCTCAACATACACAGGATGGTGCTAAGCACTGCACTCCTCCCGAGTCCCCCTCCTCATGACCCTGCATTTCTAATATTATGTTCTAGACTCCCATCCAGCTGAAGTGACCTTGGCTGGTGTACAGAAATTACTTTATATTGCTACATACTGAATTTAAACATATCTGCAGTGCACTGTGTTTCTGGTCTGGCTCAGGCAACTGCCTCAGTATGTTCCTATGCTTTTATTTCTGTACTGCAGCAACAATTCAATCACTGTACCATTCTTAAATACAATTCTGGAAATGACACAGCAAAACTCCATTTTTATTTCTACCAGCAATTACTGATCACAGCTGCCTGCTTCTCAACTTTTGGGGTGGTTTGCGTGTTCCTGAGTTTTTGGTGCTTTTTAGGGATAGGATTCTGTTCTGATTTGAAAATAGGGGAAAGAGAAGGGAAAGTAACTGTTAACCTTAAAAATCTGTGTACATGAAAGCTGTGTGTTCTTTTTCAAGTAATGCAAGTTACTTCCTGCCTTTTTATTTGTGATTGCGATTATTCTTATGTTGATAATGTAGGAGTCAGAAGGCAATCTGCTTGCTTTTAACTATGTTGACCATGCAAAGCAGATTTTAATCTAAACAATAAGCAAATTGAAACCAGAAATAAATGTTGGTCTCCAAGTAAAGGAAGCCTACAGGATATTCCCAAAGTAATATTTTTCAGGATTGGTTCCACTGATATTTGTTAAGTGAAATAAATTTGCAACAGTTCCCTTATTGACAATAACAACAGAAACCACAGTAATTCCAATAATGATTGCATTTCTTAACATTTATAGAGACCACCACTTTTTTGGGCTTTTTGGCTTTTAGGTTTTTTTCCTAAGTGATTACACAGCATAGACGTAGTTAAACAGAGGATCCAAAATGCATCTGCCCACCTTTGTCAGTGCTGCATTTCCCCTGACTTATTCAGTAAAAAACAAATTACACTCCAAATTTATGGGGTCTGAAAAAAAAGCCATTAGTGAGAATATGATTTGCATAATTAAAGTATCACCATGGAAAGTAAATGTTATTTATTATCACAAAAAAGCAACAAAATTGAAGTGGTGTTATTAGGTGGTCACTTGCACTGCAATGGGGAGAAAGGTCGAAAGCATTTAGCATTTTTAAAAATGGAAAAATACCTTCAAAGTTGCTCACTTCCAAACACCTAAATTATTCCTAACAATTCACTATAGCTCCCATAATTTATGAATCCCAAGGATGCATTTAAACATCTGCAATTTCATTATTTCATATTTTATACCATTAGATTAAAATTTCGACGAGTCATTGTGCAGGTAACAAGTCGAGAAGTTGAATATTACTGTTGCAAGAGAAGCAATGAACCCAGCTGTTCAGCATGATCAAGAAAGGATTATTTCCTGTGACAGGTCATAGCAGAGGATTTTCTTGCTGTTAATACCTGCAACAGCTGAAAAAACAGCTGCTTGGTTTGAACATTTCAAAATTCCCCAATGAGAAAATAACCTTTGTTTTTAATGTCTTTTGTGTTTTGAGGTGTGTGTTTTTCAAGAAAAAAGAAAAGAATGCAGAGCCCCCCAACTTGTTTGAGATCTTTCAAATTCATAAAATCCCACTCCTCTTTTACCAAAGCATAGCAGTCTTTCACGAAAAAGAGCAGGGCAGACATATCATAATAGCCTCATGAAATAAACAAGGCTGTTTTATATATACATTCAGCAAAAGGTACTGAAAATTTGGAGCATTTCCAGAATGGCAGAGAAATACTACGCAGCCAGTAGTGAAGACCTGTCACTCCTGCCATTCCACAGAAGTGGCCACAGCTACCAGTAGGGCAACATCCCTTGAGGATATCCCTTGCCTCACAGGACTTGCCTTTAGCCAGGGTTTAACCCCTTATTCCAGTTTCCTCTCTCCTTGTAGTTACAGGAAGTGAAGCTGATGTCTCAACTATTCCGTGGCTTTCAAATTCACACACTTTCTCCAGGAGTTGCTCCATCACAACGAGCCATACACGCCTCTCACATCCTTTTCTGATGTGTTCCATGAAGCCAAAGCATTACAGCAACAGAACTAATTTAGCCACTACCCTGTCTGCTTCTCCCTCCTCTACCACATTTCTGCATTTAGTGTTGGACTAAGTTTAGAGAACGCAAACACTCTGTCTGATTCAGCAGTTCTGCTAATGATCACACACGGAGCCCCACTACTGGCTTGCTGCACCTAACTGGTAACAACTCCTTTTAGAAGCAGCATCCACTTGTGGCACTGTAGTTTCAAACAGGCTGAGAGCAGTAATTCACTGGCTTCCCTTCATCTAGGTCAGGACTTCCCAACCCGTGGTTTCCACACCATGCATGATGGGCAAAGCCAGTTTGAAGAGATATACACTAAAACCAGACCCACCCACAGTTGTTTCTGTGGAGGAAATAGGGACAGTAAATAGTGCCCATGCAGCTCAGTACTTCCTCCTGTGCCTGCTAGCAGCCCCAGACCTGCCACCACACCTCTTTGTGTAAAAAAGTCAACACTGAAGGTGGAAGTTAACAATATTTGAGTGTTAACTCATTTGGACAAGACTTCTTTTGCTGCCCTCTAGGTTTTCACAGAATCAGGCTTTGTGCACAGAGGTATTTATTTCACTGTTCACTGTTTTCACTACCCGGAATGAAGTACAGCACCAGAGACTCTCCCGTGCCACATGACAGTGGGTCCCAGCAGTCCCTCTGCTTTCCCCTTCCCTGACTTGTCCTTCTGAAGTAACCAACAAATTACTTACTGAGGATGTGAATAATGTGACCATGCAGCCATGCAGCTGTGCTCAGTCATCTGACTGCCATGTGGCATTACCTTGGAAGCTAATCTGGATGAAGCTGTCATTTTCTTTCCCTCACCTCACCTTCCTCCTCTCCATACCTCACGGAAGTCTCCTATAGGTTCAAGTGGCATTTTTCTGCTCAGGATATTGCAGCATTTGCCACAAATTCATTTCAACATCAAGAATGCAAACTTCATCAACCAAGACTTGCATGGGGGTGGGAGAAAGAAAAAGCAACAACAGTAACTCCCGTCTCCATGCACACCTCCACAGGAAGCAGCATGCTCCCGGAAAAGCAGTCCTCTGAGCTGACACCCTGCACCACTTCCCCTTTCCTGTCGCCGTCCCCGTGCAGGCAGCGAGGGGGAGAAGCTCTGTGGTTACTGCCTTGGCCCCTTCTGCCAGGCAAGCAAGAGCGAGGAAGGAAGGGGAGAGGGCTGCCCGGGCAGCAGCGGCTTAGCTACCCCTGCTGCCGGCGGGCAGAAGTGCGGGGCGCGGCCGGCTCTGCCCTCTGCCCGGCCCTGGGCCAAGCGCAGCGGGAGCACAGGGAAGCGGCTGCCATTCCTCACTGCTGAAGGCCAAGCTCCGTGTGTAGGTGTTTAACCGAGAGTCACCCAAAGGTCACTAAATGACTCAGTCTGCAAAAAAACTTGAAAGTCCTGATGCTGTAAATCTGCCACTTGCTGAAACCACTAAATCACGTATAGAAATCAACATCTGTAGTAAGTCTTCAGTTTCAAGAAAGCATGACCCCACTTCTAAGTTTGGGATCGGGAATGCAAGACACAATTTTCCAACTACTTCAGGAGGGAAAATTACCTCGGACTTGAGCTCACTGTTGGTTTTCAGTAGTTTTAATTTTGACTTAATCTTTATGCAGCTCCCTCCCCCAAACATATTTCTTTTCATTTGCCTGCACCACTGAACTGTGCTCCCCAACCAACTTCCACAAGTGATCGCCTTAATGAAATAAACCATGGTCTGCTCTAACTCGATACAAGGAATTGGACCAAGTCACTTGGATACAGGGTGGAAAAAAAAAAGCCATTAACAAAAATTTGAAAAAACATGGTGAATGCATGATCAAAGGTTCCTGCAAACATGGAAGTACTACTTCTGTTCTTCCCGACATTTCCAACTACTGTTTTTCTTCCTGGGTGCCTGCATCCTACAGGATCTTTTCTTGAGAAGACTTTGGAACTGGGAAAATAACACAAGATGGATTGAGAGCTTAACAGCTTTTAAGAAGTGAATGAATCAACTGTTCCCCCTAAGATCATCCTCCTTTCAGAGTGGTTGGGGCCTAAAATAACTGGGGAAGTTGAGGCTACCACCTTTCTAATCCCTCACCACTGTCTGACCATGTTCTCAAAATGAGAAACAAGCTGCTGTGGTCAGTGTGTGTCATGGGGTTTTGCAAACAATACAGAGAAGATGGGCTATGAGACACAAACCAAGGCAAAAGGGGCCTCTTTCATTAACTCCCACTCACAAATACAAAATCAGAGCAGTAATACACAAGGTGGGAAAAAAGATCCCTCACAAAAATCTACTTTCAACTCCACAATCTCGTTTTCATATATATCACCTTCTCTCACCTTCAGCACCCATAAAACTCCAGTTCCAACACTTCCTGCAAACCTGTGTTCTCCAAAAAGGAGTGCACAAGCCCGCAGCTTGCCTGCACACTCACTATCCCCAGTCTCAGCAAGGAGAAAACTCTCTAGAGCTCTACTGCTGCCTAATCCACATGGCAGATCAATTTTTCCTCTGTGTAAATTCCTCAGCTTTTCATTCTCCACTGTGCAGCTCTTCTGCTGCCTTCTTGTCTCAAAAACAGTCAGAATGCCTCTGAAGGCAGACATATTTCGTACAAAACACATATGGGATGCCAAAGGTCCATCTTCTGCAGAAACCACTTGTGGCTGGATCATACTATGATGTCCCTGTCAGCCCTCTCCAAGAATATCTGACATGGGCCTAACTAGAATTAACAACTTTATAAGGGGAAAAGGGAGGGGGGAAAAAAGAAAGAAAAAAAAATGGCCTAGTGTTAGCCAAAAAACAAACCATAAAAGTTCAGTTGAACTTCTCCTTTCTGCCTTCCTCAGATGGTTCTCTTTTTCAGACGGAAAGGGGAACTGTAAAAAGAAAGACTTTTCTGATCCTCTTTCCAAACTGGCTTAATGATCATCCAGGGTTTGAGGCTGTTGTTAGGAGTTGGTTTCTGGTGTTTTTTTGAAGGCTTGAATGCTTATTCAAATTCTGCACTTCATGGTCACATCATCCTACCACTAGCTGTGACCCCACTAAGTAACACCCTGTTCCTTACTGTTTAAAACAAAGTACAGAGATTTTATTCCTGCACTGCAGTTCCAGCTCTGACACAATCTCTGAACAGACCATTTCCTCTGGCTGCAACAGAGCACAAGAGATGTCCATCACTAACTGTTCACGCCACGCTTTGCTCAGTTACCACTTCCTCAAATCTGCTGACTTGTTTAGTCTGGTTATCCCTCTGTTAGACATTTCTATCAAAATGCCCCTGCTTCAGTTACACAATCAAAGCTGTAAAACTTTGAAAGCCTGATCTGAGAGGTGGAAAGCTCATGAGGCATTTGCTACAGTTAGATATTGTGCATCAACAGCCTTTTGGGGACAGTCTACTCAACTGCCTTAATCTTACCCATAAAATCTCTCTTCCAGAACTACTGCTTAATTTAACATAGCTAAATCGTGCATTGTCAAAAGAAAGACACATAACATTTTCTAGTCCCCTGACAAGAGGGAGGGAGGATGGAATACAATTCTGAATATACTCACCTTCCTATCCCTCCCTCTCAGGAACTTCAGGTTCAAGCAGAATACCTCTTGGCATTCCCCCTCTACACTGCTGCACAAGGGCTTGAAGTAGTGATTAGAGCATAACTTCTAACAAGGGCAGATCTGCCTCAGCCCATTTGACAATTTAGAGAGGGAAAAAAAATCAAGATATCACTCAATTATCACAGCTGTTTTTTGCTAGTAATACTGTAATTCAGTTAATAAAGTTGCAACTGAGTTTAACTTGGCGCCATGTCCTTTAATGTAAATAAACTGCTGCTGGCATGAAACATGTTAACATTTGAGCATATGGTTGAAACACCACACTTCTACTGAAACAAATATCATCAGCTTGAATAAAAAGCCAAATACACAGACTCCTACACCAGAACATCTTACGAATGGAAAACTGCTAACAAATGTAGTTACTTGTTGGGACTGTATTAATAGTTCAACTTGGATGGCTACAGTCTCATCATACAAATATTTTTCGCCACCCTGCCAAAGGAATTGCCTCTAGTTTGTAATTTCATTAACATACAAGACTGGAAGTAAGAAAGAAAGGACTACAGTAGGTCTGCATTATGTGCAGAAGTTTCTTCATGTAATAAAAGATTTTAACTTCCCACCCCTGGCACCAAGTGTGAGGTGAGAGTTCTCTGTCAGTGCTTTAGAAGTATTTTACAGTAACACAGGGTAGGTAGGTCAGTAACCTCCAAGCCAGCTCAAATGTTGGTTTGTGTCATTCACGGAAAGCTCCAGGATTCAGCTGACAAAAGGACACAATAGATAGGGTTTAGTTCCAGGGAAAAGGATCTCATCAAGGTGAGTCCCACTTTTACCTCCTCCGAGAACACAAGGTTTCCTTTTCTGGACCTCTGCAACATGTGGTATGTGGATCAGCAAGGCGTTAAGATACAACAGCATGCATTTAAGGTCCCAATATCCTACATCTTTACTATTTAAGGTATGCTAAATTTATCCTGCTTCCATGGCTGTTTTGCATTACAAGCAGCCACTCTCCTCCACATAACTGTCAAGCACCAGGACACTGCAGTATGGAAGTTGAGGGGTCAGGGTCTCTACAGAGCTCACCTCTTTCACATACCAGCCCCTGAGCAACCAACTGGTGTTCACTGCTCCTCAAGTTCTCTCCGTGGCACAACAGGAATAGTATTTAATTCTTCTACTATATCTAACGGTTTTCTTATGCTTACGAGTGTTAGCTCTTTGAGGTGCAATGTGTATTTTGATGTACCTACTACATTGCTCTCTGATCATGATTACAAGTTCTAATAGATGCAAAAAATGGTTATGGCTGCAAAATTAGGTTCTTTCATTATTCATATTCTGGAAAATAGCATCTTTAACATCAGAAAAACCAGCTTCCTAGACGTTATACTGAATGAGCATTTCATTTTTATGGATACTCTGTATCATGTGATGGGTCAGAATACTTCAGTGCAACATGGTTCTGAAATGAGTAATTTAAAAATAGGCATTTTTAAATAGGAAAATTTATAATTTAAAAATTCAGAAAGCAAAACCCTAAGAGAACTGGGAATGAGTCAGCTACATCTATTCACTATGCAACTAATCATCATAAAGAAACCATTTCTGCTAAACTTATTTTAATAAACTTATATTTAGAAGCAGATTAGGCTTTTAAATTAAAAGGAAAAAATCCTAAAGTTTTAGTAGCTGCTGTGCATATGTTCACTAAGTGCTACAATTTGCTTGGTCTCTTCTTGGAAAAGGACATACCCCCCCATCCTGCCCCCATTGCTATTTCTCCCCCTTCTCTGAAAAAATTTCTTTTACACGAGATCACCAGATCACACATTCAGTGAAAAATATCACGTGCTGTGCAACTTGCATTCATTACACTTTCGGGCAGACCATAAGGATATTGGTATGATTCAGATTAGTTATACCATGTATGCAACAAAGAGCCTGTACGTCACAGAAATATCATTATGATATTTTCAAGAACTGTGTCACTTCTTCCAAGAAGTGTGAATTGAAGAGAGACATCTAAGGCTAATTTGCATTTCAGTTGGAGGTATCTCGAACCATTCCAGCTCAAGATAAAGTGCTAAGTGAATCCGAGAGCAGATTTTACAAAGCAGATTAGTAATCAGGGAGGAACACCTTCACAGGGCTTGTAAATAAGGGACAAAGAGGTTCCAATGACACTTAGGTCCACAGAAACACAGCTCCAATCTCCTTTCTTGTGTTGGGATGGAAGATGCCATTTTCTTTCCCATGTTTGAGTCCCCTTGTTCTCTCTTCTTTTCTCCCAGTTGCAAGACTAGCTACAACTTTCTCTTCATATGCACTTCGCAATAGCGCTTACCCTGACTATTTTCTCCTGCAGGATTTCCCTTCTACGTACACAGCAGTAGAAACTTTATTTGACAGGATCCCAAAACTCCTTGTGACTGAACACTTAGAAGCTTTGTGCTGCCAACCTACAGGGTCAGAGAGACATCTGTTAGTATCAAGACTTCTTTGATCTTTCAAGTTTTTAAGCCACTAATGCCCACAACATTACTGGAACATAAACAATACTTATCACAACAAGTCAGAGAGAGATTTGTGTGGTTTGTCAGACAGAAAGCTCTTGATTCCCAAATCATCACATACAAGGAATCTAGTTAAGGCAAGGCAATATGAGGCAAAAAGTGAATTTCAGTAAATAGCTGTCAGGGGACTTTTGTCCTCACCTGACTGTGCCTTCGCCCTCATCCCAACTTTCCAAGGAGAGCAGGTTCCCAGTCAGTTAGATGTGATTTTTTACTACACAGTGTATTTTTAAGTAGCAGGATATTTTTACTTTGACTCTTAAACCAGCTTTGTTCCCAGGTCTCTTATGATTTAAAGTTAAAATGCTTAAAAATCCCAGGCGGTCAGGAGTTATACTTTGAATTTGGCAATCCTGCACTCCAAAAAAACCCCATGAATAGGCGCATTTAGGGGATTTAACAGGCCTGCTTAAAAATTGAGTCTAGTCTCCTGAAGGACTCCCAAGGACAAGATGATAATTTGTATCTTGAACTTCCATCACCACCGATGCTCTTGTCACTCCTAAAATACTTATGCCACCAGACAACCCTTGGGCAAGTTTGAGTAGCAAAGCCTGCATCTTCAGTCAAATCCTGCAGAAAGCCTGTCAGTATAGCCCACTCCTCACTGTAAACAAAGCTGAACGAGTCCTACATTTTCCTAGACACTGGAAGGAGGTCCCCTCTCAATGCTGCGGGCAAGTCTCTATTAGAAATCAAACCACTCATAAAAGAAAGTTTTCTATCCATTTTACAGGCAGAATAAAGAGGACTTGGCCTGCCCAAGCCCACAAGGTATGCCCAAGCCCACAACGGAGAAGAAGAATTTAAAGTTAATTCTTTGTACTTGAACCTAAAGCTTTTGACATCAGGTAGATGTTTACTCTTCAGCATATTTAAAATGTGAAATACAAAATGTTTAGGAAAATCCCCAAACCTGTAGTTGATATAACAGCAGCAGGCAGATTACATAGTAGACCCACCAGTTTGATAACATTCCAATATCCCTATCCTCATACACACACACCAATAAATGAGTGCAAGACTAATAACAGCTACAAAGTGCAACCATTTCAGTGACTACACTTACTCTCTTCATCCCAGAAAAGCAGCTTACAGGACCATCCAGTGATCTATTAGAACTGCACACTGCACACAAAACCAGATTTTCAGGTCTGAAAAAAAACCCCTTACTTTCCAGGCAAGTATTACAACATACACAGAAGCAAACCACTAGGTGTGCAACTGAACACACAAATTTGCATATGTGCATGAGTAATGCAAGTATTTTTCCTCTAAAGATAATGAACAAAAGTTAGTATTAAACTTGGTGACATCTGTAAAGAATCTACAAACTTTATGACTATGTTCTAAGGGAAAAAGCTAAAGGGCAGCAGTGCTCTGGCACATGAGAAATATTCTTCATGTATAGAGTAGCGAAATTATTTTTGGCTTCTGCATTTTCCCTTATGAAGAGAAACCCTTTTTTGACCAAATCACCAACAAAAATCTTACATACTGACTTAGCATACTGAATCACTGACAAGACGGACTCAGATGTAACTGAGCAGACCTAGAATGAAAATATTAAAAAACAACGCAGCACTACCTGAATTCTGCCTACAGCAGCAGAACATTTTAAAACTTCTGCTACAAGAATTAGTGAAGAATTAATTAGCCAAAGCTGAAAAATAATTGCAAAGTGATAATCTACTGCAGTGAGCTTGGCTTTTTTTGGTCTACTCTCTAGACCTCATCTGTAGCTTCAGGAAGAGAGCGCAGCAGTAACAGTGAGCTGTGAGAAATCAAAGACTGTGTGTGGGTGCCTCAGTCAATCAACACTGCTGAGCACCCAGGTCATAGCTGCATAACCCAAGAAACTCCCAGGAAGTCAACTCAACAACAGCAACAACAGTTGCTGTTTTCCATTATCTTCCCCCACTCAGGTGGCGAAGATTAAAGCACTATTTCTGAGCACTTAGGGGGTGCAATAACAACTTTTACATGGTAGGTAAATGTTCCTCTTCCTTGGCAAGTGTATCCTATTGGCCTCTCCAGTCGCATGAAGTCAGCATTGTTACATATTGCCCTTATTTTTAGGCATTTTAAAGCATTTCAGTCACTCCTATTTAGAGTTCTGTTCATTATTTTTATTTCCCTGAACCTCTTAGATTCTGTTCTCTTCCAGCAAGCTTTTTTGCTATTTGTTCTCTAAATTCCAGAACTCCTGTCCATAGGGAGTGGAACCCACACTGTCAAACCAGATAGGAAATCACCTTACACTTTACAGCAAGGGCAGGAAAAAAAACCGTTTGCACCCTACTGACATAACACTGGGTCTGCCTTTTCACCAGAAAAACTGAACTACAAGCCATTGAAAAGATTCAGCCCCAGTAAAAGCAAAGGGAAGCATGAAATACTTCAATCAGTTTAAGAGAGCTTCATGCTGTAGTTCACAAGTGTTAAACACAGAAAAGTTATGGTAAGGCATAACATCTCCTTGCATAACGTCTATGAACAATTTTTCCAAACATACCTTAGAATGACTTTCTATTCTTCTGGGGGTTTTCAGAGGATATCCATTATTCCTAACAGCATGAAATAACATCCTAACAGGGACAATATCATCCTATTTTCACAGTCCTTTTATTTTCAGACTTTAAGGAATAATGAACATTATTTCCATGTAAGTAAAACTCAAACCTCACTTTTGACTGGGGGGATTGATGTGTGAACTCCATGCCAGTAAAAGCTACTATTTTGAGCAGCAGCTAATGATTTACTGAAGTAAAAAGAACCCTCACTGTCACAACAGCAAGGGTTGAAAAAAAGTAACCTCTCCCTTCTCTCCAATAAGAGGAAATCAAGATGAAAATTTATCTTGAAAGACGCATGTACATATGAGTACTATATATTCAACACAGAAAAAATACAGTTAAGATGGATTTATTTTCTTGAGAAAAAAATTATATTTCTCTTCATGTCCTCATTTCCAGGAGATATTAGTATAAGATATAAGAGTTCTTTTCATAACACTGTTGGGAAGTGGACACTGCTACACTTAGCTTCCTGCTACAATGAAACCAATTTTAAATAGAACAGTATCGGCAAATAAATACAAACTGAAGACCTAGCCTGTGAAAAAAGCCAAAATGAATCCAAAAAATGCTTATTTCAGACTTTTTCCCCTGGGATCTGAAAAATATATTCCAGTTCCTCTGTCCCATGCCTCTAATCCTCTTACAGGCAGTCATTCTCTTTACAGCTCTTTCATTATGCTTAATTTCTGAAACCACATCAGTGGCATTCAGTACATTCTCGCAGCAAGGCTTTGTGTAACAGCGTATCTTTATATCCCACCTGAGAAAAATCTTCAGAGAATGAACACAAACACTTTCCTTCTGACTCCTTTCATCATGACAGTCATCTGTTTACATACTCAATATGTAAGAGATACTTTAACATTTTCAAATTTACGGTAGTATTAGGCATCTCTGATCACTTCAGTTTTCAGTTTTCCCAAGTACTATTTGTTATTTCCTTGCACAAAGCCTTATCTGATTTAGAAATTTATTTTTCCTTCTGAGATTCATAACCACATTCCATAAATATACTTAGAAATTAAAGAATGCTGCTAAAATTACTTGGAGTAAAAATGAACTAACTTATGGCCTACCCTTGATAGTTCAGCATGGGTACATTTGTAATCAATACTTGGTTTTCACATGGGTACAACTTTTCACTCTATGTCTACAAAACAATAAAAGGTAAGAAAAAGGACAGCAGTGACCATGTATAGTGAAAATAATTTGATTTTACACAGAGTCCTTCATTGTTCATCTGTCCTTAAGCACGTCACAAAACAGCAAGCCTCCTAGGTGCAGCTCACCTCTGACCAGAGGAATCTCATCCTGAGAGGCTGCATGCGAACACAAGACACTCGAGAAACATTTACTCTGTTTAAGAAAACCTGAGAGTATAATGCTGCATGTACTTAGAATTCTAAATTATAAAATAAAGTATGGGAAATCAGCACTGTAAATGTATGTTGGATGCAACCTGTCTCTTGAATACAAAAAATAAAAGTAGTCCTTAATATCTGAGGTTTATGTTGCATTTCTCATATCACGTCTAAACTCTGTATATAAAACAATGCAAAACTCTATGCAGATGGGAGAACTTCATCTCCTCCTACATGCTGAGGCCCAGACTGAAATCTCCAAAGTGACTGGTGCTTGTACACTTTGCAATACGCTAGAGGACTCCAAATCAGGGAAATAGTATCATAAAACCAAAGAAACATTCCCAAAGGTAAAAGCTTTCTTACTAAAAGCTTACTCTTTGTAAAGGCAAGTTAGCCCTCTCAGGCAAGCCACAGCCTAACTTTTGCAGTTCTTTGTCTTCCACTTCCACCCTATGTCAGCAGCATTAACCTTCTGTTTCCGTCATCATACAAACCAGACAATGCTCACCTTTGGTCTCAGTAACAAGCTGGATAAAGCTGTCTGTCTATATTATCATTTCCTCTCTTTCTACTTAATAGCTGCCTTTTTTGTCTTTAATGAACACTGTGGTACAGATAGGCCAGACATAATCCTGCAGTAGGAAAAAATGGCAGATAATTTTACCATGAAAGCACAAAGCTCAGTTCTGTACATTTTATTAATCTTGTCCCATTGAACAAATAACTATCAAAAGCATACACAATCCTAAAAATGGAAGCTTTCCATAAGGAAAATCCTTCCGGTGTGATGAAACACACAAGTTATCAAAACAGGATGTAGAACAGAGAGCACACGTGCATTACTTCAATTGTTCTGGCATTAACCCTTCCTAGTTGAATTAATCTTTGGAGTAATGTTGTATTTTTTTCTAAAGCAAGTATGCTCTGTTCCTAACTCTATGAAGCCTGCAGAGATAACTGGGCACAAAAGTGAACGCAAGTTGGGAAGCAGTCACCTATCAAAGAACACGGTAAACTCCTAAGCCTCTTACATAAAGATTACTGTCGCCTTGAAACGGATTACAGTCAGGGTGGCCAGAAAAGCTCTGAGACAGAAATTAACACCGTCTGCCATGCACCCAATGGCTTGATTATTCCAGAATCTGGAGAACAGGGTTGAAGACATCATATCTCTCATCTCATTTGGTACATTTCATGAGTGGGTAAGAGCGGTTCTGGAGTTCTGAGATTCAGAAACAAACAAGCAAGCAAGCCCCTCCTCTTCCCTCTGCTCCACCCTACACAGACATAGAAAGGAAACATTCATTTTATAATGGCAGTGTTTATTTACATGAGAGAAGGTTTACACAAGTTGAAAAGTTGTTTCAACAGGAATCCAACAATCAGTGCTTTTGCCCGTCTTCAAAAAAAGGGATGACTTTTAAGATTTGATGATGTACTTTCAGAAGACCTTGATGATCACTTGGGAAAAAAGTACCAGGAATCAACTAAAACAAACAAAAAAATTACAAGAGTGACATTAGTTCTATATAACCATCCATACACAAACACTTGAAAAAACAACATTCTGCCCTTTTAGCTACCTTCCCTCCTATAACCATACTGCTGTGTTAGCTCTATCCCCACCCTGTGAAAAGCATGGCCTCGAAATCATATCTGTTCATTTTAACAGTTTGGCTGAAACAATCCTGCAACAAGTTACAACATTGCTGTGACCATCCCTGGAAAACATCAAAGATCAGGCAGATTATGTTCAGTTGTCTGTCACAGGTCTGAGATCTAATACGTTGGTAAATAAATGCTATTTATTGGCATGCCATATAAAGGCAAATGGAATGCAACTTGTTTTCCCATGACATGGGCTACACAGATGTTGCTGCTCAAACAATTTGGAACTCGGCTCATGACTAAGTTTAATGTAATTATTTCTGTAACTCCCTCCATCTCAAAAAGCACGTATGTCTTCTCTATAGTTCTTGCCAGTAAAAAATCTTTTTTAGAAGTAGTTAAAACTGCAAATGCAGGATGCATTCTTAAAGAAAAACACATGTTCCGTTAATATGAAAAACAGTCATAACAGTGAAAAGATAAAATTTTGCCTTTAGAACTTACACTTGAAAAGTAGGTATGGTTACGTCAATTTTAGGAAAAAGAGCTGTTCATCTGATTAGTTAGCTACTGTGAGGAATGACAAAAACTAAGGCAAGGCAACCTATCTTCTTTTAAAAGGATAAATGTCACGCATTTGCCTTGCGTGATCAGTAAGAGAAAAATTTTGTCTTATCTTTTTATGTGGACTACACTTTCTCTCAAAAGTAATCTCTCCCACAAACCATCCATGAATTTCTGTTCATGTTCTATCTAACAAGAGACAGGCAATACCACATGACAGGATATAAGTATTATAATTTACATATACACAAAACTGCCCTTTTTCAACAAAATGTTTTCATGTCAATTTTTCAAGTCAGCAATTAAGAGAAGTCATATGACATCTGAGAAAAAAGATACCTTCTGGGGAAACAGAATCTCCATTCATAAATGCTGGTGCCTAAAAAAGAGAAAAAAAAAGGAAAGGAAAAAAACCCCCAAACAACATATCAGTATTTACTTAAGGTTTCACAGATAGCACCCAAACTCAACGGTATTTTAATGCTCAAGTAAAGCGATACTAACAAAGCCAGAACTTTCTGTTGTCCCCACAGGACAATATTCTACCTTACAGATTTCTCACCCCCATTCTCACCCCCACTGTACAAATTTCTTTGTTGCTCATAAATGACAAAACAAGCACATGAACAATGAGTGATAGATTACACCTTACCTAATGTAAAGGGGATTTTTGATGACTGTATCATCTTTGAGAGTAACAGGATTTGTTGTTTACTAACTGCTGCACAGTTACTGTACATGTTTCACTGTCAGGTATGCATGTGAATACATACACACACATACAATTTACGTTAAATACACGCAAACAATTTCAAATAAATGTGTGATGATACTCTTTTACAATTCCATTTTGACAGAATAATTCAATCCTGTGGAAAGTGACCATTTGTTTTAAAACTCAGGTCTGGCATTTCAAAGCTGGATATGCCACTATTTGTAGTGCACAGCCTGACTTGTCGTGTAATTTAAAGGACAAAATTAAAGGTGCTTTTAATGTTTCTGGAATCACCCTGCCTCATGATGAGGATGCAACAATTTTCCAGTGTCCTTCCTTAGCAGAGCAGCACTTGGGCTGAGCTGCACTGATGTTACACAGCCTGCCTGCATCTGAGCAGGCACAAGGCTCTGAACACTGAAAAGCAGAACAAAACCTGTGAGGAGGGAAGGGAGAAGTAGGATTCTTCTTCCCACTTTACCCAGGGTAATTACCTGCACAGGCGGGTTATGTGACCGGTCTGAAAGGCAGTACCAGTAAGACAAACATAACCCATATCACCAGACTATCCCCTCTCTTTCCAGCAAAACCCAAGATTTATCTCATAAGGCAGGGAGAACCAGAGGTCACCATGTATAAGCAGGCGCCTGCCACTTCTGGGATAACTCCTCAAAAAGCTTGAGATAAGGACTCAGTATTTTCCCACCAGGACCAGATCAAAATCTCATCCCACTGAACCAGGAATCTCTTCACTACACAACACTTTCATCTGGAACACCATTTAAAACCAAATAAATAAATTATTAATAAAAATAAACTCCACACTAACAACCCCACCAACCTTTTGTTTCACAACTGGCCACTGTACAGAAAATTCTACCTTTACTAAATCCCAAATGGAAATGTCCTTACAGAAAGCATGCAGGGAGAAAGGCAGCCAACAAACTTTCCTGCTTAGATCTGAGTTATTCAAAACACGTTAGTAAATAGGCAGATTCAAATTTGGTTGGAGCTTTTTTAAAATTATAAGGAAAAGTCAAATATTTTTCCCTGTAGAACACTGTTCTGCATTTTATCAAAAGTGACATCATTTAGCAAAGCTTTCCTAGTTCACTTTCCAGCATCAGTTTCCAGTGAGAAACACAGCTCTATTAACTATATATAGATTGTCTTGGAGATTTTCCAACTTGCAAAGTCCTCAGCAGCTTCTTCACAGAGCAAGGAATTCTTAGGATTAATACTAAACAAAGGCTTGGCGGTCCTGGTCAGTTTTAACAGGTGACAACACTCAAAAGCCTGAAAATAAACAGTGTATCTTAGCACTAACACATTCATTTACGGAGCTCTACTCCTCCTGGGTTTAGTGTGCAACATATACTGAGAACTGGAGCTGAGACAGAGATTAAACAACTTTCAGAAGCTAGAGTACACTAGAAATTTTCATCATGCAGCATTAAAATTCAACAAGATTTGTAGTTGCAGGGGTCTGGTGTAATTTTGGCTGATTCAAAAGTTCAGTATGTGCTCTTATATGCACAGATTATCTTCTATCTCTTTGGAATTGACTGGTCATGGCAATTCACCTGCTGTGGATCATTCTTAGTTTGCCCCCAGTACAGATGACAGTACACATTCCAACCACCTAGAAACTCACTCAGTGGAGTGGAAATTCCCCAACCCAGACAAGCCTTTCTAGTTCCCCATCTGTAAAGTAACAAAAGGTCAAATAATTTTGAAATCAACTGGACTATCATGGGAACTACCCAATCAAAACCTATAGGAAATTCTAATTACTGCACGCTTGATAAGCCTTTGGTAAGGAATTGAATGTTTTCCATTTGGTTCCATTATAGTTCTCTTGTTCACCACGAAAACTGTTTCACAGCAATACTGAGTGTTGCCTTTTGGCTTTTGGTGTCTTCTTTGGGGTTTTTTTGTTTTGTTCTGGGGTTTTTTTGAGAACTCAATATATCTGATTTAAGGCAATTATCACCCAGCTCAAAAGTGCTGCAACTGGAATCTGATGCTGGAAAAAGATTTGTAGGGAACCAGCTCTCACTGCAGAAGTAGCTCAGAAATTTTGCAGTAGCTGAAATATATTTCTCACTGTACTTGCATACAAGACCTCTGCTTCAGCTTTTGTTATTCTGTTTTTTATCCAGGAGCTAATGGATATAAATTAGAAGAAAACGTAACTGCTTTTAGGTTAAATTTAAAAATAACAACAAAAACCCAAACAAAACCCCCTGCAAACACAGGCAGCTTTCATTTGAAATCACCACAGCCATTAAAATTCTGCAGCCAACACTCACGTACTTTCACTTCAGTGTGAAAGAGATGAATGTCTGACAACCAAAGCATGCAGTTTAGTGTAACAGACAAAAAAATACCTGCTTAAAATGTGCAAGTCAACCTCCCTGCTTATATTTAGAGTTCAACTGTCCACAGTTCCTATTTCAAGGCCATTTTACTTTTTTTAGTGATTGCAGATTGGCAATTGCATGCAGCATGAACAGTATTTAATAGAGTATTGCATATTTTCCCTGTCTGGAAAGCACCAAAAGGCAGCACCCTACAAAGATGCAATTAAAATACTTAGACTGAACTGCAACAGAATGATGGAAAGAAGTTATGTGGAAACAACTTCACAAAAACACTATCACTTAAAGAAAAGAATGTGAGGCACCAAAAAAGACAGGAAGCGATACTATTTGATAAGAAGGGAAGCTTTCATAATAAAAAAGGCATTAAAGTTTGAGACAAGGTATCTATTTTATGAACTGATTTTACTAACTTCCTCCCCTCCCAAAACAACGGAAAAAAAAGGTTTGTTGTTGAGAAACAAAAGAAGGCATACTGCTGATTTAATAATTATTTACTCTGTATGCCTCAAAGTACCAAGAACAGAGAATGCAAAAGCAAATATTCCTTAGCACATCTGTCACCACTGAAATACATTTGGACTTGAAGTTTTTGTTGCATTTAAAGACTCATAAATTTGAAAGTACAGAGGAGGTGAATACTTGCTTATAGCTGCGACTGACATGTCTTAAAAACATATTTGAATTCCAAACTAGAGTTTTTCTTTCATTTAAAACCTACAGTTTCATTAATCAACATTCACAAAAGCAACCACAGAGGTACTTTTAACTAAGTGCTGAAAGCAAAGTATCTGAATAGGAAAAATAGGAAAAATAGGAAATATGACACAACTTTATGACTTAAACCAACATTTCTTTGCAATTGACAGTCTTATTTGCTTGTCACAAAACAGCATCCAGGACAACACATTCTTACTAGAAATGCTGTTGGAATGTTGACTGCACAGACAGTGGACGGCGTGTCCTCTGACACCTGAACTTACATAATTACTGTGACTGTTGAGGCAAAACACTGGGTGCCCTGGCAGCCATGCACATGTGCAAAATACCTGCTGCACTCATGTGGTCAATCACAGCATGTTACAAAAGAAAAAGTAATACTTGGGGGCACTTTTCTCCATGTAATTTCTGGTAACCTTGCTCAATTTCTGGCATCCAAACTTGCATATTTAAAAATGGAAAAAATTCTCCTCCACTAACATTCGCACATGAAAGCATCAAACCTGCAGGACATTTTTCTTGCCTGAACAGGAAACCTGCATGTTTTAATTTTATGTTAATTTTCAGAATCTGACAGGTATTCTTTAGGAAACATTCAAATAAGCATCCCCCTCTCTTACAGCATTGCATTTAATTATGCAAGTAGACAAACAAAGGATCTGTTTAGTGATTAGGGACTACAGTCAGCTAGTCAATGAGTTCTAACACTGGGTGGTAACTCATGGCAACAGGGGAGACAGAGAAGACAGCAGGCTAGATACAAATAGCGGTCCATCTTGCTATTCAGGATCAGAAGAAATAGCACTGAAGAGGGAGAAAAAACAAAACAAAACAACTCCACCAGAACAGTAATGAATCTGCCAGAAAGCACAAATGGACCACTGCAATGAAAGGTTTGTATCACAACACTTACATTTCCCCCACAACCTTTATGCTCCTCTTTTTACTTTAATTTTTGCTTAAGGATCATTTCAGTTTAGCTGCTTTATTTCAGTTTTGGAGCTCTGAACAATCTTTTCCAATTAATCATTAAAAAAAAGGGGGGGGTGTGGAAAAAAAGTAAATATCCTTACTGACTGCACAATCGATTGGGCATCCTCATCACTGCAACAAAATGGGCTGCCACTCACCAGAACATTTGTGCTGAAAAATAAAAATAAAAACATGCTTTATCCATCAGTGGAGAAGAGCTACACACAATGAAGTACTTATGGAAAAAAAAAGCACCATCACATACAGAGCTCAGAAATGTGTATCTGCAAGAAATGAGGAAGCCAAAACCACAAAGTAATGCTGGAAGGAACAGGTGTGTGGAAGGGTGTTCTTTGTTTCTTTGAGCTTAAGGAGGTGTCTAGGCTGTGTATTCTGTATTAATGCAAGCAGTGCTCATACTCAGGGATTCTGGCTGCTAGCTTGGGTACAGTGCAGAGAACCACAGTCAAGAAACTAAATCCCCCCAAGAAGTCAGCAGAAATAAACTGGCACTTCCCAAGGGAGTTGAGGAACATCTAGATGGCTAGCAGAGATGATGTGAGTATACCCCACCTCTTGTGCCTTGAAGGATGGCCAGATTCTGTGGCAGATCATGGAAGTAGCAGCAGGTTACTTCAGCAACCTACCTGCAGTATCTAACAAGGAAAAACAGGCCAAAATTCTGCTCCTACATAAAGCAGCAGATACCCGTAGTATTTCCAGACAAACCCTGGGACCACAGCCTTTGCAGAAATGTTTCCCTATGAATCTATATCCTCTCACACCAAAAATGAGTTTGATCATGGCTTTTTAAGGTCCTACAGAATAAACTGCACAAACTTCAATTCCCCAAAGCAACAGAATGAACAGTGACAAGAGGACCAAGATTCTCCCAAAACGATTCAGAACAAACACTCTGGGGCCATTTCTCAAAAGCTGAAGTAATGAATGTCACATTTATGTAACCAATATATTTCTGGAACCACTTACCACTAAATCACCATCATACAAGGTGCAATTAGTCAATCATGCTCTATTATCAATCAAACCCATGAGTATTCATTAAAAAAAAATTAAGCAGTTCATGGACAGATAAAACACGTTGTATAGCACCAGTACTAGCACAATACAAAGAGCAAGAGATGTGACTGGATACTTACCACTTTATAGTACCTCCATCAACTTTTTTATGAAGCAAAGCTTTCCAGTGTTCATGGGTAGATTTAATAATTTCAACAGCAAAATCCTAGTTTACAACAAGGAAAGCTTTGTAAATTAAAATGTTATTTAACAGGAAAAAAGCCATAGAACTAGTTTACTAAAACATACTATTTCACGTGTTATTTTAAGACACCTCCTTTGAGGCCTCATTAAATTTCTGGAGAATGTAACACCTTTTTTATGGAAAGAAACAAACTTCACTATTTTTCAAATATACTGGCAGCACATTCAAGACTTTTCCTCAGTCTGCAGCCAGAAAACATGAATGCTACATGAAAGAAATGAAATCCGCACTAGATGCTATGGAGATCCCTACTGCTGTAGAAAACTGTACCAGGCCCTAAATGGGATCAAGTGTGTGAGCTATGACTTAGAGACACAGGTCAGGGTCAGAGCTAGGGTTTCCCCTCTAGTGGCAAAATTTGCATTCACTTCATTAATGCCTAATCATATACTTAAGCATTTGCAAGAACGTAACATGTCAGCTGCTTAACAGTTTCTGCTTGTTTAAAACAAAAATAATAGTTGGGGTGGGGGGGGAGTTGGGATGAAAAAGTTTCCAAAAATTAAAGTAAAGTAAGTCCTCAGTGTCCAGATGATGACTGCTAGACTTGCAAAAAGCTGCCAACTGAACATTCACATTTGTTAACGAGGAGTGACTTGGAAAAGTGCCACTGGAACATTGTGAACTTCACCAGAGCTGCTGGAGCACAGCCACAGCTACCTCGCCACATCCTGGGTCTCTGGAAATGCTTGAGAATTATTCAAGTGTTCCAAACCACCTATCTCAGGGCACTAAGTGCCTCCAGGCTGAACTTCAATGGCCTGACAGGGATATGCAGCTCTACTGTAACTCTACAGAGCAGGAAAACCTCTAAGAGCAGTTCCTGACAGAGCAAGGGAGAGATGAGGTTATCAAACCTTCCAACTCCACATCTGATTGATTTAAAAGACAGTTTTAGTGCAGAGGGGAGTCAGGGCATTTCTTTAACCAGATAAAACATGCAAAGTTGCCTGTGCTGGTTAGAAGGCGTTATGTAACTTTGACAGCACCCTGCAAGGCTGAACTGGCTGACACATGGACATCATTCATGAGAAACCTGTGATTCTTTGCCAAGAATAATCTACAGAGAGCGTGCAATACACAAGTTGCAAAGCAATTCTACTCAAATCACATCCAATTTCTCTCGAAAGATCCAGGTATTTCCTTCAACAAGGTCTATTCCCTGGCCCCATCTCCTTTCAAACACTGGCCATTTTTACTGTAGGTAGTTTTAAAAGCCACTCATTGTTTTCTAAAAAAAAAAAAACAGGAAAATAATTTTTCGGCCTTCAAGCCAAACGCTTCAAATGTTTTATCACAGAATCACAGAAAAAAGTATACCTTGAGCAAATACCAAATATGAAAAATCTGTAACCCACTGTCATAAACTGCATACCCGTAAAAAAAAGTCAGAAAAATTTACCAGCAGGACTGAAAAAACACCTGAAAAGACAACCTGTTCATTACTCTGACCCAGAAAATGAAAATGCTTTGAAAAACACCTACAAACACACAGATGCATGTGTAAATCTCATCAGGATTAGAACTAAATGGTTTTTTTTGCAAACTTTAATGATCTATGCATTTTCCCTGAATAAAATGGAAGACAGAAAACATTATTTAATCCTAGCTTAATAAATTGTATGCAAAAGTCTCTCCTATCAAAATTCTATTTTTTAAACCTCCTCCTTTAAAATTCCAAAAATTCTAGGATGTATTATAAAGGCCACATGACAGAATTACGCATTTTTAATTTTGCATTATCTTCACCTTGTCTTTAAATTCTCCATTAAAAGCAAAGTGATTTTCTGGTTTACCATCAGGGACTTTGTATAATTGGAACCAGTCAAGTGTAGCCTCAAGATAACCTGGTTTGTGCTTCTTGACATCATCGATATCTGTAGGTTAAAAAGATTAAAAAACATAAATAAATAAGGACTGATAATTTTTACTCACAGGTTTCATAACATTCTTTTTTTAAGTTTCCTAAAGGATATGCAGCAATTTGATTTCACTGAATACTTTCAAAGTCATTGGTAAACTTCACTGTATTACATTAGCTGCCCAGAGATGCTAGCTTATGATTCCACAACCACACTAAGCAGGTAAACCAGTCGTCTCCTGCCCTTCCTTGATTAAGACCCAAAGGTACAATGAATAAAAGGACCATATTTGTGACAGGAGAAGAAAATTACATATTTATCTCAGTAGGTACCTCTTGCAATACTTAGATTATTCACAGAGGCAATTTTTCCCTCCAGCAACTGCAGGGGCTAGGAGCATTTTCCGATAATGAAAGAATAGCTATAAAAACAATTTCAACACAATGGATCTTTACACCAGCACTTCTAAACAAAATACAGGCTTGACTTGTCAACATTATATTAAAAGGCATCCTTTTGCTCACATTAGTTCCAAATTCATCCCCTTCAAGACAAGACAGATACGTGCCAGGAGCTCTAAACATTAACTTTACTGATAACCTTGTGGTATCTGCATATTTACAGTCTTAAACAATTCTACCTCTACCTCTATAATCCCACTGTAGAAAGATGTGACAGGACACAAAGAGGAATGTATGTCATTTGTGGGACACCCTTGTGAGGCAGAGATGAACACTGCCATGGTGTGTACAGGGAGATGAAACATCACAATAATTCTGCTTGAAGACTACAGTGCCGTATCAGCGATGAAGTTCCTGATCTTACACCCTTACCTGCTGTGCATATCAAATTTTAACAGGCTATCCTTTGAGACCACCAGCACTTCTGTCACTTGCAATGGCATGGTCCTATTAACCCCTTGACAAATTAACTCTCTGGCAACACGTTTACATGGCAAAGCTTTCAACACTGTTCTAATTATTTTGATATAATAAAGGATTTTGTCCTTCCCAGAAGCCAGGTACTTTGTAACTGGTGTAATCTTCTATTTCCTTTCCACAGTCACTTCTGATGGAAATGGGAGCTGACTTTTTACTGCTGTAGTCTAACAACTATTTCATAACCTCACTCTGCTCAGGCCACCTTCCATGGTGTTACTCTCCTCTAGTGTTTTGCAAGTCACTCGCTCATGTCTCCCTTCCTTATTCCTTCTTGCTGTCTCTCAATATCGTGTGGTTACTTCATTATCTTCTCCCACAGATATGTCTCACTTAATGACATCTGGTTGGCAGTGATTTCTGCTAAGATACTCTTCTGTCTATCCAGTCCTATAAAATCAGTTGCTTAGTCCATGGAATTGATACCTGGTCATGTGCTTTCCACCTTTAGGTGCCTAAATGTCTTTTTAAAATTTCATTGTGAACCTGAACAAAGAGATTAAAGTACTTCTGAAGAGAAAACAAGAGAAGAGAAAAGGTCTTGTGCTACAGACCATTCAATTCTCATTAGACCACCAAGAGAGATGACATGTAGACTGAACTGGGAGGCCAGATCTATGTGAAAAGACATTCTGAGTGTTAATAGGCACGTCATAGATGCCACTCCCAAATTCCACTGTATTACCACTACCCAAAGAATAAAACATAAAACCTTGAAGAACCCCATGTAAATTTTTGCTTTTCCACACACTTAACAGGGCTACGTGTTTATGGACTCAGAGTAAAACACATTTTGAACTTGGCTGCTGGCCATCTGTCTGTAGGAGATCAGGGAGTTTCACTGGCAGAATCCCAGAAAAAAGCAAGGGCACATAAGGCTGGGCTAGAGGCAGGTCTTCTAGCTGGAATACGTGTTTAAGAGCACAAGAAACTTTTCACTAGGGTGGGTGGGCAAGACCAACCAAGAAGGAATGATTTAGAAAAGGGTGGGATCTTGGCTGCAGGCAGAATGCTTCATTCGGGCACTAATAAAACTGCAGCTCCAATTCAAATCAGTTTCAAGACTCCAATGTATCATTCTGTCCTCTCCAAGCAAAAGAACATCCCTCCTCCAACTTGAGCCCTTGTCATCTCCTCCTCTTGTGAGGTTTGAATTCACAATATCTAACACTTGTTGAAGAGACAGTATCTCCTCAAGTCTGTAAAGCAAACCAGGCTGCTGCAGCAATTTCCTTGGCTCCCAGCAGTAGACAAACTCCAGACCTCCATCTCCAGCCGCTACTTAAATTAAAGCATACTTTCTCACACTACTGCTCCTTTTTGCTGGTTCCCGTTCCAGCAAATGCCTCTCCTAACTCTGCTTCTCCATTCCCCCTACTTGGTTATTTGCCTTTTGCTCCCATAGAAACTGCTCATCAAAAGTGCTTTACAGTCTACTAACTAGCACTTGGTACTGCTCCATCTGTTGTCCCTTATTTATAGATTTTATTTATACTTATTTTAAGGACTCAACTATTAGGATAGGCTTTGGGACAGACTCCCATTATCTCCTTATGACAGAGATTCTATCTTTGTGGATAGAATCCTCTCCCTGAATTTCACACTCTCTCTACTTGAAAATACCTTGCTTAAGTAAAATGGCTAAACACAATCAGACTACAGAATTCTATGGATGCTGTATATTCTGGTTTTGAGGACCTAAAAAGCAGGGCATTGGTTGCTTTTATTTCCTGGGTTCCTTGCAAGTTACTCTCCTTCATCCCTATGCTTCACTGTTCTTTACTATAAAGGACAGCTACTGAACATCAAATGAAATTTGAAAGCTTGAATTAAAAAAAAATAATCCAGAACATCTGTATTATAATGGAAGTTGGTGGTAAACAGATTAAAAAAGTGCAACAATGCAGCAAAACAAACCCCACAAAAGTATCAATGCTGTTGCTGTCGAGTCAGCACGTATTACAAAATACAAGGCAAACAGCAGCTCTTGCATCACTCAACAGCCACCTCTCCAGTTCATTAAAAGTCACCACAGAAAAACTTGAAAGACAGTTTGTCTTCCACTGAAATCTAAACAGCCTCTGTGGGATATCAGGGGGGAAAGGAGAAAAACCAAAATCAGAAGAGTAAGAAATGAAAGGTAAAAGAAAAGATCACAATAAGCAGTACACTCATTTACTAGTATCTATAGAAGATAGCTACAAATTATTATGGTTTTTTTAAAAGCAAACAACTTAGATGTCTTTCCTGCAACAAACACTATTAAGACACTTTTTTCTGATCTGGACCGCTTATCTTCCCTTAGTGCTATGTACTCACACTGATGTCAAAAGGGGCAGGTTTGGGAGTAGCAAGCATGTACGTGGCCCAAAGCAGTTTCATCTCTGCCAGCAAGCCCTGCTCCAAGTGGCAGAGCAGGTCACATTCCCGCAGGTACGTTATCAGCATGGCCCCACGGGGCCCTAAGTGGGAATTTCTCTATGCTGCCTCCATAAAACCATAGGTCTCATCTTTCTGGGCACCAAAGTTAAGCACCAAGGATTAAGAAGAGACAGCAAATCACATTAAGGGTTGCAGTTCAGTGTCAATAAGGAAAATCTCCAGAAGCTGGCACCAATAACTGCTGCTAGCTCTCTGTCAAGGGAGTGAGCCAATGTGAATGCAGATCCCAATTCTAGCTGGCTTTACAGAAGAGAGCAACAAAAGCATTTGTACAAAACTACCATTTTTAGTACAACAGATGCTGCTTCTTGCAAGCAAAGCTACAACAACATGTTTGCAGTAAGCTTTCTAAACAAGGTCTGTGGGAAGAGAGGACATATGTTTTTAATAACATCTCATAAACATTTACAGGAAGCAGCAGCTACATTCCATATAAAGGCATTTGGTGTATTTTGTGCAGGGGGTAGGAGGGGAGCCTTGGTACAGCTAATTAATTTCTTTATACTGAGTGCTTACACAAATCCACAACAAAGGTCTTCTGGGCCTCTGCTGCTGCTCTGTGAATAAACACACTCACATGCAAAGGTCTGTAACAATATTATGCCTTAGTTTTGCCATTTAGGATTTGATCACTTAACCCTGTCTTGAGATGCATATTGTAAAAGCAGCATGGCAACACAGCACCGTTAACTACACCAGTGCCAGCAAATGGCAGCACAATAAAGCCAGCAGACATCACCAACTGCTGTTGAATATACCCTGGCATCTTTCCAGTGAGCAATGGCAGCAGAAATGGCTGCTATGATTCCAGACCAGTAAATCACCTCCAAAATGCCATCCAGCATACATGATTAGTCCAATTTGCTGAAGGAGGGCAGGATGACCTTTCAAAAGTCAGACTTCATAAACTGCTTCAAACACAATTCCTGCTTCAACTGCCAGTGATTTTTAAAACCTCTTGACCGATATGAAGATGCCATATGCATTTAGACCAAATCACAACACGAAAGTATCACTCATTCTTTCCAACCACAAACTAGTAAAGCACATCACATATACAAGTGAACTCTAATATATTAAATTCAATCCCAACTATGAGATAAGCAGACAAGCAACAAGCAACCTTTCTACTCCAAGAATTTACTTCTCCTCCCGGCTNAAAAAACCCCCAAACAACAACAACAAAGAAACAACCAAAACCAAAAAAACCCAACAAACAAAAAGCAGCAACATAATAAAGAAACCAACCAGGCCTATTACACCACAAAGATTTAGTGTTTTAGTCTGCAAGGAGTTTTTAGGTCCTTTCTTAGAGTTGCTTGGTCTAAAGATGCTCTGCTGGTCCACTAATGGCCATCTGCCTAGCAACTGCCTGAGCAGAAACACAACAGCCACCAAGACAAATCTTACTGAAAGAGATAAATCTGAAGATGTCTAGTGGTAGTCTAAAAGAAACTTTCTCACATGGATATCTGCATCTGACATACAGTTTGTATTTGGTGAGAGACTGTCCCCACGCCCACCAGAATTAAGTGCTATTATTTTAAACAGATTACCTGACAAAGTCAGTCCAAAAAGACACCAAGTCCCTGTTATTCCTACTGATGACCCAGTTCCCACTTAAATAGGTACTAAGCATTGCTCATCATTCCTGGATACTGTCACTGTAAACAAGAGTTTCTCACTGCTCTGTGTGAAAGAGAGAGTTCTAGGCAGGGTTTCCAATTTAAACCAGTATTTATCAATAAATGCCTGCACGACACAGTCCAGCGGAGTGCTATGAATAAACAATGAGAAGCACTCAGATGTTGTGGCTTCTCAGTTCTGAGCTCTGTGAAGTTTCAGAAAAATCAATTGCACTTATGAGAATGATCACGATCCCAGAAGGAGAATATCCCAGGTACCTGGGGCGTGCTTAAAGCGGCAAGACGAGTTAACACATGGTGCGGGCTCAGGATGGGGTTTGCAAGTAATCACCACTCTAGTGTCTCGGAATTATCTTTTCCAAATGTTCACTGGGGGCTCTGCACATACTGAGCTGAAAGCAAATGGATGATTCTCAGTCCAGTTGGAAATGTTTAACAAATGATACAGAAGTGACTGGACAGGATTAGAAGGCAACACTTAGCCTCATCTTCCCCAGGAGGCCACCTCTGCAACACAGCAGCACATCAATTACTGAGGGAGGGACCGGTTTTATCTGTAGCTGCCCTCCCTTTATGCTGAAATAATTAACAACTTTGGGGAGGGGGAAAAACAAGTATAAAAGGACATATTGTACTGCCTGCTCTGACAGATTTGTTTGTTTTCAGACTGAAGAATGATTGCTGTTAAACACTGCAAGCCAGTCATGTTTTCTGAAAGCAGATGGGGGCTTTTTTCCTCCCCCTTTTCTTTCTTTTTTAAATCTTGGGCTGCAACTCCAAACCCCAAAGGGAAATCATATTAAACTGGATACATATTTCCACACTTCTCTGAATCTCAGGATAGTTCTCTTCTTGAAGTTTTTCCTGATAAGAAAGGATGCACACAGGAATCAACTACAGGCAATGGTTTGCCCATTCCTCACACTTTTTTTCTTTTTTTTTTTTTAAAGACTAAAGCTCTTACTCCTCCCCTCCCAAATAAACTTAAGCTGTAATAGAGCTGAAATAAATCAGTCATTACCTGGGGGGAAAAAACCCAACAAAACCAACCAAAAAAACAGAGAGCTTTCTTAAAAGACAGTTAACCCAAAATAATAAATAATATTGGAATAAACTGCCACAGTTTTGCCCCTACTTAGTAGACTCCTTCTGAATTCTTTCATCCACTTTTCTGACCACATTCTCTCAGAAATTGCTAGGGAGAAAAGGTAAGTCTTTAAGCAGAACAGTGTCTAGAAATGTAGTGCTAATCACTTTTCTTTGAACTACTGACACTTATATTGCATTTTGCTGCATATTACAGAGTGGTTTAAGTTGATACTGACATTAACAGCGAACTATTACTTACTCTTTCCTTAAGCTGAACTTCTTAATCTCTAACTGTCAAAGTAGTTAAAGAGTCATAAACACTATGTAGTAACTCATCTGCCCAATGATTTTAATCAGCATCAACCCAAGAGTTTCCTCATCTCCTCTTCTCCCCTTCTTTCCCCACAAGTCAAGTATTCTCCATGTGAAAGCAACCTGCAAGAAAACTGAGAATGAAGGGCTAGTCCAGTGACACATTACATTCAGAAACCATGAAAAAACCTCAATGGCTGAAAAACACAATTCCTTAAAAAGCTACTGGATTGTTCTGCTCCTACAGAAAGGCCACTCCGCACCTTGGTGTGCCCTACCAACAAAGAGCAGGCTCTCACTGTACGTACCTGATGGTATATATGCTTTTCGGTCTCCTAACAATCACTTTTAGACAAACCACCTCACTTAATTCTCATGATTCCCAGTAATACTCCATTTGAGGAAGAAAACTTCCATTAATCCAGAGAAAAACTGCACTTTACCTATGCTGTAAAAACTTAATTTCCTGCAGTTTTAACATATCTGCAATCAGAATTACATCTCATGTCCTATTCACATGGACACACTTCAGTATTCGAGTTTCGTTTGGATACTAGAAGAATGATCACAGGGAGGGCAAGTATGAGCAGGATATTTCCCCCTGAACAGCTAGTCATCATCAAGGTTGATTAGGGTGAGCTGCATTAGCAGTTTACTTTACAAATTTTCAAACTAAAAGGTGAAACCTAATTGTTCATACTAAGCAACAAACTTTGGAGGCAATCCTCTTAAAAGTGGCAAGACATTGGAAATGCCTTTTCAGAATGCAAGACAATGCCTTCAAATATAAAAGGAACAAACACTTTCAACAAGGAAAACAGTAGTGTGCTTCATAATTTAAGTGGGTAAATATGCACTGTTACACAGGAGATAAGCCTATCACTGTTTTGGAGGTCACTTTCTAAGGCAGTTGTTTCAGAGGTCAAAAGACTTTCTGCATGACACGTCCTCTTGAAAATCCAAGCAAACCATTTTAAAAGTTTAGTGTGAAAGCACATATGCCCTCCTTGAAGGAAGCACCTCTGACTTAAAACAACAACAAAAAAAGAAAAGTCTTGCCTTTCCACTGTCCACCTCTTCTTATCCTGGGTGGCCTAAACTCAGGTACCATTCTGCTGTGCAAGTTTCTGACATAACTGCATTAAGAAAGACAAAAATACTTGCCATGGATATTCTGAGCTTCTGGGTCATCTGCACTGATGGCAATTATCTTCCAATCTGTCTCTCCTTCATCAACAAGAGCTAAAACACCCAAGACCTTCACCTGAACAATCTCACCAGAAGAACGAATCTGAAACAGAATGTAATGCCACAAAGATTTGGAAAACAACACATAGAATTCCTCTTTTACCTTACAAAAAAAAATAGTTTCACATGTTTGGCCAGCAACCTATAAAAGAACTGCAAGATAGATCTGCAAACCCAGTACACACGTGTTTAGTATTTCTAGCCTTTCCCCCACCATTACTATTCTCCAACCCTCAGTTCTCCAGTCAGCATTTATTTAACTAGACAAGTAGCTAAAAATTTTTTCCTCCCCTTTTACCCTAGTTCCCCCATACTTTCTTGGTCTTCCCCCCAAACTCCAAGTCAGAAGTGTCTCATACTCATTTTTTAACTTCTTCCTGTCCCTTCTCATGGTCCTCAGTTCTCTCTTGCTATTCCTCCCCCTGGACTCCAATATACACATATAAACACACAGCACTCCCCCAGAAATATCATCACAACAATTTTTGCATTTTCTTAGGAACCTTCTCCCTACCTGCTAGTATTTCCTTTTTACCTCTTTCTGGACCCCTTGAAATTCATCTTTAAGTTTCTTACCCCAAATAAAGCCACTTTCACTGAGGTGATCATTTAAATCTCCCCTTACCTAAATATCCTAAGAGATCCCTCTTTCAAACTCATCCATTTCATAACCCCATTTTTGATACACAGCATTCCTCCATTCTTTGCTGCCTCTAGATATGTAGAATTTTCTTTCCGTGAGCTAAACCTTTCCTTTATACCTACTAATGGTGTTTGCTGCACCTCTTTTTCATCCATCCACTCCATGACTCATAACTCTGCAACACTGCAGCAGGTTCCTGTCTTCTCTAGAAAAGAGGATCTACTTCTGTTTGCACTCATGAGTAAACTCAAGCTTACCTCCTTTGTGGGTTTGACTTTGTAATTTTAATGTGCATGATGCTGTCATATCTCCTCACCTTTCAGCAACCTATTCCTAGCTCCAATACTGCTAACAGGGAAAGAAGAAATAAGTATTTTCCTTCCAGAAAGATTTTAACCCTCACCTCCATCACCCAAAATTTACTGTCCAGCCACACAAAATCAGGGTGTTGTTCTCTTATTTTCCCTTTTAACCAGAACAAAGACTTTACCAAATCCTACTTCTTCCCCTCCTTTTGAAAAATCCACCACCTCCTTACCTATTCTCTCCTTAGATCCTCTACTGATACTTTTGTCAGTCCCTAGCACTATTAACACATTTTTTCTTGTTTTCCATCTTTCTCTTCCAAACGTTGCTACCAAATTATAATGTTAACCTTGATAAATTAAATTAATTATTTAAATTGTATTCTGATAAATACAAACCTTTGAACCTATTTCACAAACATCAATAGGGTCATTATCCCCACAACATCCTGTAATCTTATCCGTATGGTTTGGATCTTCCCAGGTCTGCCAAAGGAAAGAGAACTATCAGTTACCAGCTGAACTAGAATTACATCTCATCTTGCTGGTAAACTACAAAGAGTAGTAAAAACAACAATAAAAACATCAACTTTCTGAGAACAGTTTTGCTCAATGGGAGGAGAAAAAATAAACAGCCAGTGGACTGAGACTGAGTAACTCACACTCAGGACAAGTGACATGAGGATTACTGAGGACATATTTTTCCTGCATCAATGACTCAATAGATACACTTTGCCCAATTGCAGTGATTAGGGCCTCAGAAGACCCTAAATATGATTTTTCTAGTTACTAGTGATAGTGGAATCAAGCTAAGACATCTTACAAATACATTTTTATTATACTTGTTAAATACCATGATATTAACATAAGTTGTTTTCTAAAACATCTTAGCTTTGAGCTAACCACATTCCTACACATAGATTTGTCAGCACCCAAGAAGCTATTTAAAGATTTTAGCTTTACATATGAAGTATTTCTGAGTATTTTGAGACATGCACATTCCAAAGGACAGCTAAGAGTTTAAGACCAAAGAGGCAAGTTTAAACCCCTGCTCTGAGCACTGCACAAGCAAGGAATCCTAGCCAAGTTATATTAACTTAATTACAAGACAAGTACTTGTTTTTACTTTTACTGGCGAGTAATGAGTAACTCATTCTACAGTTGAGAAGCTTTTCTGTCAAGAATTTTGAGTAAAATTAAGTATTGTTGAAAAGATTATATAAAACTTTTTTTTCAAGGACCTATACTGTTAGCTCCTGCTGTCCATTATCATAATTCCACCTCAAACTTGTTCTTGAGAACTTGACTGATACTGGAAGGCAAAACGGTGAACAGAATATGCTTAGGTGTTTAGGCAGCAGAACCATTACCAAAATACTGCTGAAGTGGAATCAAGAGAGAATTTAAACTTCCTATTTATTTTTCCAGCACTCTTCACAGAATCACAGGATCAGTTAGGTTGGAAAAGACCTTGGAGATCCTTAAGTCCAACCTATGGCCTAACACCACCTCATCAACTAAACCACGGTACCAAGTGCCACATCCAGTCTTTCCTTAAACACCTCCAGGGACAGTGACTCCACCTCCTCCCTGGGCAGCCCATTCCAATGCCCAACCATTGTTTCTGTAAAAAATTTTTTTTTAATGTCTAGCCTAAATTTCCCCTGGCACAGCTTAAGACTGTGTCCTCTCATCCTTCCAAAGTGCTGTTTATTTAGGGCTGAATTACACCAGTACTATTCTTCTGCCCAGTCACACCTCTTTACCTCTAGGTTAGAAAGAAGGAATAGTATTGTTCTCTGGACAGTACAGCAACTTCTGCTATGATAGCAAATAGTCTAATATAGTAAAAAATAAAAATGACAGTTATGTTCAGCCCTCCCTAGCTATGGGATGCTGAACATTTCTCCTGAGGAAAGTACTCTAGGTCCAAAACAATGCACTTTGTGCAGGAAAATATTCACATTTTCCAATAATTACAGCTTTACACTAAGGAACTTGAATTTCAAAACATTAAATGGAACTGCTGGTTTCCAACTATTACTTGGAAACTTTGTCTACTGACACTGCTGACTGGTCAAGTATTTAAGTATTTCATTGCTGTATTCCAGCACCTGCCTAGTATCTCCTCTCCAGGGATCAAACACTTAAACAAATTTTTGGGACTCAATTTTCACTGCTTATACAGTTAAGTGTAAAGAAAATAAATTACTCTTTTCAAGCTCCATCATGTTCTTCAGTACTAATTTAAGTATAATGTGTTATTCACAGAAATGAAAAAAGTTTAAAACTTTTCATTATGCTCAAAATTTCAGCCAGTAGTTGGGTTTGTCAAGGCTGAAAGTTTTGAATGTGTCATGATCAGTAAAGTCTCACAGTTCAGAGAAATGTTAAGTAAGGCAGTTGAGGTTTAATCTAAAAAAGAACAGCCCTTGTGTTCCCCTTTGTTAAAGATATTAAGAAATCCCAATTAAAATTTATGCTGCAGTACATGAAAATCCTAAATGAGTTTTTAAATAAATGCCTTGTTTAAGCAGAAAAGGTCTACTTGACAAAGTATTCTTGAATGGCAGACCATGACAGTTTAATTCTGTCACTACAGTACAGAGACACAGACTAAAGATTTGAGATTTCTTGATCATTTCACTCCTTCCTGAAAACACAGCACATATTTACTCCCACACCCAAATTCTGATCAAAATTTATGGACAAAATAAAGTTCAACGTAAAAAAAATCCTAATTTACAAATGTATCACAGAGAATCACCCCTTTTGCAGCTGATTTGCATTCAGGCAGTATCCAAGATTTACAAGGCAATTTACACAGAAGACAGAAAACTTTCACCATTATAACAAAAATGTTACCTGTGGGAGGGCACCATAATTCCATATATAACCCTTGTGAGGAAAGATATTTGCCACATATCGAAGCTTGCCTTTCTTTATATCATGTTTAATGGGATTCAACGGTTCCTCAGTGGCAATCTAAGCAGATCGTGAAAAAGGGCGGGGGCGTGGGGAGGGAGAGAGAGAGAGGAGAATGTTAAAATGGAAAGCAATTCATTCCATACCCAACCAGTGGGAAAGATCCATCTGGCAGCACATGCTTATGGTTTGAGGATTATTAAACGTATGATAGCCTCACTCTGTATCTCAAGGGTCATATTCAAAAAGCAGCTTATTAAGGTATTAATAAATGCTGTAAAGTATGCAAGAAAAAAATGAATCTAGAGGAGAAAGTAATAAATTTGTAAGGAGACTGTCAGGGTCAAACATAAAAACTGAAATAAATTTAAGTCAGAAGTTCTTGCACTTTATAGTACAAGTTCAACAGACATGCAAATGGTGGCACATCTTCCAACAACAGGGGCTTTGACAGCCACAGACGAAATGTTTCATGTTCTTGCCCTCTGCTTGTTACTCTCCAATTGCAAACATCCCTTCTTTGCATCACCTCTCAGCATATAAATGCTTTTTCACAAGCACAAGTTCTCCAAAGTCACCAAACGCCAACTTAATGCAGATTTGGAACATGTTAAGCTACCATTTGAAGAGGGCATTCTTATTCCTAAAGAAACACTGACACAAGAGCTGAACTACAGCTGAACAGTAACATCCTCCCCCAAACCCCATATACAAACCATACACATATTTCCACTGCCTGAGTTACCCACCACAGCTAATTCACACTGCAACCACCCTTTTGACACTCCACACCACAGACCAACCCGTTAGCTTGGCTCTTGCTTACAAACACTCATCTGAGTGGCAAAACACTTGTTACAGGCTCAAGTGGTTACACTCAAGTGGTGCATAGCTTCCCTGCATAAGCACACAGCCTCAGTCCATATTCATTTTATATCCCTGTCATTTACCTGAAGCATCATCACCAAAGCCATCCCAAAGGAATTCCACTATTTTGAACCACACCATCCTGTCAATAGTACATACTCATTCCACAAGTAAACCCTCTCCAAGAGCCAAGACGAAGGTTAACACGTCTCTGGTTTTACATTGGATTCTACCTGCTTCTGGTTGTAACTTAACAGTGAAGAGCTCAAATATGTCACTTGGGACACTGACAGAAGTGGAGCTCAGCAATGCTTTTCGTTCATGTAAACTGGGAGAAAGAGGAGTAACTGAGAGCAGCAAGGGAAGAACAGAAATACAACAAGGAGATGAACAGAAGACCTGTTGCAGGGAATGTAGCAGGGGGTAATATTCATCCTAATGCAAGGCATGTCCTACAGTCTCCATTCAATGTGAGGAGAGACCAGCAGACAAGATCTGGTAATAACAGGTATCAGCAGCTTACCATGGTCTGGACTGAGGGACTGCCAGGACACAGTGGCAAGGCAAGACGACTGCCTTAATGGTTGATGCAGGAAATTTTAAGGATATTGGAAGTTAAATATTAGGGATCTACACCTAGTCTCCTCCATCAAACCCAAAAACTCAAAAATCACTGATTTCTGAACCTAACAGAACAAACTTTTCCACCCTTGACAAAATGTGCTGAAAGAAGTAGAGGGAGAGCAACCTGAGCTTTAGGCAGAGTTCAAGTAGCATAGTCAAAAGCATCCTCTGCAAAACAGAACTCAGCTTCCACAATAAATCATGAGTTTAAAATACAGGTAAATATCTGAGGTAACCCTGCTTGAAGAATAACAACTGTGATGGCAAACACATTTCTATCATCGAGGAAAGGAGAAAAAATTCTCAAATAACAGGCTAGAGAGATCCTTTGTATTATTTTCAGTAATTAAAAGAGTTAACAACTCAACCACCAACTTCCTTAAAAGCATCTGGGAAGCATCCCTAAAATTAATACAAATGTTCAGGAAGACAGGACATACCCTGGTGAGATTTGTTGTTACACAAACTTACTACATGTAAAATCTCTCCCTGCAGGAGTAGATTCTTTCAATATTTATTTTTGTCACAAGGAAATACTCTTTTAGTTGTAACTCCATTTGTCAGGATTTGGCCTAGCACATTATACAGTGGGAATTATTAACTAAATCATCTGATTTTGCTGAGTGGAATGCTCCATAAGCAAGCAAGAGATAGTCTAAATGCTGGACAACATCCTAAAAGTCAGTACTCCAGGACTCTGCTGCAGGTATGCTGCACTCTGCAGTCAGAGGGCTGTCAAGAAGCAGTGCCCCCCTGCTTTGCCTGTTTCCACCAGGAAAACAATTAGAACCTCAACACTTTTTATAATTGCAAGGAAAGTGTATGCACCACTTCAAACCAATTTTTTAACAGAGAACATTTTAATGTGTAAAGAGCAATCCAAACTATGGTTAAATTCTGACTACTGGAAGCCACTGCATTGTCATAACTTCCACAAATACCTACATAATCAAGGTATTTTTCTTAATTACCTCCATTTTTGCATTAGTCCAACGAGGCACTTCTACAATCATATTAAACAGGACCTAAAACAAAAAAAAAATAGTGAGAGAACTGAGAATAAATTCCACTTGGCAATTAGCATTTTACAGTAACACAAATTCTCTCCTCTGCATTCAGCAGCAACATACATCACATTTCTCTGTTACAGCCACTCTTATTTGTACAATTCATTTAGTTCAACCTCCATGGTTCATCCTTTCCCCACCTCACCCCTTTGAGAATATGAAAAACAACAAGCAATGGAAATACACCTGTTGTTTTTGTTCCCATGTCAATATTACCGTTCACAAAATGTTCAGAATGTCCATGGCATAGTTTGCCATGAAGCAGTGGTTCAGTCTACTAGTCAAAGAGAATTGGATGTTTCTATAGAACAGAGCTGGCTTTCCTTAAGCAGTGGAAAGGACAATGTTTTGGGTTTTTTCCCCTCAAGGATTTATTCTTTCAGGTCCTCCTCTTTTGCCTTATTATTTTTTAAAAACTCATGCAAATGACACTTCTTAGTCAAACCTGGTTGCAGTGAGGCGATACTAAGCCAAAAGTGATGCCAGAGGAAGGACAGGGATACAGACACCTCATATTTGTGTTAACCTTCTTCCCAACAGAAACAAAGTGAAAGCTGTTTTAAGAAGGGGGTGTGGGAGGAAAAAACCCAATGAACATGTAAAATTTCATGTCTTTAGAAGAAAAATAAGTACACCTTCTTACTGAGGAGGTTAAAGTGACATTTTCCAAAGAGAAAAGTCCTGTGTAACTGCCATAAGATTTCTTCTTATGAAGCGGTCTTGAGTTAAGCACTGCGAAGGAGCAGACTATTAACTGAATTGGCTAACTAGACCAAACCATCAAGCAAGGTCAATAACCTGTTTTAGACTACTACAATAACCCCAAAATATCACATTGCCTGGGACATCTCTTCACAGCCAAGGAAAACTCACATTGGTATTAGCAATCGCAATAGATCAGAAAAGACAAAATACGTTTTTGCAGAAATTTGTAGGAAAAAAATATGAAGTGAAGGCTTGCACTGACTCTTTAACCATACCACAATTAAGGTTCCAGTGAACTCTTAGATATTTGTATTTTTGCTCCTTGTACTCTGCAGCTGCTACAAACAAATACCATTACCAGGGTCAACATCACTGTCTGATTAAAGTAATTCCAATGGTTCTGTGATCATCTCCTCCCAAACAAATCTGGAATGTGGAAAGCAAGAAAGCAAAGGAAAATCCCAAATGTCACTCAGCATTTCTACTGAGATCACAAGCTATGCATAATCCTCACAGCCAATTCCAAAATAAATTTAAACAATATTTGTCATCCATAAGTACTGTGCCCATACTGCAATCAGTGGCATGTTGTATGGAATCACTTTTCTCAATCAGGTCATGACCAAATAAAAAAAGATTTAAAAAAAAAGAAGGAGACATGTTTCAGTTAAGTCTCAGTTTCATAAACTACAACTTATGTATATAAGAACAGTTGAAACAAAAGTAAAGAGGGCTCAAAAATGTCAACACTGAGCAAACAGACAGAACAAAGCAACATACATGCACCAGCAGGTAAGAGAAGGGTTGGAAGAAAGCCAAATGAAGTCTGCACATCCATCTGGGAAACACTTGGAAAACAGAAATGCACATCATGAAAGCCAGTGCTGACAAGAAACTCTTAGGGAACTGCTATGCAGGTCAAAGAATTGTTCTGACTGGTAGCTACAGGCAGAAAACTTACAAACCACTCCTGCAATTATAGAGGATGTCTTCCTCTCCACCACAATCCTGTTTTTTGTTGTTTAGATGCTGCCATATGCTTTCCTGACCATGTAGAATGCAAAGGTTTCAGCAGCCTCTAAGCTTGGTTTTGAGCTTTAATTAGTCAAGAGTCCAGGTCTTCACCAAATCAACTGTTGGGGCTGGGCTACAACTGGACTGAAATTAATGCAATATTGCTCTCAAAAACATAATAAAACCACTTGGATTTAACTCAGCTTGAAGACCAGGTCCTCATAATTTGTGGTATCAGTCAAATGTGAATTGTCAAGAGTCTTAAATGTGACAGCCTGACAGATTAATTTGTATGCAAAAAAAATCCCCAAAAGTACTCTCTCCAATGCTAAGCTGCCACAAGCACTTACGAAAGATTAATGACTTCATTCAGTGTTTACATTTAAAAATAAGAAGTTTTATTTATAGGGCAATCATTTTCACAGTGGTGAGACTAGATTCACTCGTGTGGAAAGGAGAGCACATACTAGGTATTTTGACAGAGCGAATGAGAGAAGTAAACTCCCTGGTTTTTTAGAATTTTTTCCCTCCTCTTTTGTTTCTTGTTTTCCTCCTTGACTAAGTATCACATAGGAATTTTTCCATCACTCTTTTCTTCCCAGACCAAGCACCTATTCCTTCAAACCACTTGAATGTTGTCCCCCATCCCTTGCTGAAAACTGTCCCTGCCTCAGCTGAAAACAGAATTTTAAGTGTCAGACACCACCTGTCTTCACAGATTACCATCTGCATGTGTCATTCAGTGGTTAGTTTTGGCTGGTGAATGCATCTGGTAATTGGTATTTTTATCTTAAATCAGTAAAACAAAAAATTCCACCTCACCAACCACCTAAGTAAGCACTTCTACCCCCTCAAGCAATGGCAAGACTGTTTCAACAGCCCATCTGACACACCTTCAAATCACAGAAAAAAGATCTCTCATTAAACAAAAACTATTGCTTGCAAAGTTTACCGTTTAACTGCCTTAGTACAAGAGCAGTCAACTGGCCTGCCTGTGAGATCATTGCTAGCTGCACTCCAGATTTAACCCAGCTCTGCAAGTGCCTCATGTAGAAGGGGCCCCACTTCCTGAGAGCCGACTGTGCAACAGGCCAGAAGGACGAGTTCCTCCAGGCAGCCTCATGCCAGTTCTGCTGGCTGATAGTTTCCTCAGGACAGCATTCCTGGAGCATGCAAGCAAAGAGGAGGAAACAGTGTCCTAGATTTAGAAAAAGGGACAGAATCCATCTGCTAGGGAAAGGGAGCTGAAGAGCCCAGAGGGACACTCAACCCAGGGTATTACGTAGCTTGTTTGACTTTGGGTCAACGTGAACCCCAAACAGGTATTTGTACTTAAACTCTATTATACCTTGAAGAGGTGATGGGGGCAGGGGAGGTGTGGAATCTACTTGCTCAACACAGAGAAGTCAAAAGTACATTAACTAATTCCTACAACTGCATAAGAAAATCAGCAGAAAATTACATCAGTAGGAACAACCAGTATGTCTAAATGATACCCTTAATTTCCTAAGAACTACACCCTAAGTACATTACATGGGAACGCCATGTAAGTTTTAACTGTTTGGTTTATTGGGGTGTTGTCTTTAACACTTCTTGGCACCTTACTGCATTCCACTTCAGCTGAACATTATTTTTAACATATCATTATATAGTTTTTGCTGAGGGAAGCAAAAATGTCTCTCTTTCACACAGAAAACAAACAGTTTTTGGTTTTTGAAATGAGAAAACCACAGAAAGATAAGAAGATATACAACAATATTTCAGCATATTTGTACAGCAAGTATTGAGAAAAGCAAGGAAAATAGAGACTATTGCACCCAGGTAAACTGTTAGTCATCATCCTCTCCTCTATGACTGAGGGCCAAAAATAACAGCCAGCTCTGGCTGTACAGATTTTTACAGAAAATAACTCATTTTGATCTGGGGTTGTTCTTAGAAACCTGAGTATCAGAAGGAAAAAAAAACCATGACCTTTCTGATGCCTGCCTTTCTGGACTGCCCTATACCCCTCTCAAAAACAATTCTTCCTTACCTAACTTTCCCTTTCTTGTTCAACTAGTTTCTTTCCCAGTCATTCCAAGTTCCTTATTTCATACACTTGAGGGAAGGGTTTTGAATAGGTATGATTTTGCTCAAGGGTTGCAACCTTCAATGCTCAACTTTGAAGGTTCAAATAATCTGAAGCAGAAGTGGAATAACCTCTATAGATTGCAATTTGCCATCACCATGCATGACAAGGAGAAGAGATAAGCTAAAGCTTACAGTTACTTCGGTAACTTTTATAGTAAAATGCTTAAAAAAATCTAAAAGCACTAGAGGCAGCCTTTGGGGGCTGCTGACTCTTTGTCATAGAGAAGTCCTGAGTCCAGAATAAAGGGAGAAGAAAAAGCAGCTATCATTTCCTTTTTTTTCTGTCTGCTCGTTTGGAGTCTGGCAGGGATTCTCATCAACCATCAACTGAACATGACACTATGTACCTGAGGACTAACAAGAATGAAAATCATAAGCTGCAGTCTAGCAGTAGTATGAACGAAGGGTGATGTTTAAAAGGAAGAGAGAAAATAAAAGAAAAAATGGAAAAAAAAGGAGAAGGTAAATACGGACTGTCAGGAAATATATCCAGAAATAAATGGAGTGGGACTTCCCTATAAAATGAATAGCCATGTTACAAGCATTCCCAATGTAAACTCACTATAATGTATTTGCCAATTAAAACAACAAACCAGAAGCCAGCAACATCTGGATACCAAAGAGACAGTGGAACTTCTCCAATATAAATTAACATGCCACATAGCAAAAGAGGAATGCAATGTCCAGCATAAACACCAAGTGCCTGCAGTCTCTTCATACTGTACTTCCCTCATATACTGAAAAGCACTTTTCAGTACTATTATACTGAAAAGGGAATCATGAACACTATGGAGGTACAGGTAGGTTTTACACACAGGAACCTCACTTGGTGTCAGGCATATTCTCTGATCAACCAGTTATGGGACATATTCACCTGCAAAACTACACAGAGGACAACCATGACACGGCTAAGTCTGAAACACTGGCTTTCTCAAGTTTAAGGAACCATTTATTTGAAGTTAAGTTGGATCAAATAATTGATGTAACTTTCTCCGTAAACCAACTGTACTCCGGGAAGATTTCAACTGGACTGCTGAGTGATGATTACTTCTACTCTCAGCATTTGTTCATCTATAGGAACATAAAGCAAGGCTGCATCTAATGGACACATCCATAGCAAAAGCCTGGGCAAGTTCAAGCACCAGGGTGAAAGATTCACCAATAATCTAAAATTTGGAACACAAATCCCTGACCACATAATGGACACACTGTAGCCCAGGTTACATATACTGAAAATCAGTCTAACATCACCATGGACTGCTAGAGGCTGTAGTTAAGGCAGAATACAAAGTCAGCACCAAGTGTGCACCTGTTCTGCACAAAAAATGACTACAGCTTCTCCTTTATTAAGAAGCATACCCACTTTACCACACGACATCTCTGACACCAGTTTTGAGCACTGCTGGAAGCACAAAGTCCTCTATCAGATCATCTATGCAGACTGCATGACCACTCCGATGACCCCTTACATCTCACCTGACTAGTTAGTTTATCAGAAGTTTTTAGCTCACAGAAGCATCTCAGCTGAAGTCTACAAGGGCGTTCCAGCACTGTACAACCCACAGGTTGCAAGAAAACAAAAGCTGTCTTGATTCTTTCTTTCCATTTTTTTTTCAAATGCTCTTGTGAATGTCTGCAAGTTAGACGACTATAATCCCTACATGCTTGGACAGACTCCTTACCAGGGCCAACATATGAAATAAAACCTTGTATTCAAGAACACCTGGGTCCTCTGAATGACACAACATGTGAATACTTCTCCAAAGATACACAATGACAAGTGGATTAGAAACCCTTTCATTACAGCAGGGAAGCAACATGTCACACTTGGCTTGAAAAAAAACTTATGACCTCTTCAAACCTTCTTCCTGCCAGACATGGAAGACCATATATACAGAAATGCAACAGTGTTTCCCTTAGAAATTACACACCAAGACTGCAGAAGAGCTGACACAGACTTGTAGGATGCACGTTCCCTATCCTACAAATGTTGAAAACTGGAACTCCTCTACTTTGAGACCTTCCTTCCTGGCATCAGGAACACCAAGGACAATTTAAAGTAGATTAGACAGACTAAAGAGACTCTTGTAAAATTATCTTCATTTTCCATAGCTAGACTGCCATCTGATAAACACCAGCTCAGCATAATTTAACACACACTCTTAAGAGGGCTTGTCCTTGTCCAGAGTAACAAGCACCTGCCACCCTAAAAGCCCAAGTTTCAAAGATGTGTTTCCAGGGCAAGAAGAACTATCACCTTTGAATTCTGATCAAATTCAGTGCAAGGATCAACTGAGTAACAGGCAAGGATTAACTGAGTAACAGGTATCAATAGCAGCCTTTGCATTCCTAGACAAGAGCAAGGAGTCCAGTGCTCCAAAGGTCTCCTGAAATCAGTACAGGACATTAAATTCCTCATTTTCCCTTTACTCCCTGATTAGGCTATACTTTCCCTGCATATACACACAAGGATGCATCTCTCACCAGGCCAAGGTGAGAAGAGCTGCTCAAGAGCCCAGTTTAAGAAGAAACTGCTTTCCTGAACACAAAGATCCCCTTGTTTTCTCTCTCCTCCACAAATCCCAAAGATCACGATGAAAAAGGTGTTCTCACAGTTCATCATCTAAGTAAAGACCAAGCATGTTCAGGAAGCTTACAGCCTGCATGTTTGTTTGCTTAATTGTATCAAAAGCCTGCTAGGATTGAAATGTACATTTGCCTTTGCTCATTTTCTGTAGTTCTATTAAACCACAGTCCAGAGCTCTCTCACCACAGGAGTTATGTGAAGCAGCTCTGGAGGCTATGCTGGCCAAGGAAGCAAGACCTGCTCAGCCTCACTGGCATTCCACCCCCCTCCCCCCCTTTCCACGGACTACTAGAAACACAGTTTTCAACAAGCTACCATGCTTCTCACAGCACAGACAAGTGCAGTTTTGAACAGTTTCAGATGCTGCATAAAACATCTTTGCATCAGTCAGTATTTATAAGCAGCTAAGAAACAGAATTCTTGACTTGTCAGCAGGAGAAAGTAAACAAGAATTGATGTTGCAAGACAACGATTTTTGACAGAAGTCTACTGACACATACTCCTTCCCCTGAATAACTCCTCTTTCAGGCATGATTCTGCATCTACAAAACAGTACCTAAATGGGCATTAAGCTACAGGAAATCTAAACAGCACTGTTTAGGCATTGTAGCTTGAATGAATCACAGAGCAAAGGGAGAGGAAACACACAGTGCAGGATTGTGTGGGGACTGCTGTGCAGCACAAGAACCAGTGCACCACACACTGGCTGCAAAACTACGAGAGCCAGACAGTTAGGGCAGTTCTTTCACATCCGATGGGTAGCTACAGTTTTGCAATATGACTGGCCAAACAGACAGGAGAAGATAATGTCTGGGGCACACATCCACCCCCCCACATATCATGGCCTTAAAGCATAGTTTGGCTCTTTTTTTTTTCTTTCACATTCTTTTAGTAAGTTTTAGATGAGCCTACGCCAGGCAAAGCACAGCAAAAAATGTTACATTTTGGCAAATACACTTGCATAAACAAATCTTGTTTCACAGAAAAAGCCTGAGTAGATCTTCCATGTTTTCTGGGCTTCTATTAGCCTCAACTTCAGTGCTGGATAATGCTGAACCATTAGCAGATGTGGTTTTTCTCCCTTTGGGCTTCCCAGCTGAGTATAGAAAACAACATAACCTTAGTTCTGAAAAGCAGATACTCAGTATAATTTCTGCCCTGACATGGTTAGGATTTCTGAAGTTCTGTTTATAAACCAAAGATTATCCACAGTCAGAGCATAATGAATATTTCATTAAGGGAGGTTTTATTGCAAATGTTTCTGAACGCAATAGCAAAAAAGATAACACATATACACTGCAAGAGTCATAACAAACCTTTGAAAGACTGGCATAAATGCTTGCCTTTGAGAACATCTTGAAGAATAAAGGAATTCTGACATTTCTGGTCTATTCAAAGAGAAGAATATTAAATCCCTTTAAGTCTTTCCTCCTAAAAGACTTGCATTTGAAGATATGTCAACTATATTCAGTGAGAGCAAGTTCACTCTGCAGAAAAGTGATGCTGGGAAGGAAATAGAGGAAATAGTTGAAAAAAAAGCCAATAAAAAAAACTTAGCAGTACCTCAGATCCAGTAGTCTTTGACCTCTTTGCAGGAATTTCTTTATCCTACAGGGAAAGAGTGAAGTAAAGAAGTGTAAAAAGAACACTAGACAGCAACACTGTATTCACATAAATACAGGAAACAGTATTTTGCAATGCAATTGAAACATCCCTTTGTGAGCACAAAGGCCTAAATCATAACTTTTTAAAGCAAGCACTCAGTTCTGTTTCATTGTGAAATTCTAACCTTCAAGATATTAACAAAGGAAGATTAAAAAAATGTACAAGGACACATCCACTTTCTCCCAGATAATAAGAAATTTAAGCAACAATTTAGGTCTGTACTCAACTGATTAAAAACAGTCATCTTTCTGTACAGTTGAAGAAGACAAAAACCTATCCAAAATTAACAAAACCAGTATGAAAAATAGGGCTGGATTTATCCATCATGAAGTCCACAAATCTCAGACCAGAAGATGGAAAGACTCTAACATACAATTCTTGAAGTCATCCTCTTGCAAACAGGGCAAAATTAACAGAGACCTTAACCATGACTTCCCTTCTGGCTCACCCTTCAGGCCCTGTATCAGGTGGAATCCTATTTCCCCACTCACACAGCAAAATGAAAGTCTTTTCACACTGATCAGACTTTCCAGGCTCTAATTTAACCTACTGACAAAATCACAGGCTACAATCTACTCTTCCAAACTTTTAACTCAAGACGCAGGGACAGCAAGGCCTCCAGGGAACATGTTATGAAAATGCCCACTGCTTTTCCAGCAATAGCACGGACTGAACATGGCATCTTAGTAATCACACTCTGAATTACCCACCTCTCCCACTGACTAGCACTTGGGTCTGCTGATCAAAAAGGTTTCATTCAGATATTAAATATCTCAGGTTTAATAATTTAAGGGATTGGTTCATCAGTTCAGAAGTCTCGATCTGAACATGTTCATACTGACCTTTTGCACCATTCATATCACCCATAGAGACTCAGCAACAAAACAAGAAAACGACTAAAACTCCCCCAGCCTGTTTGTGTCACAAGCACCCTGTGATAAGCAAACCTCAGCCTAAACCAAAGACTGGCAGTTCTCCCATCAGTGACAGACAAAACAGCCGTTTCATTATTGCTGTAATGAAGCCCCAGGGAGGATGGCTAACAAGACGTGAAAGTGCTCAGCTGCACCTCGCGCACTGCGAATCTCCAAAGGTGTGATTACCACTTCTCTCCTGGGCATTGCTGCCGGCTTCCAATTCTAATGCTCCTTTTGGGAATTAGACATACACCAAAGTTACGCAAGTGTGTGCTGTACATCCACGACAAAGAAATGCGCACTTTCAATGGCAGATGTAGAAAACTGCTAATTTAAAAAGTGTAACAGTAGAAAATCATTCAAGCACGCAGAAACATAAACCTTAGACACAGGGAATTATCACAAGACACAGTGAGGGTTCCTCCTGCCCTCAATCACTAAAGAGACACCTAGGCTTGTATATGCAGAAATCATTATGTTTCATTGCAAGTTGCTGAACCCAGCAGAGAAAATTTGGTGTAGTCACTCTGCCTGTATTACATAAGGCATCAGTCTGGGTTAGTGTGGTCCTTTATGGCACTACACATTTCTCTGTTGATTACCAAAAAAAGCTTTTAAAACCTGCACTTTTACCTGAAGAACACCAGCAAAACCATTAGCATTTTGAAATTAATTGTGTTTCAAGGCATAAACACATACCTCTTTAGATCCAGCAAACAGGGGAATGTCATGGAAGGGGGAAATATATTTACCATCTGCATTCTCTGAAAGACAAAATGAAGTAGCATTGCAAACCTAAAGATATGGCATAAGATGTTAGTGTTGCTAAATATCACATAATACAGAAATGTATATATGCTATGATTCTGCATCAGTTAAACTTTTTCTGAAGTTTAATTTCAAGTACTAACCTACATGAAGGACAAGGAATTTGACTGTTTTGACAAAGATTCATTAGAATCAAAGTTATGGCTTTAGCATTCAACACTATGCTTCTCTTCTGCCTGGCAATACAAGCATAAGAAGATTCTTTCATTCTTTTCTCCTCCCTGGCCATACACAACAATTAACAGATTAAAAAAAAAAAAACAAAAAACAAACAAACCCAAAAGAACCTCATTTCCATCAGTGACATCAGTGATAAGTGAATTCATCTGGGTTTCTAGCCATGTTGCCCCAGTGATTTCACTGTATTTCTAATACACTGAGTTTCATGACCCCAAATCCCCCAACGTAATAGGCCAAAGTCCGGTCAAGAGTGAGTGAGGGACGGGATACTTGCTCTAGGTCCTCGATATAAAACACCACACCTTAAAACCAGCAGAAATTGATGTTAACTTAATGGGGGCCCAATCTGCACCTCAGCCTTGTTCCCACTCTAGAAAGGAACGGATTTCACTAGTGTATGCTGAAGTTTTTCAAATCCAAGTATCATATCAAAACAGTGCAAACACTAACTCAAATCAAGGAATTTCTCCTCTGCTAGCACCCCTATTCATAGTAAAGAAAAAAGCAGACAAGGAACCCCACTTAGCTTTAGACTTTATTTTGACCACCTCAGCAAGGAAGAGTAAATGGAGTTAATTAGAAACTCCTGGAAGCCTCTCAGATGCTCCTCCCAAATAAAACAAAGTTTAGTGGTAGGCTGTTTATTCCCACCAAACAAAGTGACTTTCTCTAGACGAGCTCCTGTGCTGGCAGCCCTGGGAATGAGCACAAGGGAGCTCTGGCAGTGCTGCCAACTGGGCACACGCCGCCTCCGCTTCTCCCACACCAGCGAACGTCAGAGTTGACTGTAGGTCAATGGACCAGGAACGTACAAAGCCACTGCGATGGGACTGGCACACAAATAAGACAACACTGTTACGAAAATGCGTAATAGTGAACACGGCGCACCCTCAGCTCTCTCTGGGTCTTGAGACGCCTCCTGGAGCGCTGCCCATGCCCTCACACTGCCACTTGCTGGCCCCCGCTCGGGGCTGGAGCCCCACGTTTTGGATGTCAGCCTCCCGCCTAAGTGACGTATCTGGTGGGAGGGAGGGCTACCCTGGTCACAAGGGACAGGCTGGGCTGTCACACCACAGAGCCTCCCACAGCTGTCCCTGGGGTGCCACAGGCCCCCACGCCCCGGCTGCCACAACACGGCACCACGGCGGCGCTTCCCCCCCGGCGTCCCCCGGGGCTGAGCAAGGGCACGGCTGGGCCGGGGTTGAGCAGGCCCAGCATCCCCTCCAAAAGCCGGGATCTCTACAGAATCCGCCCTCCATCTCTACAATANGGGGACAAGGGAAGAGGAACGGGAACGGGGGTGAGAAGGAGAAGGGAACGGGCACGGGAAGGGGCCGGGACTCACCGGGGCCGCTCCGGCGCCGCCGCCGCCGCCACCACCACCACCTCCTCTTCCCCTCCGTGCGCCCCGCGGGACGGGGAAGGAAGGGGTTTATGGAGCCCGGGGACTGCTACTTACTAAAGTAGAGGCGGTAATCGGGCGAGTTGGGCCGGCCCCGCTGTTCCGTGCTGTAGCGGGACATGGCGCCCAGGCGCCCCNCGCCGCGCCGGCCCTGCCCCGCCTGCTGGGGCCCCTGCGAGCACAGGTCAGCGCCTCAGAGGGAGAGACAGGCTGTGGGGCTGCCCGGCCTCAAGGGAGAGCTCCACCGAGTTGAAATTAATAGTAACAAAAGCCAACCCCTCCTCGAGGTGGCAGGTGACTCCAGCGGGAGCCAGGCAAGCTTGGGCAGGTGGTAGCCCAGGTGTACCCAGGCTGAGGTGCTCTCAGGCCGCCAACACTGCCAGAAAGGGGGATGCCCAGAGGATGGAGCCAGGCTCTTCTCGGTGATGCCAAGCACTAGGGCATGAGGGAACAGGTAGAAACTGACACACAGGAAGTTTCACCTGAACATGAGGAAGACCTTTGCTGTGCAGGTGGCCGAGCAGTGGAACACATTGCCCAGAGAGGGTGTGGAGTCTCCCCCACTGGAAATAGTCAAGAACCATCTGGACACAATCCTGTGCCATGTGCTGTAGAGTGACCCTGCTTGAGCAGGGAGATTGGACCAGATGAGCCACTGTGGACCCTTCCAACCTAACCAACTGTGATTCTGTGAAAAATGTGGATGCAAAATTAGGGATGATGATACCAAAGGTTGCTATCCTTACCTGAGGCCCATGGCAGCATGAAGATCCTACCCTGCTGCTGCTTAGGTAGGGAAATGTTTGTTTCTTTGCACACATTTTGATGACACCCACGCCAGTCTGTGTCTGCACTGCTTATAGCTGGGCTATTTGCATGGGTTCCCAATCAGAGATAAATTTTTATACTGAACCCTGCTGATACTTCAGTTAGATTCTGTATTCACCTTGTGTTGGTTTTAAAGGTTAATAGCTCTACGTATGATCTGATTCTTTTGAATTCCCTTTTCATTGATCCTTGAGGATGACTTCAAATGAATTTCCTCTGTCGATAAGGATGGTAGTTCTTGAAGTAGTGCTTCTTATTTGTGGATCTTTCAAAAATTCCCGAAAAGGGGTGAATACCACTATTTGCATTCCATTGATGGAGAAACTGAGGCAGAACAACTTCTGTTGCATCATCACTCTTAAATCCCAAGCCAATTATCTGGTGTATTCATCTTGAAAGGTGGTCAATATTAGCTTTGAGTTTTAACTCTGATTTGAATTACCCTGAAAGATTTATGCAGGATAAGTCCATGTTACTCTCATTATTTTATATATTATTTTGAATGTTATTGAGAATGATTTATTTGCAGCAGAAGGGCTAAGTCAGTATCTTCCTTCAGATTTAAACAGCATATAACTACTACTTCTCACTATTTGTTCCGTCTGCTACTTTGGTAGATCAGGCTTCAAAAGAGTCAGGATTGTATGTTCAGTGTGTGCAGTAAGGACACAGAATAATTTTACACTAGAACAGGCGATTTTCATGATGGCCTCACTACTGTTCCCCCATGTACTCCTCTGAAATGTGTTAGTTGGTGCTCTGGATCTTTGAGGGAGCTGTATTCTAGTGTGTGGATTTTCCATTACAAGAAGGCTCTGGGGTAAAAAAAAGCTGTGGTCTCCTCTGATTTGTGCCACTGCTTGCTGTATTTGTAACAACAGACTTATCTCCAGTAGTATGGAGAGGCCATTTTGCAGGGCCATTGCCCACTTCTGCAGGAGCTACAAAATAGTACTTCATATTTCACCAGAGGAGTTGGCATCTGAGTTCACCAAATGCAAGGTTTTCAGGAGTAATCCCCTGAACTGAACATGTAGTGGTGAAATTCTTCATAGAATCATAGAATGGCCTGGTGGGGAGGGGTCCTGAAAGATCGTGTAGTTCCTCCCAGCCATGGACAGGGACACCTTTCACCAGACTAGAAAGGTCTAGCTGTTGCTCAGAGCTCCATCCAACGTGGCAATGAACACTTCCAGGGATAGGGCATCCACAACCTCTCTGGGCAATCTGTGCCGGTGTCTTGCCACCCTCACAGTAAGGAATGTCTTAGTTATATCTAATCCTAGATCTACTCTCTTTCAGTCTGAAGCCATTCCCACTTGTCCCATCACTACAAACTCTTGTAAGAAGTCCCTCTTCATCTTTCTTCTAGGCTCCCCTCAGATACTGGCAGATCTCTGTAGCTGTAAATTTTTAAGGTTTGTCTAGAGGGCAAGCAATCTGTTTTTCATATGGAGTAATTAAAAAAGGAAAAGCCTATATAACTTTTTTTTTCCTATTATAATAAAATCTATTATGTGCTTTCTTTGAGTTGGCCTGCTGCTGAAACGGGCAAGGTTAAAAGGAAACACGTGCCATAGGCCTAGCATTCCGCCTCTGCTTAGTTCTGAGGAATCTGGATTTCATTTATGGAAGGTCAAAGCCTTTGAAAATCACTTACTGAGAACACACAAAGGATTTTTACGTTTGCAAAGCTGACAGTTGGGTGTAAGGTTATTCTAGTAGGAGTCCAATACATATTTATTTCCCTCTACAAGCTGGAAAGTGAAATACACTGCCATGGCCAGGAGTCCCAGTAAGATGCAAGAAGTTTGAGCGTAGAGTTCTCCATTGCCTTGTGTTGTGAACGTGGTCCTACCTAAAGCTCTCTCATCTCTAGGGGGAAATCAGCTGTGAAGCACTTAGAATTTATGAAATATAAACGAGTTTCTTTGCAGGCCCTGTTTAGATGCATAAATAAGTGCCAGCATGTTACCTGGCAAGGGTAGATGATACAGCAGAAAACCTCACTGAAACTTTGCTAATGCTACCAGAGCAGAGAACATGATGTTTTAGTACTCAAAGGTATCCAAAATTATCCTAGTAGTGCAGAAATAATAATGCTTTAAATAGGTTTGATTGTATTTTTCTGTATTGTGCATTATATTACACAGAATACGGCTGGAGTACGCCCAGTACTCCTCAAGTCATAGTTGGGTAAGACCACCTCCCTGGTTAGAATAAATTCACCTACCATCCTTGAATCTTTGAAACAAATGAATGTTTTGGTTCCAGTATTTACCTTGAGCAAATTCTCCAGAATTACCAAGTCTGTTACTACCAAGGGATTTTTTCACATTCATTCCCAAGCATTTTGCATCTAGCTCCTTGCATATCATTCCAATTGGGCCAGCAAAAGGCATTTATAGGACTGATCTCATTCACTGACCTTGTAACAGCTCCCACTGAAAAACAATGAAAATGTTGCTATTTATTTCAATGGAATTAGAACCAGGTTCTTAAGACTTAAGTAGAACTTACATGGTGCTTAGGTTTTATGCTTGCCCTCTGCACAGGGGTGAATCTCATTCCAGCAAAATGCCACTGGAGTATAGCAAAAACTCAGCAGTAATATAACCATCTAAGCCTGAAGGGCATCCTTATTTTAAAAGTTTGTACTCTGCAGTGTACATTTACGCTGATTTTAGATAAATTTTTGTATACACACATATATACTTAATGTTTTGCCCATAAAATGCTGTGCAAATTAAATGCAGAAAATATTATCAATATTATAATTTAAAGAAACCCCTCCTCCTGAATGAAAATAATTTTAATCTTTTCAGCTAATAAAGCTTTGAAGAATTTCATTAGTACAGCTATGTGCTATTCCAGTGCGTTTGCTCTTGACTGGTGATCATTATCATTAAATTTTGCTGTAATAGAAGTTCTATCTCCATGGCTTATAAAACCGTTAATCTGAAGGAATCAATTCCTGCCAGCCTTCTGTTTTGCTGCTACCTGTGTGCTAAAGTCACAGCCAGCTTTCCTCCCTGCCCAGGCACCTCGCTGAACAGGTCGCTGCCTGTGCCTGCTGTCCAGTGCTTACTTGTTCAGCCAACACCATCTCCCGAACCGGCCAATGGATCAGCTGGAACCAGCGCTCTCTAGGGCAGATCAAGCCAAGCAAGGCTAGCTGAGGCAGTTTAGGGACATTGGGCTAAGTTACTCAGGCTGCTTTTCAGCCAAAGCAAGTTAAGGGCCATGAACAGTTCCTGCAGATCTTTGCACTGGCAGTCCTCAGCAGGAGAAGGATGACAAATCATTGGAGTCAGTAACCTCATTCATTGGCACAGCCGGATTTGGCAGAGAATGGCTAGAGAGGATGTCTATGTGCAGCCAACTCACATATGTATTTGTATATTGCTCGCTGATGGATGCCTGATGGCAAGGAAAGACTACATCATCTAACTGAAAGGAATCATTGTGTATTTCAGTAACTAGAGTTAGGTTTATCAGGTTACATTACTTTCCATCTCAATGTGAATAAGAACAGAGGCTCTTATCCCAAAGACACTAAGTACCTTGGGTCAGACTCTGAACCCTTCTTTCGTAGCAGTGAACTCACTTCAGTAACCCAATTCCTTTAAGGAGACTGATCCTCTGTATTTATGCAAAATTTCGATTTAGTCATAATACTCATTACGATTAGGAAGATGTCAACTTTACACCCTGTTTTTCCCTGAATAAATTGTTTGTCTGAGCTGTTTTATCTAAGCTGTTAGTTTCTTTTTTAACCATGCTTTTTGTTAGGCTCCCCTGTAAAGTATGTTAGGATTAGCTTGCCAGACTTAACTTCTCTGGACCTCTGCCTAGAAAGTGATTTGCCTATGAAGAGGCCAGGACACCACGGCTGAGTCTAGTTTTGTAAGATATGTCCATTTGTTCCCTTCTAGGCATCTGTACTGCGATAATTTTAAGCTCTGTGAACCAGATTTCAGCCTACCCTAACTCTCATTAAACTTGTTTGTGAGTATGAACTGAAGCCTATTTTTTTCAAGACTCTTATCTTTGTTACTCCAAGGCAACTCCCCCATCACAAAACAAAAATCACCAAATAGTATTCTCTCCTGTTAATTCTTTCATTCATTCTTTCACAAATGCGCACAAACGGGAACATAGAGAGAAAAAAGAGGGCTCCTGTTCAGCTACAAAAATTCTGTCTGGAAATACAAAATTTTAGTGTGAAGCTGTAAATCTATAATGATTCAAAACAGAGACCTAGAAGGAAAATCTTTCCAGTTGCTCATGATAGTACATTTTTAGGTTCCATTCCTCTCTTGATTTGTGAACTGTGAGAAGACATAAGGTTCTCAAAGAATTCCACAGAAAATATTTCATCTTTAGTAATTTCTATGCCCTCCTATTTTGCATTGAAACACACCAATAACGAGGAATCATCTTCCTGTTCTTTTACCTATGCCTCGCTCTCTTGCTTGTCTTTCCTCATTAGCTTTGATATCACAGTGCCATCTACTTGATCAACAGAGTCAGGTTATTTTCCTTAGAAAATTATGCAGCTGTAACACTGAAGAAATCAAAGGGCTGCTCAATTTCCTGGCAAGTTCCCTCTCCTTCTCACCTCCCAGCCCTTTCAAAGCAGCACTGCCCTTAGATGTCCCCCTTTGGGAGCTGGCCCAGGTCCAAGCCTAACAGACCTACACAAAGCCCTGGCTGGATAGTGACAGATCCACAGGCACTGCGAGGACAATTCAAGCCCTGCCGACCCTTTTCTCAGCATCCCTTCTCCTCTCTGGCAGGTGTTCCAGTTTGAGAGATGGGTCCCCCTCTTAAGGCAGAAAACACGTCAGCCTTTTGTGTGTGTAAACTGGAGCAGAGGCTTTGTTTAGAGTAAGAAAGCATCACAGCAGTCAGTGGAGATGGATTGCATAGCTTGAAAGGTTGAGCCATCCCTTCGTAGAAATATCCACAGCCTAGCCTGAGCCCCAGCAGGCATGTACTATATGAATTTTTCCTACAAATATTTAGACAAGAAACACTGTAGACAGGGCTAAAAGAAATTATTGCTGTGCACTTACTTCTAAAGACCTGTTTCTCTACAGGAATCACCAGTCTGGCAAGATCAACAGTGGGAGTGAAGGTGAGACTGCCACACTAAATAACTTTTCACCTACAAGACAGGCTTTTTTCTCTTTTTGTACTATTGAAAGGTTTTTGAAGTGTTTTTCCTATGTATATTTCAAAGTAATTTTGATTCATTCATTGTGATATGTCAGCATGTAGATTCCTGTTTTACCTGTCCCTAAGCCTTATCTTTTTATTGCTTTTTTCCTCACCTGTCGCTCTGTTCTTATCTTACCAGTACTATTGCAAACAGGTAGAGTGTACGTACCAGCAACTTTCCTGTGCTCAAAGTCCTCAATGGGCCTTACACAGGATTGTTCTTATCAAAGCCTCAACATTATGTCCCTCAGAAGACATCTTTGCTATGACTCGTGCATACAGGCAGAGTGACAAGGTACAGGCTTGCCTTTATATGCACTGAAGCTTTTGTGTATGGAGATGGGGAGCTACAGAGACATCTGTGCTCTTTGCTGTCATGCTCCACCTGTGGGGAGGGTAGGACAGCTTTCTGCAGCAGTACCATGGCGCCTTTCTGCTTCTCCACTGCCTGTCAAATGTAATCTCTTTACATAGGTGAAACTGGCAAAGTCACTCTGCAGCTGCAGACTGAGACTCTCTTTTCTCTTGGTGTCTGCTGGCCATTGCAGTGAGCAAACTTGGAAATGGGAATCCCACGCCATTGCCACAGGGCTCCAGCAGTGGTCTGTGCATCCCCTCAAAGGGAACAGGCACGGCAGTAAACCCACACCAGTATTTTTTGTATAACTTCTGGGATCCTAAGTTATAAAGAAATCTTCTGTAACAGCTGTGAGGTATGACAAGAAAACAAATAACTGTTTGCTTACTTAATGGCCATCAGTCTTTATGGCGCTTCTGGTTCATTTATAGCTCAGGACTGAGATAAAGGTTGGCATTGACCATACAACAATCAGCTCTTATATGTGGCCAATACAGTTGCTTGGGAACACAATGCCAATATTTTCCATGTTGACACCAGCACCTGTTCTGTTTCTTAAGCAGGGTGGCTTCCGTGCAAATAACTCCTATATGAGTGTTCTCATCAACTGGATTCCTGTTTGCTTTGTAGAATTAAGTGAGCATAACAGAGTAGTAAAAGAGATTTCCACACTCATTGTAAAAAGAGCATTTTTTCCATGTAGATGCCAAATACTCCTCTTGTCTTATGGTACTGCTTTCCCATCAGTTGTTAATGGGGCCAGAAGAAAGCAGGAATAATTTGAAATTGAGAGAGGGTTGCTTATGCTATTGTGAGTGGCAGTGAGTATTTCACACACAGTTCTGACCGTGCTTTCTGTGGCATTTTGTTATAGTCCGGTAAAGATCAGCAAACAGGAATAAGAGTTTATAGGGGTCTTGCTCAAATGCACATGTGATTGTTTTTATGTAATCCCCCTGCTGATGATTGCACAGGCATAGCCCACTGGTGTAAATCCGTGATGGGATTTAATGTGATGATGGATAAACCCAGTTGTGTCTCAAATCTCCCTCTCTCCAGAGGGGATAGGGAAGCCACCAGTCCTGAACGTGTCCCACTCATTTGGAGTATCACAGAAGACATACTATTTTCATCCTTTCCTATGCTGGGTGGCACAGAGGAGATATTTTAAGGTTGCAGAAAGTTCTCATCTACATTTCTAAACTGTGGTGTAGGCCTGCTTTGGGCTCCTGGCTGCCTCCAAAACAATGCTGCTGGCTAAAGCCAGGTAAACCATTTCAAGTACAATAGCAGCCGCAAGCTACAGCTGGCTTTCCCCATAACAATTTTGTTGCTGAATGAACACATACATTTTCACACCCTGTGACTGAGTTGAGGAGGAAGAGGAAGACAATTTTTGCATGTGGGTAGATTGCTGTCGTAATAAACACCTGAGCAAACTTTACTATATCCTATCTTGGCTGTAACTCTGCATATGTGTCAGAGCTTACAAAGCCAAGAATTCTAGAGAGTTTGTTCTTCTACCTTCACCCAGCCAAAATACATTCCCCAGTTTTCCCCCAAACCATTTAAATTTAAATAAATATAATGAAATGTGATATCAAATGTTGGGACCTCTGTCTTCTGAGAAGCATGACACTAAAATCCTGGTGGGGAGAAATACCTTCTCTGGGTAATTCTGGCTTAAGCAACCTTCAGCCCTACCCAAAGCTGCTCACATGTGCCCTGCGTCATCCCCTGCTTCATGCTGCCACAACTGCTTCCGTAGCTGGTTGAGGAACTAATCAAGAGCACAGATCCAGATGGAAAATAGCCCAGGGAAAAGGGGCGAGGGAAGGAGTTTTCTGCCAGATCAATTCCTCCATCTCATCTCAAATGTGTGTGTTTACACCCTGCAGCAATAATGGGAACAAAATCATCTGGGGAAGGGGGGCAGTCAGGGTGGTGACTGTTTAAACCAGTTTTACCACCCTCGATGAATACCAAGCTATTGCTTCGAAAAAAAGCTCCTCCCAAAGTCCCCAGTGTAAGGAAATGGGGTGATTGATTTCCCTCAACTCCCACTTTAGTCTGTGTACTACTTCTTGCTGGAGCTTTGATGCTTGTCACAAGTGTGTCACAGTATGTCCCTGCCTACGCCTCTCCCTGCTGTCACCACTGCTCTGCCTTTCAAGGAACTTTTGTGGTCTGACTTGCAGAATAAAGAGTTTCTTAGGAAATATCAAAGAAGAGGCAGGACGTAACACATGAATTGCCTATGTAATATGTGACTTCTCTGTGTGAGCACAAAGTCTTCCCAGTATTCCCCTCACTGCTTTATTCCTCTGCCAGGCTGTGTTTGGCCCGGACATCTTGTGCAGCGCTGGCATGGTGCTGCAATTTGACGTAGTTTATTGCTTAACAGTTTCATAACCTCTTCTTTTCACTACTGGGTAGAAATGAGGGGCTTTTATGAGGAGATTGCATTACAGGACCAGTTTTGTAAAGAAAAACAAAAGTTGGAAATGAGGTTACACTACTAGGTCTCATCCCAGCTTGTTTTTTACTTGACAGTCCTTCAGGGACACAGCGTGGCAATGCTAAAGCCAAACGCTCTGCCAGCGTCTGTCAGAGGGACATTAGTTGTGTCCCCTGGCAGATGCTGTGGCAATCATTGTGCGTGAGACTGACACCGATTAGGCTGCACCACGGGGCTCCCACCAGGCATTTCCTACGGCAGCGAGGGCTGCAGGGTTGGGTATCACAGCAGCGGCAGTGATTGTTACTGATGGCTGTTGGGGCTCTTCCCAGGATAAGTCCGGTCCAAGCTTAGATGCCAGCAGCTCCTGCTGTTTTGACATGAGCTTGATTAGACCCGCACTACAGAGGATCACTAGACAGTACCTGTGTGCCAGAGGCCATTGCTAACAGACAGGATGATAAGATCTCTTCCAGGGGCTAATCCAGAGGTATTACGAGCAGGTGTTTTGGTGTCCACTCCCTTGGCTATCACAGCATGGTGGTTTGCTGTGGTATCCAGGTCCCTGGCAGGTTTTCACCTTGACTTTGGCCTCTCTGTGCATAGCGTTAAGAGGGACAGAGCCTGGTTTGAGACAAGCGTCAGTTCCTTACTGCTTCCCACCTCCCGGAGGGGCTTTCATGTCCTTCTTCTTCATTGTCCTGGGGGATTGGTTGCCTTTCAAACCTGTAGATCCGGAGTTTCCAGCCCAAAAGTTACACCTCTCAGTGGGGTCGGGAGACTGGCAGATGCAACTTGATATGCAAGGAGTTGGGGTCCTGACCAGGCTGCCGGAGTGAGGTTCGCGTGGGTGGCTGGCTTTCCCTTCCCATTTGCCTTGCCCGCTGCTTCCCGCTGCCCGGCAGTACAGAGAGGGAAGGGGTCTGGCGAAAGCATGGTGATGCCGTGCCGCACTCGGGCATCTCCCTGCCAGACAGCCGGGAGGAGGCAATTCCCGCTCCAGGGTGCCGGCACCCCCGGCCCTGAGGCGGGGTGAGGAGCGTGCCGTGAAGCAGGGAGAGGGCCCGGCAATGGCTGCGGTTTGGGGCTGGCTCTGAAAGCGGCCCCGCCAGGCGCGCTCACACGTAGGGCAGGTGAATGCAAACGCTGCCTGGGGCGGCAGCTTCCCGGGGGTGGAGCTGCTCCGGCACAGGTGGCAGGGCTGAGCCCGGGGCCCTGCGGAGCCTGGCGAGCCCTGCTGCAAACCCAAGCCCAAAGCAAGCAGCCTTCGCCTGGGCAGGGAGGTCACCTCTCTGAAAATCAAGCTATTGTCCCCCAGCCACCACCACCGAGGAAGGCAGTCCGTGGCGAGCATGGACTGTCCGGGGAAGGAAGGCACCGGGGGAAGGAAGAGGAATTTGACCCTGCTGAGGAACAAGCTGTACATGGGGGAGAGGAGGAGGACGGAGCCCGTGGTGGAGAGCACCAGCACCACCGGGGACCACGGCAACTTGAGAAGGAGTCAGTCCGACAGGACAGAGTACAGCCAGAAATTGCAAGGTACTGGGGAAGCTTGTATGGTGCTCTGCTGCCAGGGATGCTCTGAGCTGGGGCGGTGTCTCCATGCCCTCCAGGCTGCAGCCTTGAGATAAAGAAGGGAATGGCGGGCTCTGCTCCCCCGCACTCACAGCTGGAATGAGCAATGGCCCCTCTCACCCTTGCCCTCCACCTCCAGAGTGTGAGATGCTTCCCCTAATTTTTCTAAATAGTGTTTTGTAGACGGGACACAAAATATAATTAGAAGGTTTTTGGTGAGTTCCTGCAAAACTCGTATGCAACCAAGATCTTTCTTATTCACCAGAATGCATTTGCAACACAAACAGTAATGTGAAAATAGGATGGCTCCGTCCTATCTGTCTTTGGCTGTCATATTAAGTGGGGTATGTGCCAAGTCATTAAAAGCATCAAGGACCTTTTTTTTTCTCAATTAAAAATATCGGGATCGATAAACTGTTGCATAGATTGTACAAGCCTGAACTAAAGTATGTCCAAATACATGTTTGGATGGATGTACTCATGCAAATGATACCATTCTGTGATTATGGAGAGGGTTGCTTTTCAAATAACCAAATTGCATATGGACCACAAATTGTAGTAAAGTATGTCAGCACTGGGCTTGTCAATCAAAAATTAAATGTGATGCCACAAATTGAGGAAAAGCATGAAGAATGTGAATAGCGATTTCTGGGAGTGCTCTGGAACCCCAACTGATGAATTTCTGTGGGTTTCCAGGGTCTTGAACAACAGGGTTTGAGTATTATTATACTATGAGTGTGTATTACTAATAGTGCTATAACTGCTTAGTGACAGTCATTCTTGGAACCATAATACTTTATGAGGAAATAAAATAGAAAAATACTTTGGATTGCTGTATTGTGGTTTTGATGCACTTAATTAGGAAGCAGCATTGCTTCAGAGAGACAATAAAAGCAGAAAATAAAATAATAAGCCTGAAAATAATAGGTTTTCTATGGGGACTGCATATGCTGAGAACAGAGAAGTTAATCAATTATGCTGTTCCCTCCTCATGATAACTAATCAATGAGAAGGTGAAAAATACTCAATTAAGTCAGGCCCATGATTCAGGAATCTGGCAGGGGTGTTTCAGGGCACAAGCATGGATTGCTGTAGCTGGGCAGGCAAGCTCCTGGCACATGTCCCACCAAAACAGCAGTTTTGAACTCGTGAATGGCATTGCCCAGGTAAAGTCAAGGTTATCAGAGAAGTATCCAGCGAAAAGCTTGAAGTCTTTCTGTCCTGTGTCAGCCATATTCAGACCATGAATGTCTCCTGTTTAAAATCTGAAGCAAAGGAGGTGGGGAAGCCTAGGAAGTCATGGCAGAGTGTGAGGTTATGTTTATGGCAGCAGTCCAAGGAGACAGTAAATCCAGCTTTGCACCTCCTACCACCTGCTGAGACTGCCACAACCACCACGTATTGCAAAGCATGATCTGGTATCAGCTCACTCTGTTTGCTTGCATTTGTTTGAGAAAAACAGTGATGGGTTAACAAGGTACCTTCAGGCTTTGTATTGGATTAGAAGTTGCCTGTCCTCAGAGTGAAAATACAAAGGCGGTAGAAATTCCTATAAAGTATATTTACAGTCACCATAGAAATGCAGCTATGTGCCAAGGTCTGGCCTGGATCAAATTTTCCTGAGGTAGATGTGCCTGAATCTGATAACGATCACGGATCCCGGACCTAATGTGCTACCTGCCAACCCTGACAAAGTGCTGTGATTGTACACCTTTATGTTCTGCATTTTTCTCGTAGCACTTGAGTGCAAAGCAGCTTACTCCAAGGTGAGGGAAGTGGTTTTGTTGTCACAAAGCTTTTGAGTTTTCCATTCTTGTTAAGAAAACCCAGCAGCTCTGTTGGTGACAGCTAGGCTGCTGTGTGTCACCTGGTTGGGACTTTCTGGTCACCTTAGAGTGGTAAATGCATTGTAAAAAGATACAAATGGTAATTTGCACTTGCTTCCATACGAATTGTGGGAAAAGCTCTATATTTAGTTGCCTTTCCTTTCTATAGTCTCCTGCTAATATGTTCTTTAACACATGGTCTGCAGACCTGGGGTAGGTATTAGCACAGACAAGGATGTGTAAGACAGAGAGATGCAACAGCAGTAGGCCCTGCAGAAGGAAATCTCCTGTGAGTCGGGCAGGTTTCCACAGGTAGAAGGGGCTGCAGGACCCTGATCTATGCTAGTGGCAGGCAACCTAGGCGGAGCACAGGGACCGAGGTGTCTTTACACACCCCGGTGCCTCAGTCAGGGTTGCAGTACATTTGTGCAAGATGAAGCATTGGTGAGGCATCTCTCAAGGGCTCTTCCAGCCCCCTGCATGCTCTAAAGGTTTTCCTGAGTAGGAACCGGGCTGTTGCCCTCCACAGCCATTTCCAGCAGCTCTGAAGTACATGCTCAAAATGCAGCTCAGTCTGCTGGAAATAGAGGTCCCCAAATAAAAGCCTGTGAAGAAAACAAAACAAAAAGCCCAAGAGAGCAAGCAGTCAGGCATAAAAACTCCTAAGAATTCAATTCTGCGCTTGGATTTCTTCTAAGTTTTGTTTTATACAGTAAACCAATGTTTTCTATGAAGGGTGAGAAAGAGCCTTTCTCACTCTCCAGATCTCCAGGATAATCGAGGTGGTTTGCTCTGTCAGTCTACAAAGAGCAGTGCACAATAGCATTGCCGAAGGTGAAAACTTCTGCAAGTGTTTTTCACTTTAAAGTTAAGGATTCATTAAGACACAATAAAGCATTTTCATGGTTAATTACTATAGTAGATGTATCTATTCAATACCTTATCTGGTGTGAATGGCCATGCAACACCTCCCGACTTTACTCTTTATAAAAAGGAAATAAGATGCAAAGTAACTATTATATTCTCAAGGAGCTTGAGAAGCATTCGTACCTGTACTTCAGCTCATCCTGTGAGATAACCAAATGCCTGCCAGCCCCATTTTAGATAGGGGAAAATAAGGTGATTGCTATCAAATGCCAGGTTCATGATAAAACCGTGCAGTCATTTAGAACTCAGATTGTACTTGCATACTTGGAAGAGCCCAGTAACACCTTGATCAGGCCATATATATATGTATTTCTTCCATCAACTGGACAGAAACATCACTTTTCTGAAGAGTGAAAAGTGGGGTTGAGGAAGATAAATTCACTAGCCTCTGTGGCGGGGATGCAGAAATAATATCAAGGATCATTATAAGAGCTAAGGCAGAGCTCCTGTGACATTTCTATGCATTGCTCTGCTCTACATTCACTAGAAAATTCTGCAAGTGTGTTCTTTCAAGAGGAATGAAGAAGTTGCAGAACAAAAAGTGATATTTAGCATCTCTATTTTCAAATGTATTATCTATAGCTGTTTAGCTGGTAGGAGTTATCTTTTCTACAGTGAAAATCCATCAGTAGCAGCTTTAAAAGTAACAATATTTATGTATTGTATGAAGGTGGGATCAGTCTTTGAATTAACCCAAAGCTTCCAGTCTCTGAGTACCTATGTATTTCGGTAAAAGGGGTTTGCTTGATGCAGTTATTGGCACATAAATGTTTGCAAGATCAGGGCAGATTAACATAAAGTGTGTCATGGGGATAGATGCTATTAACTAAAAAGGGCAGACCATGAAAAGGCATTTAAAGCATAGGTCACTGTCTGTTAGGTTTTGGGCAGATTGCTGGTTTTTGTTAATAATTGTGTGCCAAACTTGTGCTTGCTGTGAAAAATGAGGTATAGAAAATGGTGGGTTTCCTGAAGGAATCCGAGATCACTTTTGCGGTGCTCAGTGGGACAATTCATGACTCAAAAAAGCACCGTGTCTTACAAATTATTGCATATTAACTCCCTTACAACTTTGGCTGTGAATGGGTCAACTGCCCTGGTAAATGATTTGCACACACTTCAATTTAAAATGCATCAGGGACGTGTCTGTATTAGGTAGTGATTCAAATCACACAGCTACCACAATACACTGCCTCAGAGCTCATATCTGAACCCTGAATGCCCTATGTTTTCTCTGTCTAACGTAGTTATGAGAAGTACGTAACACCAAATGTAGTTAGTTATGAGAAGTCAGTAATGCCAGTAATGATGCAGAAACTGGCAAAATTATACAAATTCCTGGAAAGCTACTATCCCTTGGTATACAAAAGCCCAGTCAGAGGCAACTCATCTACCTTTGCTCCCTCTCAAGGAGGGCACCTCTCTCCATCCCATCTCCTCCCTGCTAGCAGAGCACACCACTCCTTCCCGCATGGGCTGCCCATGCACTCAGCTTCTTGCACCAGGTGTAAAGATCCTCTGTGCCACTCCCCAGTTCCTTATTTGCTTTGTGCTGAACTTGCTGACTAACTTTCTATGGACTACAATGCAGATAATATCCTATTTCACTGCAGAATGTATTGATCCGTGGAGGGGCTTGTTTGCTAAAGTACAGTAAGGAGTGAAATTTCAGATTATTTCCTGAAGTTCAGGAGATGGCTCGATCAAAATTCTCCCCCCGTGCCCTGTGATGAGAAGTCACGATCTAACAAATACTTCTATTCTCTCCCATGCAAATTTAGCCTTGGGGGATCTAATTCTGTTAACTTGTGCTGCAATAAAGCTGAACTTATTGCAGTGCCTGTCAGACTGGGAGGCGAGCTCATCTTCTCAGAGCTGAATCCATTTTGTGCCACAGTGTTTGCACAGCTCTTAGCACGAGCCCTGCCGTGGGGCTGAGGGCTCTTAGGAGCTGCCACAGCATAACTGGGTACTGCAGCTGAAGGGAAAACCGGGATGCAAGGAGGGTTATGGATCCTCCTCTGAGCATATTGGCAAGCATTTTATTAATTGGGATATTTTGCGTTTTGGGCCGCACAGCCCACAGTTCATACAGCTAATCCATGCCAAATCTTGAGGCGCGTGTGTCCCGGAGGAAGCAGTTCAGGTACAGCCCTTCCTCAGTTCCTGCTTTATTAACGTATTAGCCCAGTGCCACAGGAGTGGTGTATTTATACCGGTGTGTGACACCCTGGAAAGGTTTATTTGTAAGCATTGGTGCTGACAATAAGGGCATTCTTCTGTCACCTGATGATAAGCTTTCTTCCCTTCCACCGCGGTCACATGGGAGCTCTCTGTAGTCCTGTCAGCGCACACATAATTAGAGCGGTCTGCTGTCAAGGAATTGAAGAAAGAACCTGCGCGTTGAATGTAAATATTCTCTGTACCTTATGGAACAGAAAAATGATCAAAGATTGAATGACCTAATTGCGTGGAAGTCTCTGATGCAGATTTTATGAGCAAACCTGTTGCCCTGGAATACGGGTGCAAGGTCATTCTGGTCCTGCAGCGTTTTCCTCCTGGGCGCAGGAAAGGGGCTTTTTGCATGTGTTGCTCACAGCCTGTGCTCGACAAACCCGCTCCTGAACAATGCTGCTGTTATGAGCCTCTCAGTAAAAGAAAAAAAAAGGTTTTCCTCAAGCTCCTCCCAATCCTTTTCTATTTCAATGCCCAACTTGGCCTTCAGCGGTTTACTTCGCACCATGTTTGCACCATATTGTTGCACTGTAAGAGCTCTGGTGCGGAACTGTGGTCTCTCACACGGGGAGGGGCATCTGGAGTAAAACTCTTGTGTGTTACCTCATGTGATGCTCTTCGTCTGCACAGTGTCACACTCCATCCTTCCCCACTGCTTGTCCTGTTTCAGGCTTCCTGACTTCCAAGGATCCCAGTGTCTCTGTGGCCTGCAGCCTTCCCAGCACCTGCAGGGGAAGCAGGAACAGAGCCAGAGCGACAATGTCACCAGGGGAGGGAGAGGAAAGCTGCCATGGCAGCAATCTCTGAACTTGGCTGCCTGCATTTCATTCTTAAATCCAGCTGATAAAAGCCAGTGTACACTCCCGTGTGTAACAGCTGGGTTATCTGAGGGTACAGGCTATCTGAGGACTTGCTTTCACGGAGGAATAATTTATCCAGGGATACGAGACTCATGTTTCACGTGTGAAAACAAAGTAATTCTGTAATTTGTGTGTTATACCTTGATAACTTATGCCTTCACCAGTCCCTTGTGCCAGGCAAAAATCCTCAAATCTGCACAGTGCGAGTGGACAACTTGCATTTCTTTGGCATCTTTCCAATGCTGCCTAAGCAACAAAAAGGTCTGTAACTCACTCCATGCACTGGCATCACCGTACTTGTTCCTATATTCTGTGCTAGTACCTTTGGTTCCACATGGGAAGCACTGGATGGGGAGAAATCTGGGTCCCCACACCAAGGGCAAACGTAATACCCAACCAGAGCATCTTACCTGGGAGGAAGGATGGGTAGAGCAGACCTCTTGGAGCTGCTCACGCTAGGTGTGGAAGCCAGGGAAATTTATGCACATAGATCTTGCAGGCCTGCTATGGCTTCTACTCTGGTTGCTTGCTGTGAGTCCCTGTAGTGAATGAGTAAAATGCAAGGAATGTTTCTCTACTACCTTGTTTCTCCATCACCTAATTTGAAGATTAAGGTTTGAAAATTAAAGTTTTAAGTTGCCTCTGACAAAAACTTTAGAAACTGCTTTATTTTAGAAACTGAGGCATCCAGTTGAAACTTATTAATAGAGCTTGTAGTTGATACACTAAGCAAGCAGCAAACTTTTGATACACCAGAGGGGCAAGCTGCAAACTTTTGATACATTAAGCGAGCAAGCAGCAAACTTTTTGATACATCAGTGAACCAGCCAATGAACTTTATGAAGTGGATGTGATGATTGCCACTCTCAAAACCCTCCAAAAGCAAGTGCCTAAGCAGTCACGGGGGGCTGCGCTGGGAAAATCTGCATAGTGCTGGAATCTTTGCTGTCTGTGCTGTCCTTCGCTGTCCTGGCTGCTCCTATGAGGCTGCCTGTGCTCCCTATCCCACTCTGGTCCTGCTGCTATGGCCCTGTACCCTCGCTGGGTCACTCAACTGCTCTCAGAGGGACTTCACCGGAGAAAGACCCATCGCACTGGCGCGGATCTCCCCCATCGCACTCTACAAGCCAGCGCTGGACCCATGGAGGTGGTAACCCCTTTCCTGTGCTTCTCATAATTATTCTGGCATTTTCTTACTTTGCTGTTTTCATCTCTTTCTTTTCTTTTTTATGAAAAATAAAGTTGCATTATCACTTTGGATCCCAACATTTAACCTCATCTCTGTTTTAATCTCGCTTTAGGGTGTGTTTAGAACCTAGTTCCTTTCTGCAGTTGTTGATTGAGGCAAACCTGCCTCTCCTCCCTTTAAGGGGATCATAACAGTTTCCCAGTACCTCCCCTGGGCCTAGAAGAGAGCTGCTGCATTTGCACATTGCAAGCTCTCTTTTGCCATGCTCTCACCACGTTGTGGGATGTCTCCATCTGGGGGACATCTTTAGACTTCACACTTGCAAGAAACTGTTTTTGTAAGGTATGTGGCTTCTTTGTCCTTGTCATCACATAGTGAACCTCTTGTTTCATGCAACTAGCGCCATGTACTTCAATACACAATTAAAAAACCAAAGTCATCTCCAAAGGAAAGTCCTCCAGAAAGGCAACTCCCACAGATAGCTGACATCACAAAAGCATTAATTACAAACATTGTGTTCTACTTTTTATTCTTATGTCTGCTAAAAGTACCAGTTAGTTTCTTGTAGACTGGGCTTAAGATGCAGTTGATTGAATAAACTATTCAACAGACAATTTTTTATTTTTATAAACCTGGTATCTCTGAGGACAAATGAGACAAATTCTTACTGTAGCAGTTAATCCTCTGTGATGTCTCTTCCTGCTAATCCTCTCTTCAACTGTTCCAGGGCTGGTACACCTTACCAGGTAGAAATGAGTCTGATTATATTCCAGATATGCCCTCACTGTTTGTGCATTCATTAAACCTTCACTTACTCCACAAGGATTTCAGCAAACTACTAATGTTCTCAAACTGGTCAAAAGCAATCAGCTGAACATGAAATCATATGTTTTGGCTGTAATCATCACTTCAAGATCTTGCTGTTGCATTCTGTACAGACAGATATGCCTGAAATGAAAAAATGAACGTATTGAGTGAAAATGGAAAATTATATTACATTTAACAAAAGGAAACATTTTTTAAAAAACATGTTTTCTATAAGGAAACAGCATCTAACTGATGTTTCTCATTATTTCTTCCTGTTGAGAATAGTTTTTCTTTCCTGGCACTATTATCTATCATGCAATAATGATAATAGATGAGCCCTGACATAATTCAAGAATCAAATTTGATCAGGGCTATCTAATGACACAAACTGAAAGAACAGCCTCTCGAGGGATTGTGACTTCCAGCCTGAAGTGGAATACAGTGGCTTTATTTTGCTCATATAATGGCCTCCCCTGCCACTGGTATAAAAGATTAGAAAGTTCTTCCGTACAGCATCTTGTGTTTACCTTAAAATTCCATCTGATATCATAACATCTGCGTCTGAGACAAAACTACACTTCTGAGATCTTCCTCTCTGTGCTTTCTCAGGAGCTGCCCTGAACTCTTCACACACTGTTACATGCATGCAAACATTTTCACACCCAGTCTCAAGAAAAATCCTGTTTTGGTGCAAAACTGGAATAGAAGTGGATTGTTCATGTGGTTCCTTGTGAACTTATAAATGTGGTTACATACCGTAAGTTTTTAGAAAAAAAAGTACCTGCTGGTGTAGCATGTCAGCAGCAGGCAAGGTGGTCCCATTCTGCAACCCTAGCAGGAAATTTCTCCGAGGGAGCTCTGAAGTGATACTGGTACCAGTTTTGGCCTCCTCCTCACTAAAGGGAAGAACCTGTTTTGTCCAGCACAGCACCCTTGGTGGGTGAGCTCTGCAGCGGTGCAAGCTCCTGTGCAGTTCATGCGCTCACACCAGCACAAACTCACCAGGGTAAGGTTAAGCCTAAAATTCTTTTGATAGCCAAGGACTTGCAGAGGGGAGACATCCTCTTTATGTTTCCATTTTATTGTCTCTTTACAAACTTGAGGACAAAATGTTCATGCCTGTGTTATACACAAACTTCAAGGCTAAAACCTCCAAGCTGAAAAGCATATCTAAATACAAAAAGGTTTGAGAAAACAGTTCCCCATCCCCCCTGCCTTCCATCCCCCACCCAGGTCTGTTTAGGTTCTTTGTTCTCACTGTTTAAAACTGGTAGTGTAGAGACAGAGGTGCAGTCCCAAAAGCAGCTATTTAAAACTATCTGTGGTCACATCAGTCTCACTTGAAAACCTGGTGGGAGAATCATTACTAACAAACCTGTCCTTTCTGAGTATCAGTGGTCAGCATAATTGTAGAAGGGGTGGGCGAAGATGATACATTTGGTTTATTGTATTTTACACCTCTTGTCGGAAGATGGCTCAAGGTCCTCTTTCCTGAATGCTGCTTGGCTTCCCACAAGTCCAGCTCTGGGTTATGCTCTACAGCCTTGGCTGGTATTGTATGGTGAGCTCTGTGCTGTTTGATGCTCACTGGAGTGCTCATGACCTTACCCTTAACAATCAACTCAAATAACTGCAATATAATCAGTATTGGCTATCAGTGAGCAAAGCACCTGATACTGCTTGTTATTTCCTGCTTCAGTACAGTTCCCACAAGAAGTTGACATGGAGGTGTAGCAGTCTGATTGCCAGTGGAGATTCCCATCCTTTGCGGCTGAGCAATAAAAGCCGGTGCTGTCAGAGCTCAGCCTGGGCAATGCAGACTTGAGCAGGCTAATGATATGTCCATCTTTGTTGGTACTCTGCACCATCTTGTGGCTAGCAGAAAAATGCCAGAATAGCCTCTGAAATCTTTCACTTAGTTTTTTTTTGTTTTGTTTTTGGGTTTTGTGTGTGTGTTTCCTAATGAAAAATGCAAATTGTCAGGGTACACAGATAAAATTCAGTGCCCTTTTTACAGCTGACATGGATCTCTGCAGGCTGGCTTACAGGCCAGCGAATGGGAAGACCATCGTTAAAGATAAGTAGGTTGTGTGCAGGTCCTGTAGTGTACATAGATTACCCATCTGTAGAAGACTTGCTTGCATTTTCATCTATTTGAAACAAATCAGATATTCTAGGTGTTAAGTACTGAAAAATAGTGAAGAATGTCCTAATCCCAGTTATCTCTGTTGCTCCAAGAAACAGTTGTTATTGATCATTAAAGGATTTCCCATATTCTCCTTGAATTCCTTCATCTCTTTCAAAAAATTATTTTTAAACAGAGTTGGAAGATTCATCATCATCATTAGTAACATTGTGTTCACTTGAAAGTTTGTCATCCAGTACTTGCAGCCCTCAATTTCCCATGAATAGACTCAACGTTACATTGGACAGAACAAAGGTTATTATTGTGAAGCTTTTTTATGGTAAACAGCCTTTTTCTTTCACAGGAGCACATTTTTTCCCATCCTCCAAATCATAAGAGATGTCAGACCACGACTGTGTTTTCGAAGGAGTAGAAGGGCATCAGCTATCCTTGAATTTCAGTGGGACAAGAATCAGACTCTCTTGTGCTCCACAGAAAATTTCTGCCCGATACATAACACCTAAACCAGGGGAACCGGTGATGGGTTATCCTCTTAATGCCAAAGGATGATTTGCTTTGGCAAACGCAGGTCCATTTTTAGGAGAAGGAGATGGGATAACACTCAGTCTGATTTGGGTTTGCCATTTCTTTTGCTTCTTTTCCTGCTCGCTATGGCCATTTGTCCACCACCCACAGTCATGCAGGGCAAGCTGTGTGACCATGTGGAATTATGACGCTCCTCACAAATCTCTCCCTCTTTTAAACAGAAAAAATGGCTCCACAGGTGGTGTCATTCACCTCTGCCACTTCACCACAGGAGGATGAAGAAGAGGAAGTCAGCAGACGTATGATGGCCAGGAGGGTGAAAATCATCACAGAACTCATGCAGACAGAGAAAGACTATATCAGCGACCTGGATCTCTGCATCAAGGAGGTGATTCAGCCCCTGAGAAACATGCAGGTGAGTGCCGGGGGCAGAGGATGAGGCAGTGATGCCAAGGTCTCAGCTCAGCCACGTTCTGCTTGCGGACAATCTCAACGCAAGCACAAGTGGCAGTGCAAGAGTGGCGTGGTGCTGGGAGCGGGTCTGGAGCCAGCGCTCTGGGAAGTGATGTGTCAGGGCTCTGGTGAGGAGAGTGGAAGGTCAGCTATGGTCCTGACCACTTGTGTTGCACTTGTGTAAAGACTGCATCGAGGTACTTGTCCAGAGGTCAGCTTGGATATTATATCCCTGTCTATGGGCTGCAGTGGCAGCTTCCAGCTCTCCATACTGCTCTGTAGTTATAACCTGTGTTACATGCCTTGGCAGGTGTTTACTGGTACCTTCAAACCCAAGGTTTTTTCCACAATAGAAGAATGGCATGAACCTCTGCATCAAGGTTAAATTCAGTTGTTAAGATAACTTTATCCATCCTTTCAGACAGCTGTGGTGGATAAATACTATGCTTGACAGGCCAGCGAGCACTTGGGAAATTTCATTTGCATTCCACACAAAAGAGGTACATTTAGGAAAGAAGGCTCGTATACTACCTTTCATGGGAAAGATCTTATTAGGCCAATGATACCTATTTTCTTTTTCAGCTGAGATTTCAAAGAGCACCTTTTCCTCAACAGTATTTCAAGTATTTGTAGAAAAATGGTGCTGGGAATAGAAGAGATTGTCCAGAAACAGATTTGTGTTTGTGAGGCCTAAAACATAGCATTCACAGAGGCTGCACAAATGACATTTTCTGCAAATATAGAATAAAAAGAATTTTAAACAGACTTTAACCCGGGTATTCTTTATGTAGGGTTTTAAATTGGTGACAAAATACAGGTGCAGAGGCCAAAGCGTCTTTAGATTATGTTGGCTGTAACTCTTAACCTCTGCTGTTAAAACTCCTGCAGGACCTTTTTACTTTCCTAAAACTCTGTCAGAACTTGTTCCAACCAATTTTCAGAAGATCTGGTCTGCTGACTTCATTTTAAGTAGTTCTTGACCTCTTCTTCTTCTTCTTCTTCCTCCTCACTCGTTCATCCACTTAAAAGTAGTCTCCTACTTCCTCCCCAGCCTGGCCAGCACTGAGCAAGAGTATTCCATGTTTGAACTCGCTGAGATTTTTGACAAATGTGCCATATTCCATTGCTCTTTTTCACCCAGCCATAAACATCCATTTTCATTCTGTCCTTTGTCACTGTGTTAACATGTGGAAGTGTCCATGCACAACGTAGTTTCAAATACTTCAAAGGAGGTCAGAAGTCCTGTGCTAGATGTATACAGGAAAAGTAATTTATAGATTATATCTGTCTTAATTTAATAACCTCTGCATTTTTAAAAGGCTTTCAGGAATGTTATATGTTTTTAATGCTAGCTCTCCAATAAACTACCATATTGAAAGTTTGTAATGTGTTTAGAAAATTGGTCTAGCAATGAATCTGCTTCATATTTCCAGATGGAAAAAACGTGTTTTAGCCCCTATAATGCTTATAAAGAAATTAACTGCGTCAGTACTGAAAGTGTATTTCTGATTTTGTTACAATAGCATGCAATTTGATCCTCCTGGGCTCTGGTAAGCTGCTATGTAAATCAGCAGTTCTCTTCCAAATGGAGAGGTCGGTTCAGAGAGTATCAATATGGGTGATGAAATTGGTCTTTCCTTTGTTCTCAGTATGAGCACATTACCACTGGTTGTCTCCAATGGTCCCTAAATAGTAACTATTGCCTTCCTGTGCAATGAAAAGTATGTGTCCTGGAAATCTTCTGCTTCCTCTAAAATGAGTAGGGGACACGGAACCAAATTTTCTGTTGGTAGAAATTCAGTTCATTGAAGCCCATGTTCTGTGCCCAGGCTCTGTAAGAAGTTCTTTAGGTTGTATTAATATCTGGAATTGTAAATGTGTTTGTTTTAAAGGAAGTTATACGATCTTGACTTTGGTTTTATAGGACAACTAACTTAAAATGGCACCAACTATCTAGAAGTCTTTGTACCTGGAAGCTGGCACCGAAGTGCCTTCTAAGTTTATGTAGAGGCCTCTGATAGTGAGTGGTAATCAGGGAATCAAACCTATTGTCAACTATTGTTTTCCTCAGTGGGAAAGTAAACAAACATTTCAAAGCCAGCTAAGGATCTTTTCTTTATTCAGATGATAATATTTATTTCCTTCCTAGGTAAACAGTTTCAGATTAGGGATAGTTCAAAATAAGGTTAAAAACACTTGATAACATACCCTTTGTTAACTGCGTCAGCCATATTATACTAATGTGAAGATTGTGTATGTGTCCTTGAAGTCACAAGGAGGATGTTTATATGAGGTTTTGCAGACGTGGTGCCTCCTGGATTGTTGAACACTTGGGGCATTGCAAGAGAAGCTCTGCAATACACAACGTCCTTCTTTATCCTTTGTCAGTAGCTGCTTAATATTTGTATTCCATTAGATTGCTCGCTTTGACGTGGATGGCTTGTTTAGCAACATTGAATTGGTCCATCAACTATCAGCCAAACTGCTGTCATTGTTGGAAGAAGCCACAACAGATGTGGAACCACCCATGCAAGTAATCGGTATGTTTACTGTCCTCTTGAGTTCTACAAAGCTACGTGAAAGAATAAACATAACACTCTCCTGTCCTCTACTCTCATCAGACTTAAATAGTACCCCTCTCAGAGGCTGGCATGCTAGAAGCTGTCCAAAATGACACAGGAAAAATGACATATGAAACCTGTCCAGTTGATGTACTGTACTTGTATGATTATGATGCTTTTTTTTCCGTCTGTCTGGATGCTGAGGGGGACAGAGGAAGGAAGGAGAAAATGAATTTAGAATGAGAAAAAATATGCAGCACTGAGTTATACAACTTACTGCTGAGATCTGCTTCATCTAGTTTGGTATTGCCTACCTAAATCTACTTATTCTGACTAACTCTTATATTGTATACTCAGAGTTGTGCCATTCAGGAAAAGCGTTAAAAGTGTTTGGAATAACAAGCATGCCACAACCCCAAACCACTCCAAACACTGTAAACATGTATCTACTGGTGATACAGTTTGTGTAAGAGGTGGTTAAATGTGCTTGACAGGGACATGAACAGTAGAGAAAGCTGTAATGAATCTGAAGTTTGTGGGATTCTGTGTGGGAATGTCTGTAGGGATCATGGGTATTTTCAGCAAACAGGTTGGCCCTGGGTATGTCACAACAGTCACAAGTTGTGCAGGTCAGGTCATGAACATTAAGGCTGTGATTCACTTGTCATTCTGGCATGGCTGGAGAGATTTAAGAAGTTACCACCACACATCAACTCTCCCGTGACTGCTTTTTCAGTGCAGAGGCAGTAGGTGAACCACCGTAAGGAATCAGGTGAGAATTCTGAATTTGCTTCAGTGCAAAGTCAGACAGTTTAGTTTAAAAAACTAAACAGTTTAGTTTAAAAAACTTCCAGCTGTGATTCAGAGGTCGAGAGAGGTTCTTTCTTTCCTAACCTGACCACATACCACAGGTAACATCTTATAAGAAGTCCCCCTGTCCTCACAAATAATTGGGTAAAAAATACCATTTGCCACTTTACTAAGAAACAGGATATTAAAGCATAAGAGGCTTGGGAAAAGTATTTATCCTAGCACGTCTCAATCTGCTTTGCCAAGGCAACAGCTTAACGTAGTTTGATACGTCTGTGTTGTTTGGCGGTATTTCAGTAAAAGTGCATCATGATGAGTCATACCCTTAATAAGCAATGTTCTATTCTAGCAGGAAGTGCCTTTCTCACAGCCAAGAGAACCATTCTATTAGTTCCCAGCCACATTCAGAAGTAAAGACAAACAATTTCATCCATCTATTAGGGTGTATTTCTCCAGAATCAGACAAAGAACCATGAAAATGCATGGGATCGTTGATCACGGAGTTGGCTAACCTATGACAGGAAAAAGGTTGTCAAGTAAGATGTGAAACATTCTTCCAAAAGGTGAGACAAAAACAGGGAGAATAATTGCATCACTATAAGCAGTAAAATAGTTGGTTTATTGTCCTCTAAAAGTACATCAAAGTAATAATATTGTTTTCAAGATCTTCAGTGTAAGAGTTGTTGAAGCCAGTCTATAGAAAAAGCACATGCATCATATTCTGTCATGTTTAATGTATTTAAAAATCTTGCATTGAAATATCTTACTTTGGAAGGCAACCCAGTCATGTGAGGTTGAAAAGAACTGATAATTCACTGCTTTGAAAGCAAAACAATGTGGTTGCTCACATTCAAGTCTTATTTTAGTCTACGTTCTCCACACTTTATACTATGTCCACATTGACAAGTGGTAATGTCCAGTAGGAGCAGACTTGCAGAGTGAGAGTTTCTGCTAAGGAGATGGTATCCACACTACACATTTCAAGAGGTTTTACTTCAGCTTGGCTGTAGCCTGTGCCTGTGGATTGAGATGCCCGTTTATGATTGGACTGCATAAGATGTGCCCTTGGAGTGTGTCTTCTGGTAATTATTATCCTCAAAGGGATCCAGTTTGTGTCACTGTGACTGCTCCACCACACAGTCAAGGCATGCGAGATGAGGACCAATGAGTGATTGGTTTCAAAACCCGTCTCCTAATCTGAGCTAAAATAGGTTTTATAGTTCTCTCCTCAATTTCTTCTCCTCTCTGTTCTGGACACTGTATGTGGAGGTATATGAGGACTTAGCTTTAGCTATGAGACTTGTTCTTCCTCCCTCTCCTACTGCTGTCCACAGTGGAAGTACCACTGAGAGCAACAGGGAGAAACTGTTTTGTTACTCAAGCCTTTTTCCTAGGAATTTGTCTTTGAGACTGATGACAATCATACCCCAGGTAGATTTGCATCTCTCAGAGTATTTTTAAAACTGTGCCTAAATACAATGTAGTTTTGGTCCATAAAGCAAGTTCCCACAGTGATATGCCCAAAGGCCTCTTTTCCATTTGGTCCACACAGCCAGAACCAAGAAGGGCTTTAGATTTTAGAAATCCGTCTTCTGGTAAAAAGCCCTGTTCATGAAATCAACACATAATTTTTCTCATCACTGAGCATCAATGAGAGTATCTGTCACTGTGGCACAATACTTCAGTGAACAGAACCTGCCCAACTCTTTCCTCCTGGAGAAGATAATTTTCAGCCTCTGGTATATACTGAAATGAGTTGTAAGGCTACATTGCATTTTTCCTACTGAAAACGTGACCTCACTTGAGGGCTTAGCATAGTACAGACCATGCTAAGCACTTGGAGCTCCATTTAATGTTAGTGAAAAATGTGAGAGCTCATCACCTCTAGAGTAGGGTGCCAAGCGTGTGGGATCAAGGTTGAGGCTTGTTAAGGTTTCCCCTTACACTGTTGGCTAATAAAGACTTGCATAGAGTTCATGGGAAAGCCAGGGTGCAATCAATGTGCATTGGTAGCTATCAGCATTAGCAGTAAGCACGAGACAGAGAAGACAGCTAAAGTGCATTTAACTACAGGAATCTGGTGCTTTTCTGACTGTGCCCTTACAGTAACTAAAATGTACTGTGGTGGTCTTAGCTCCTCATTGTTTTTCCCTTATTCACACCCTGAAACCAACATGCGTTAGACAGCCCAGTTAACCTTCTCTGCTAGGGGAAAAAACCCGGAGCTGTGTTACTGTGGTAACTGAATCATTTTTCACTTTAAGACGGAGCAGTTCAATGCAATGTATTATGGAACAGCACACTCTGGTCAGGATGAAACATGCAGGATGCCTGACAGCTCAGCGCTTGCTCTGTGAATGAATAGAGAGCTCCCAATTAATGCAGTGTTCAGCTTTTAACTTTAATAATCATTGCTATAACTCAACAGGAATGTTTATAAACATCTATTTGGACTGGTTGCCACATAGATATAATTTTCAGTAAATGCCCAAGACGGGAGTTTTTTAGCATTGCTGTTGTTTATTATATGCATTTCCAAGGATGCTGATCAGGGAGCTGCTGCATAAGGGTGTAAGAACTGAACAAATATCTCAGCAGAAGAGATGAAGCATGCCTTCCCTGCTTAGATAATATTTATTGCGTACACAGAAACAGACACAAGAGTTTTAGGCTGAGAGAATTAGGCTTCAGAAGTAAATGGGAAATGAGTGTAGGACTACTTCAGTGCCTCTAAAATTCCCAACTGTTCTTTATGGGAAAATGGGGGTGTGGAGGACTGGAAATGGAAGTGCTCTCCCTCTTCAGTTGTATATACACCTAATATTATATAAAAATGGCTGTAATCCATGGTGGTTTTATTTAATTAGGGGAGGGGTGGAGGTTTTTCTTCTGTCATGTGGAGAAAATTCTCTGTTCTAGGTCATAGCAATTGCCATTTCAGGCTTTTGCAAAACAGATAAATTTGAAATGGCTAATAGAAGATAGAGTCATTATTCCTGTTATTACCCATTTAAGTTGATATTCATGAAAGAAAGTCAAAAGGAAAACTAACAGGCTTACATTCATCCTAGGCATGCATTCAGCCCAGGACACAAAAATGGTCTCCCTTTATTAGTTAAGCTCTCCTGTGTGTTTTCCACTGAAGGGATATTAAGCTGGGGCAGTGAATTGGGAGGTTGTGTTTGAAGGGGTGTGAGGTATAGAGATTTCATGCTTTTTCCCTGAGGGAATTTTTGTGCATTAACACTGATATAATGGTGCCTGGCTATGACAAAGATGAGCAGCTGAGATATACATGTAATAAATAATGCACATAAACACGCAAGATCGTTTCTAAGGGAAGTAAAGTGGAAGCCAGCCTTTTTAGCTCACAGCTAATGTGGTGGAATAATAAAACTCCTTCTGAGATGCTGTTGTCTGACTTGACACGCTTTGTTTTTCTCCTTAACAGGGGAAGTGTTCTTGCAGATTAAAGGCCCACTAGAAGACACATATAAAATCTATTGCTATCACCATGATGATGCACACACCATGCTGGAATCCTATGAAAAGGATGAAGAACTGAAGCAGCATTTAAGAGACTGTGTACAGTCCTTAAAGTAAGATCTTTTCAAATGATGATTTCCGTCCATAGTCAGTTGCCTGGCAGGGAACATTTTAAATGGATGTAGATGAAAGGTCCCCTGTAAATCCAGAGTTTTATACGGCTTGCTGGGAGCTCTGGCTTATGCTGCTTTCATGAAAAGATGACAAGCCAGGGGCCATGATTAGATTTCTTTCTCTCCAAGATGGCCAAAAATAGCACAAGAAAGGTTGCTCTTTCCTTAGTTTCAGTGCCCCATACTGGCACAAAAAAAAAATGCTGCATCATATAATGGGCTATTGGAAACACCTTTTCCAGCTCCCAGGAAACTTGCTGCCCCCTGTCTTCAGCAAGTCTACTCCTTGAATTGGAATAGCCTGTTGTGGAGCTACTCAACTGCACTGGCATTTCTGGGCCACTGCTGCAAGGCCCCGGGATCTGGAGCTGCTGTGTAGCTCCTAACTCCTCATGATGGGAGTATTTGAGAGGAAACAGTGATGGAGCAAGCTGCCAATTCCCACCAGAGGGAGATGCTTTGTGCCATGGCTCCAGTGCCAGCCCCTCGGGAAAATGTGTCAAGAACTGGGGATGTTGCCGAATAACAGATCCATCTGTCTCCCAACACAGTTTCCTCCTGCAGCCAGTCACAGGGAACAGCTCATCCACTCCATGGAGAGCGCTGCTCTTCCCACCCATCAATCCCCTCGCCCCTCACTTTCCCAAAAGCATCACACAGAGCTGTCAGGAGGGAGCATGCCACAGATTCAGACCAGAGGTCTGGCACCAGCTCCCGGAAAGACCCATACTGCACACTCATAGATGAGATGTAAAGCTATCACAAATAAAGGAATGTACATCAGCAACAGTATTTCAACCACAACATAATTTGTGATTGCTCTGCAGAGATCTGTTAAGATGTAGGAGATGGGAACTATGTCCAAGTGAAATCTGGAAAGAGTGGTGAAGGAAGATATTAATAACACTAAAAGATAATTGTTTGCTTTGAAGACAGGTCATGTTGAAAATGAAGCTTATTTTGTGCAACATGTCTGGCTATTAAATATATAACAAAGTATATGTGCAGGGTTCTTAGATTGCAGCTACCCTGGAAGTTGAAAGAAATAAATTTTCATATAAACTCAGGCCTTCAGGCTAATGAATGGCCAGGTATCTCCCCTAAGTGGGTGTTTTAGTGCTGATGCCTGCAACAGTCTTTCCTGATGAATCAAGAGAAGCCACTACTGTCGTTCATTTATCCCTGCTCCTGAGGCAAGGGGACGTGGACGGAAATAAAGATAAAAAATAGAGTACATGTACATCCTAGGGTGGATGTTGCCACTTGAATTCCAGAGCCAGAGGTGCTTCTATTCCAAAATCACAGCTGGGCTTTGTGAAGAGAAAGGGTATTTTGTGCTGAGCCACTGTAGCCTTTGCTAGCAGGAAGTGACAAGGACTTCCTTACAATGAAGCCTTGTTTTGTTCTGTTCTTTCCTGATTAGCCTTTAAACAGGAACCAATGATAAAAGCACTGGTATGTGTACATTATGTTGTGATTTTTCCCAGTGCCTAAAGATTGCAGTCCATTCAACTAAGACCTGCAAGTGCACACTGAGATTCAGAACCGTGGTCTGAATCTAAACCTGTTACTACCCACTGGAGAATATTTGCCCTGGGAAGAAACCTATGCAGAGTTGTTACCAAATAAGTTATAGGCTGTTTTCCATTGAGAGACATAACAAATGTGGGGGCTGGTGCCAAATATTTTTGAAAAATGTTTACTTGTTAAATATTTTTCTTTTCCCTTGGAAAGAGTATTGTTCCACTTTATAAAATCTTAAATGAGCTGACATTAGTAGGGGCTTCTGTTCCTTCGCTGAGTAATATCTGACATATGAAAAACAAGCTCTATATCAGGAGCAATTTGAGAGTGGCACTCTGCACATCTGTACTGACAAATCAGATATAATTAGCTATGCTGAGATTCCTATTCCTTTTGACTGAAGAGGAAAAAATCCATCCCAAAATGTAGATATCTGTATTGGAGATGTGCACATCCAATTTCTGTGGAGTCCCGTTTCAACAGTGATTATGCAAACTGGGGATGTTGTTTGCTAGCCTAGCCAAAGAAATGCAGCTGGTAAAAATGAAAGGATGCGGGCAACTACCTGCTCAGCTTTCAGCCTGAAGTAGCTCGGTCAAATATTACAGGGGCAGAGGGATGTCCTAAGCACACAAAATGCTGACGGTGCAGAAGCAATGAAAGCAGCAGCTTCCAGATGCTCAGCTAGGCACTGGTGGGCCAGGAGATAAGAGTGCAGGCAGTCAAAAAAGTGTGGCTGAGGATGTCAGGAAAGCCCCATGCAGTGATGGAGACATTTGGTTCTCTTGCATTTGAGTGAATTCATACCATAAGGAAAACATTCTATGCACATGTTTGCAAACTACAATTTTAAGTCCCTGGTGCTTTCAGTATATGTATCAACATCATCCTTCTCTGGAGAAGTTTCAGTTGATGTGTAGTCTACAAAAAACTTAACAGCTTCATTGACTCTACACCCTAAAATGCTGAAATAGACTCTTCTTCTTTCAAAAATACATTTCTGTTTAAATAGAGTAGACAGAAATGTATGTAAAGTGTAAGAATGACATTTAATTTTACTTTTTGTATTAATGGCTTGATGTTACTTACAACTGTTAGCAGAGTGATCCAATTTCCTTTTCTAACAGTGTGAGGACAAGGCTGGGTCTCACAGCCAAAGCCAGGTTTCTGACAATCCTTTCTCATTTGGGCATCCATTCAAAAGGTTATAGGGTCAGATTCACCATACCCTCTGGCTGTTTTATGCAGTTCCCAACACATAGCAGCCATAAACCTAAGTTAACTGGTGAGTTATGGCTACTCTGTGTCACTGAAGTGTATCTGAGAATCTGGCTCTGTATAAATCCTTTTAGGAGGAATCTAATGCATGTTTTGTTTTCTTCTCTTTTGCAGAAGGAGATATGAAGAAGAGTAAGTACTATGCCTTTTTAAAGCGTAAACTAATCTTTAAAATAACTTTAATTTATCTTTAGTTGATTTAAAGCGGTACAGGTGGAAATTTCAAGAACACAAGCCTTTTGTGTCAGTATAACCTGGAGAATTTTCCAGGACATATGTAGATTGCTCTGAGGTCTGCAAGAGAGCTTGTCAACAACATAGTGTCAGTCTTTGAAATCCAACTTCCTGCTACAATTTAGGCAGGCTTGCAGGTGAAACTGTTCCTAAGCTGACAACCCCTTCAGTAGCCCTATATGAGAAGCCCACCTTAGGATCTTCCCCCTGACAGTGGATGAAAGAACAAGCTCATTGCAACTTAGCCAGAAAACTCCCCCAGCCACTGATAAGTTGTGGTTAAGGGACTTCTGTGCCAAATGTGACGTCTTTGAAAAGCTGTAAAGGAGAATTTATCACAGCTGCAGTTTCTGGACATCCAGCAGGTTGAGTTCGTTGAAATGCAGCACTGCCTGTAGTTGCCTGCAGTGAGAGGTCAGAGGAGGGGCTGTCTGAACTGAAGAGAAAGATTACAACCCCTGACCAAATGTTAAGAGAAAGGAGGAGCAAGTGTGGTCTGCATTGGCAGGAGAGGAAGAGACCTGTAAAGTCAGAGAATTTGTTAATCAGTCAGTCAATTCCATGTTATAACTATGATCTGCATAAAATACACTTTGAAGGACTTGCATGTTGAAACTCTATAGTTGGGGGTTTCAAGCTTTCATCTGTGATAAGAAATAGTTTTTCTGCATTTTGTTTTCATAAGGGATATTCTTGTGTACTCCTGTCCCACAAGAAGTGGGCGTCCAAGAGATACAAAATATCCAGAGGGTCACAATATGATCATGTGAGACAGCAACACATACAGAAATCCCAAAAGACTGGCTGTTCTGCCTTGTGTAACCCTATCAGGTACGAAGGGTTTTCTCCTTCAGTTTCCAGTGGAGTGTAGGAGATAACTCACTTTCTGAGTTTAAAAGGGCTCTTAAAAAGCAATGTGCAATGAGCAGGTTTAGCTGTGGGACCCTCGCTGAGCTTGGCTGCCTCACTGGCAGGACACTCAAAAGTCCAATCACCTGCAGATCAGAGGCTGCAGTCGCAACAGTCCTTGGGCAGGACTACTCCCAAAAATCTGATTAACATTGAACTGGAAAATACAGCGTAACTTCCCCCAAATGCTCTGTGATGTTGCTGCTCCCAGACTGCTTTTCATTCAAGCATGATTGAGAAAACAATTACATAAATACCAGGCAGTGCTGCCCTTTGCTAGCAACTCAATAGGTTAAATTCTGCTTGGCTTAACAACTGTGCAGCCATAGTGAATTCTCTGGGTTTGCCTGAGAGACTTATGGCACAGTGAATTATTTGCCCTACATTTCTTGTACTAGAATAAAGCCATGCACAGCAAACCATGAAGCCCAAGACTCTGAGTCCTGCTGCAGCCTGATTCCTGCACACCATTTCAGAACTGGCAAGCTGCATATCACACCAGCCTCAGCTCGGCTGTGCCATACTGGCTGTCAGGTTTGCCACTGGACCAAGCTGCTGGGTAGTGAGAGCAAATGAAACTAAATCCTGCCTCACCTGCCTCAGTGTAGCTCACCACCACGGGCTTTTTAAACTGGTGGGAATTTGTCAGTAGGAGTGACTTCGTTTTGTTGGGAGGCAGGAGGGAGGCTGTGCCGTGAAGCTCACTGCAGCTGCATTTACTGCAGAGCTACAGTAATAATTTGCTGTGAGATTAGTACAGTTACATGTGACTTAGAATACTTACTAAATTCACAATAACGGGGGGAAGGCTGAAGTAGCATCACAAATGAATTATCAACTTAATTTTCTGCACAATAGATGTCACAAGGCATTACTCTCTTGCTTGAGTCATGTGGCAAGGCCGTGTCCTGCCCAGCCGGCTGGTGGATCCTTACAGGACGCATTGCAAATGGGACTCGTCCAGGGAGAGTGGGGCTATCTCAGCTAATCTTGCTGGGGAGAATTAGATGAGTCGAACTTTGTGGCATTTAGTGCCCCAGGGAGTCATTATCTTATAACAAACCTGCTATCTCTCACACCATATTGCAAGACTGTGTCATGCAGATACCGAACAGAGGGCTGTTTATCACTTGGGCAGCTGTCCAAAGTGCAACTATGTAAAGAGAAGACACTTGAAGATTTTTCCATTCATGAGGCAGCTTTTATAGATTTGCATTCGTAGGGCTTTTCAGAGAAAACAATAACAATTAAAGATTTTTTTTTTTCATTTTTGCTGCCAGAAGCTGAAAGAAGGGAAAACAGCTCTCTATTTAATGTAGGATACAGGGGAAATGAGGGGAATTGAAATGATGAGAAGGTTTCAGGACATGAAGAAGCCTTAAAAGGCATCTACTGTTAATTTTTTTTCATGCAGAACTTCTTAGAGATAATGTCTGTTTTAGAGAGATGGCTTAAATATGCAGATGTCTCTTCTCAAAGGCATTCAAATTGTTAGTTAATTAGTCAGCAGTAAGGATTGGTGCTTGTACTTTTTACACATATAAAAGTGGGAATGAAGGGGTTTTTATCTTTTACTTCTTCTGCTTATCTATCAAACAATAGATGTCAGCCTGCAAAACCTAGTGGCTGTTCCCTATTTTTTGTGCTTTCCTTCTACACTGTGTTTTTTCATCTTTCTATATGCAGAAATCCTTCTTTGTCTACCCCTAACTCTTGCATAGTTAATGTCAAAAAACTTTTTCTGCTCCAAAAGAGCCTTTTTGGGTGTGCAAATGGAAAGCTTGCTCTGCTTTATTGCCTTCCACATTGTTACCAGCAGCTCATGTTTACTTTCAATGGGGAGGTGCCAGGTAGCTGGTGCTGGAGCTGTGCCTGGTTTGCTGAGGAGTGTGCTGTCATGAGAGGAGGCCGTGGACATGTCTGTCCTGCTGCTGGAGCCTCAGCAGTGGCTGGCCCTGGTCTTGGCCACCTGGTGTTACCTGTTCTGGGGAGACCCCACGTTTCTACCAGCCACATGGAAGGTAATGAAGGCACATTTGGCTCAGTCCTTCCTTGTTTCCTTTGAGGCTGTTGTGACAGCCTGCAAACTGCACAGCCTCTCCCATTCCAGCCTGGAGAGTGTAAGCAAAGGCTTTTTTCTGGACCAGGGCTGGAGCCTGGGTTCAGCTGGATGGGGCCCAAGAGCTTGGGGTGGCCTTCATGGCCTGAGCCACTTGAATGCCTGGGTATACTGCTCTGCTGCCCCTGCCCAGCCAGTGGGGATTGAGCCTAGAGCCACAGAGCATCCCTGTGCCCATGCTGGAAGCTGTGACTGTCCTACTCTCAGGATCCTTCTGCCACCCTAGCCAGTTGCCTGCTTTGCCTTTATGTAAAGAGTCTTCCAGCAGGTTGGATCAAACCCGTGTAAATGTCCTGTATGTTCAACATTTTCCCAGGCCAGATTTGGCACCCTTTGGTACCAAACCAAATTTGGAAGCTCAGGCATCACTAGAAATAACTGACTGGCATCCAGCAAAGAAAAACCACAGATGAAAGACAGCAAAGCTTAAGGATCACAGTGCCAAGTCAGGGATGTTGTGAGAAGGGATGCACTGTGAACAGGCATCCCAGTTACTCACAGCGTGGAAATGTTGCAATTTTTAGCCTGAGGGCCCAGAGCAGGATGTAACAGCCCTGCTCACATGCATTTCTCAAACTTCCTGTTATTTGTTCTTCCACCTACATCTCCCTTCCTGGGTGTTGTGATGTGTAAGTTATACCACGTGCACCTTTATGTTGAGTGGGACAGTTTCAGAGGTAATGTCTAGGCAATAGTTGGCTAAGTTCTGAAAACAGAAAATTCAGACCCAGGGTGTATTTCCCATTGAGGGGGCAACAGGAGAGTTTCATTTACAACACCCCTGTTCCCTCACAGATGTATATTATTTTTTGACTTGAGTGGTTAATGGCAATTCAAGGAATTTCTCATTTTGTGACAATTTTTTTGGTATAAATTATAGAGGAAAGCCAAATCTAATGGACCTGGGATCCCTGTTGATCAAACCAGTGCAACGGCTGATGAAATATCCCTTGTTACTCCATGAGCTCTTGAACTCAACTCCTGCTTCTCACCCTGACCACAAGGTGCTACAAGATGCCCTTTTTGTTATGAAAAACATTAATGTGAACATCAATGAACTTAAAAGGAGGAAAGATTTAGGTAAGAAAAAAGCACAGTAAATTCTTTCTTTGTAGGTTTGGGCTGGCCATTACAAGACAGGTTTCAACTCCAGATATTTCACTACATCAGTTTTGGCTGGTGCCACCCACATTGTGTAATATTGTGAGTTTCAAGAAGGTAACAGGTGCCTTAATGTCCCTTGTTCTCAGCCAACTGTCTTACCTGACTGGTAACTCCAGTATGAAAACAGGGAAAGAATTCATGTTATATAGCCTGTAATGCAGTTGCAAACACTAATAATAATTAAGATGCAGTAATAGCAATATTTTTATAGACTTGCCACATCGAAGCCCTAACTTCACTCTTCCCAAGGCTAGTGTTGAATATGTGGTTTTCATCCTCTTGAGCATTTTCACACAAGATAACAGCAAATGACATCAAAGTGTCTGCTCTCAAATGGTTTCATATTTGTGTGCCTGTCCCTGTGAAAAGTCCTGCAAATACAGACTATTGATGTAATGAAATTCTGTGTCTGCAGTGCTGAAGTATAGGAAGAATGATGATGATGAAACCCTGAAAGAAAAGTTTTCCCGACTGAATATTCACTCCATTAGCAAGAAATCCAAGAGGGTCACCAGCCATCTGAAAATACTGACGAGGGGAGAACCTCAGGTACTTACTCATCCAACTGCAGATTTGCATTGACAGCTTCAGTTCTGCTTTTGCACTGGGTGTTTTTCAAAAATGTGTTGGAAATTGAGTTTGTGGTGCTGCTTTTTTTTACTGCCTAATTTATAAAGTCGTTTTCTGACTGTCACAGAAGACAGGAAAGATCTTTGTGATTGAAATAGAAAATTGTAATGTGTTCTCCACCTTTTCCTTTTTTACACAAGAGTTTCTCAAACTTCTGGTCTTCAGCAGAGAGGAAGTGAGCAGTAGTTTTGTCAAACTCAGCCCGAGGTCAGCATTTTGCAGATACCCTGGCAATAGTTATTGTCGGGGCTGAGAATGTGTTCAGTCCATCTTGCTCATGTTGTAGCATTAAAGTTCAGAATCTACCAAGGAAGATGAGCAATACCTCTAATTAGGAAATGCCACAGGATAATTAGGAAATGCCACAGGATTTGCCTCTACATGTGTAAAGACCTGGAACCATCAAAACTACAGAGACAAAAAACTCTGTGGTGAGTCTGATGGGTATTGGGAGGCCAAAAGTAAAATGCTCCTCCATAATTTTGAAGTTGTAATTCAAAACCTAGCAGGATAAACATTTTCAGGAAAGCTTAAATCGAAATCTCAAAGAAAATCAATTACAAATGACCTTGAAAGTGATATCCAGTGCACCTCACTGCAGGAGATGGCTGATTATACAAGGTCACTTGCCTTTCTAGATGTGACTTTACAAGATACATGCCATTTTTTCCTGATTCGGTTTTTATCAGTGGTTTCCCTCTTTCTCTGATGCAAACGACCCACATTTATGTTTTCTCTTCATTTATTTATACAGTGGAAATTTTTCTATTCAGAATGTGACAGACACTAGCAAGGCTATAAAATCAGAGAAAAAGGGAATTAAATTTGATTAAGAGGATATGTGATTTTTCTTTTCGTTTTTTTTTTCGTTTAGAAGCTTCTAGTTTATGGGTTTTTTTGTTTTGTTTCTAATTAAGCTTAAAACATTTGAGAATCATTTTAGTATCAGGATACATCTGTTAGAAATTCAGCCGTCTCTCCTGCTTAATTAGACTGAGAAAGTTCCCAACTCACATCTTGAAACACACAGCGACCCTCGCGGCAAAACCACTAAGTCGTGACTTGAGATTTCTGAAGCCCCTCAAGGAAAAGATGGGCAGAAATCACCGCGGTTTCAGGGTGTTCCCAGCCGGCATAAAGAAGTTTCCCGAGGCCATTCCCTGCTGCTGGCGTTTGCAGAGGAAAGGCTGGCACGGCTCTGGGGTAACAGCTCCACCTACAGCCTGCCTGCGGGGTGCGGCCACGACTCCGAAATACCCCCCTTTCCCTTCCGTCCTTTCCTCGGTCGGAGCAACAACACACAGCAAAATTAAAGGTTTTGTCGGCACACGCCGGTGGGCTTTTAGTAAAGCAAGTCCCTGCTTCTACAAGGATTAGAAATTAAATTCCCTGCCGTGTTGCCCAGCGGTTTTGCCTTTCCTTGAATTACAGCTGGAGCTTGGGAGAGTTAAGGGTTGATCTGTTTTCAAAGGGAGGAGTTCAGGGATTTTTCTAGCAGCACTCTGGATTTTTCTTTCCTTAGCTGATCTCTTTTGGGCTGCCAAAATAACAGTGCAAATGTCTATTTTAGGTGAAAGATCAAACTTTTAATAAGGAAGAAAAGTTGTTTCAAAGTCTAGAGAAGACTGTAAAATCGTGTGTGAAGAACATTTCGCTCTGTTCACAACATCTCCAGGTGGGTACAGGCCTTTTTGCAACCTGTGGTCACAAACCCTGTCCATAACCAGTTTGACACACATTTCTGCCACTGGTTAGGCAACACCAAATTATTTATAAGCAGGCCTATCTACACCAGAATATTAAATAAATAAGCTGTGCTGCCACTGCATTACTGAGCCCATGGCAAAAAAATTTTGAAGCCCACATTTTTGCATTTTACCCCTGACAGAAGCAGGGAGAGACCCTGTGGAGACCCACAGGTGCAGTGCAGAGAAGAAGGTGCTGTCTGGTGGCACAGTCAGGACTTTCAGTCTCTGTGTGAAGCTGTCACCCCCATCTGCTGCAGTGGAGCACCAACTGCTTCTCATTAAAGATGGAGGAACTGAGCTGCAGCCACGTGAATTAAAACATCCTAAAATACATATTCTGGATGGAAGGACTCCTTCCTTTTTCCTGTGTTTAGGCTGTGTTGAGGGCTAGCATTAGATGTGCAGAGTGCTCGAATTCTCTAAAATGTCTTTGCTTCAATCCTCCTCTCCAAAGATGAGGGTTGGCTTGTGAGTTATCAACCTCTCATGGACTACTTGCCAGCTTTGTAGATGGCATGAGGCCTGGCAAAGTGTAAGTGTGCCCTAACCAGGCAGGAAGGTTGTTTGAGAGATAGGCAAGATCAATAAGCAGCTGGCCGGGGCTTATCACAAACACACCTCGTTTGGTTCAGCAAACAGGGAAAGGCCAGGGAGCTCAGCCAACGAGGGCTGTTGCCTGGAATGGTGCAGACAGTTCCTTATCCAAACAGATCCACACTTCATTGAGATTAAAATTCTGAATAACTGAAATACACCACTGTAGTCCTACTTAGTCCCCCAAAAGAGGCTTTTGAGGATGCATGGGAAGCTGGTTTGTTGCTGAGGAGCAGCTAATTTCCAGTGGGATATTCATTAGTTTAGGGCACAGTTTTTTTCAGCTGAACATTAACAACTTGATTCTTAAGTAGTTTGCATTTAAAATAGACAAAGCACAGGAAAATATTATCACAGTAAACAACCCCACAGTGACTGGAAACTGCACAGCAGCTGCACAGGTGTCAGAGATGGAAAATATTTCTGATTCCATCAGTATTCTTGCAGTAGCTGCGTGAGTGAATGCGGTATATTAAAATGTATTGTAATAGTTTCATCTTCCTACCGTCTTTTCATTTAGGATTCTATACATCTGGCTGCCCAGAATATAACTGGGCTTCAGGAAATCCTGCAAGATAAAGATGACAAAGTCAGCGACTGTTCGGAAAAACGGACCAACACTGCAAATCTATGGGAAGACTTTGTAAGTTTATGCAATGTCCAGTGTTACACAGCTATCTGTATGTCTGAGAAAACAGCTGTATGTGAGGAAGACTAGGACAGAAAAGAGAAAAAAACCAGCTTAGGAATCTGTTGGGAAAGATGAGTGGGGTTTTTGGTTGAATTTCTCTTAGAACTGAGATAAAATACAATGTAAATGCATTGTGTTTTCCTTAGAAGAGCTAAAGAAAACTTGTCAAGCTAAATTCCTGGGTTTAAACTAAAATCTTAGTGCTAAATTTGTATCACCTGAACAAACCTGTATTTGTTTCACCTGAACTTCAGAGAAGAGCAGCAGATCTTTGCCTTGCTACTTTTGTTACCAGCACTTGCACTTTGATTGACCTTTGTGACTGATACTGTGCTCATGTACTGGTAGCTCCTGGAATCACAGATCTGTAAAAATCTCAGATTTATTAACTTTTAAAGTAAGTTATTATCTTTATAGTCATGGACTCATAGGACTGTTTAGGCTGGAAAAGGGCCTCTAGGATCATCAAGTCCAGATATTAACATAGTGCTGTCAAATCCTTCATATAGGGAAACCATGAAAAATCCAATTATAGCCCACAGTAATAAACAAAGCAATTAAAAAATTAGTAGTAGTTTTTCAACTAGTCTTCTGCTTTCAGAATTAAAATGGACTCTAATGCCTAACTCTAATAAGATACCTAAATGTCTCTTCAAAATGGGGCAGGCTGCTTCTTCACATAGCTGCTCAAGCTGGAAAAATTCAGAGGTGGAGGTTTCCTACACTTTCCTAGTTTAGTGCTGACTCAAATATAGCCATTCAGTTCTTTCCAAAACACTGAAAACAGAGTCTGCCAAGAAACAGAAGGCTCTTTGACAGAACACAATCTCCAGGGTAATGACAGGGAAGTAGGATGATGTATTTCCTTTCCTTTGAAATTCCCACGTGTGAAAAGTATCTCAAAAATTAATCTCAGTGATCAGAATGATATTTTCAATGTCTTTGCGATGAATGATTGTATAAAGTGCAAAAGAATACTTCTCTATCATTGCAGTGGTGAGTGTGCCCAGTATGGAAGCTGCTCCCATATTCAGAAATATAAAAGAAAAGTAAAAGTAATTCCACAATAGGTGAAACAGAAAACTTCTTTTTAGAAAAAAAATTGTAACAACTACTGTTTCATGACCTAGCTATTCTGAAATTCTATGTAACTTGAAAAAAATCCCCAACAACTTAATTTTATTTAACTGTGGGCATTGTTATTAACAATTGCTAATTTCTACTTATTATCTGTTTATTTCTGTGACTTGGATTTACAAGATTACAAGGATTCCCTATCCTATGGGTTTTAAATCTATATGGGTTTTTTAAAACACTTTTGTCTTGGCATTGCACGATGAGTAGATGTTCTCACTGAACAACCCATGGTGTTCTTCACATGTTTTCCTGAAAGGTTATTATCAAGGGAGATCTCAGCAATGGGCTCAGGTTAATTGTTCAGGTTTTTTTTTCCTTGGTGCTTTTTTTAATAATGTATACCTTCCTCTTTAGTTAGACTTCTTGGAAAAATTTCAGGGCAGAAACTCCCAGTAGCCTCTTTTTCAGAAATCAGGTCCAGCAGTTTGGAAGAATTGTTTTCTTAATGCATCAAAAATCGGTTCGCTGAACACAGCCCGGTTTTTCAGGTGGAAATAAAATAGGAGCTATTTAGCCAGTGTACATCATCTTGGCCTTGGAGAGAAACTCCGGGGCTAAAATGGCTCTGTCCTCAACTGTGGTACATTTTGGAGAATGCAGAGGCAGCTGCTTTTTTATTCTCACATTCAACCCAACAACTTAATTCACACAGAATGTCCAAGAGCTTTAATATGATGATGAATTTCACTCACTACAAGCCCGTGCTGTATTTGAACAAATTACTTACAGAAATAAATTTTATTTCATGCAATATTAATCCCTTGAGACAATCAGAGACTAATGGAAAACTCTGAGGAAGACTGTTTTTTTACCAGGTGTCTAATTTTGTTGATTACTAGAGATAAAACCAACAAGCATAACCTAATTTAATCAAATCAAGAGACTGTTTGTGTTTGCTTAAACAGGAATTGAGTTACAGCTGTTTCCAGGAGAGAAAAAAAAAAAAAAAAAAAAGCAGCTTTGAGAGAATTCAAGACTGCCACTTAATAAGACCTCATTGCCTTTAGTCTGTATATTGGTGTGGACCCTCCAGTTAAGGAAATTCCAGTTTTATTTGACCACTTGACCAATCCTTGCTGTTTTCCCCCAGTGGCAGCTCCCTAGGGGCAGCGCCTCAGGCTGCATGCTCCAAGGGACCGCTGCCATTAGCAGACACTGTAAGCTGAAAAACTGATCTCTCGCCTGTTATGAAGGAGATTTTAAGTCATGCTGGACCCTGCTTGAAACTGCCTCTGGCAGCAATGCTTTGTGAAGAGTGATGAACAGATTTCTTGATGGGCTGCCATCAGGCTCAGCTCGCTATGGGGTCTGAAGGACTGTATGAATAAAGTAATGAGTAGGTCTGGTTTGCACTTTCCAGATGGCTCAGCTGGACAAGCTTGTCTTGACTCCTCTCTCAGCACTGCAAGCCCTGTTTCCAGGCCCTCAGAAGCTCATCCAGAAGCGCTATGACAAGTTGCTGGACTACAACAGTTACCTTCAGAGGTCAGCTGGAGAAGAGCTGGACCTGGCAAAGAAAGACTATGAGGCTCTAAATGCACAGCTAGTGGAAGAACTTCAGGTATTCAACAGAGCAGCCAAAAAGATTGTGTTGAACTGCCTACATTGCTTCATCACCCTCCTCGGGAATATTATGTTTGCAGCACTTCAAACAAACTCTGCTGTCGTGGTGCCTGTTCCAGTAAGTACATTAGAAACAGGGGTAGCTGTGCCTTAATTTGGCTTTTTTTCTTTCTGTATGCTTTGGCTAAAGTTATGTAGGACACCTATCTACAAAGCTACACTGATTTACTGATTTTGTGATTTTGTTTGTTCTGCTGAGCACAGTCAGATTTGGGGTTTTTTTTTCCTTTGCAAACTCAGTGAAGATTAAGTTCATAGAATCAAAATGGTTTGGTTGTAAGGGCCCCTAAAGACCATCTAGTTCCAACTCCCCTGCCATTAACAGGGACATCTTCCACTAGACCAGGCTGCTTAAAGCCCCATCCCAACCTGACCTTTAAAGCTTCCAAGGATAAGGAACCCACAGCTTCTCTGCACAAGCTGTTTCAGTGCCTCACCATGGTCACAGTTAACTAATCTTACCCTGCCCTCTTTCAGTTTAAAGCCATTCCCCCTTGTCCTGTCACTACATGCCCTTGCAAAATATCCCTCTCCAGCTTTGCTGGAGGCCCCCTTTAGGTACTGAAGGCCACAGTAAGGTCACTCCGGAGTGCGTTCTGAGAAACTTACGTTCTGAACTTCTGTGAGACCTGGACTTTTCATCGAGAATAATCCTAATGGAACTGTTCCAGCTGTTACAGAGATAGTAATGGCAAGAATATCACAGGAAGGCAAAAAGAAGGCAGCTGCTAGCATTTCTTAGCATCTACCCTGACTAGCCCAGAAAACACAGGAAATTATAAGAAAGTATACGAACACTTCCTTTGCTGCTAGACCTGCAGATTCACAGATGACTGCAAAACAGAAGCAAGTTAAGAGATCTGATGAAATAATTTTTATGGAAATCAAGTTGCTTTAAAACCCAAATATGATGCAGAAACTCCTGCAGACATCTCTCAGCAGTAAGGAAGAGCCTTTCCTGGAGGACTTGAGACCCCTGAGATACACAGCTGCAACAATGCCTTCCACACATGCAAATCCACTCACCTGAACAGAAGCAAGGCTGCTTGGGAAATGCACTGTAGTAAGGCAGTTCTGGACTATTCCTTTCCATTAAGGCTTGAACAGAGCACATTGTAGTAAGGGACAGGATCAAAACAGAGCTATGGTGTTTAATGGGAAAATGAAGGCTTTTTCCGCATGAAGAAATTTCATCCCTGTAATTTGACATTTTCATGTTTTGAAAGCTATTGTATTGGGCATTGTTTTCTGTGAGGGTCTAGCTACAAAATTGCCTTCTTTTTCTTTTTTTTTCTGTTTACATCAGCAAATGTGTTTTGTATTAGGCACAGACCAACCGCACTTACCCAGTGCCACAGACAGAGACTCAGTTACCCAACAATTTTAACCTGTTGGCAGCACTCAGCCGCACAAACGCACAGCTGTGGGGTAAGCTACTCCAAGCCTCGCAGCACATTGGCCACTCTGATAGCTGCTGAGATGCACATTTGCATCTGAAAGCAGGTGGCTCAGTAGCATAAATGCAAGGCTCTTCATTTTCATCACTGTTTAGAGTATTTTTAATGATTTAACGTCAATTGCTATGTCTTTTAAATGTAACAGCATTTATTATAAACTTTATTTAAGCAAGGACCTTTCTTCTCTTTACATCTCATACACAGAGAGTACACTGCTTATGGGCTCTGCAGAAATTAGGCATAACTTGTCAGATTTCCTGACTCCTAGCATTCAGCCAATTAAACCAAATCTGCTCTCTCCAATCTCCCTACCATTTTGTACATGAGATCTAACCCACATTTGTGTTTGCAGCTGTCCTCCTCAAGCATCTGTGAAGTGCAGAATCAATTGATAGAGGAGGTTCACAAGCTGAATTTTGTAAAAGAAAACAGCAGTGCAACCTTTATTGAGAGAAAATTGAGCTTGGAAAAAAAGAAACCTGTTCCTTCTCCGGTGAGTACCATACATCCAAATTATGTATGAAGCATCTTCTTTTGAAACAAATCCATTTTTATGCTGCCTAAAGGTTTGGGCTTTGTCTCTTCACCGTGACTCTGAATCAGGTTGTTGGAGTGAAGCTTTCACTGACAAGTAACTTCTGAAGATTTTTCACTTTTATTCATGTTGATATCTTGAAAATCCACTTGAAATTACCTCTGATTGCCTTTAGGCCTTTAAGCACATGTTAAGGTTAAGGTATATGAAAACTTTGGTAACTTCTTTTGTTAAATACTCTTATAGAGCGTCTTAGTCTTCTAATTCAGAAGGTTTTTCCCTTGTGCTCAGCTGTGGTTATATGTACTGGTGTTTACACATAAATGCACAAACATACACACCCACAGCAGAAAATTCAGAAGATCCACCAGCAGATCTGTGTTCCCAATCTTGTCAGACGTTTCTGGAGGTTTTAGGAGTCTGGTTTACAGTAAAATAAATACTTGAGTGCAGGTTTACAGGAGAAGCTGAGGCAGTTGTATAATTCCTTTTAGCATCAGTGAAGGCACATGTGCTCTTGCTTCTGAGGTATGTTAAGATCCCACCCTCCTCCCTGCCCTCTAACCAAACCCTGAAATGAACATGCTTCCAGCAGCTAATGGCATCGTGCCCTCATTTAGAGAGGTAATTTCACGCAAAAAGCAGCCAGTTTGGGCAACAACTGATTTTTTTGCCTAATGCCTTATCGTGCAAGTTGTTGAGTGGTCTTAGCACACCTCAGCCCATTTTTGGATTATGCTTTTTTTGTGATATTACATAGGAATACAAAGGTCATGGCTACGGAAAAGCAATTAAGCAGGAGACAGTTCACATACAAAACACCAGCTCTTTGAGGGCAGAGGACAGTCTAAGAGGTCTTTAATTAGTGAAATTCCTACATTTCTTTAAGATCTGCCCTTTACTGCTCATCTGTTACTATAGCAGTGGCACAGGTCCTTCCTGCACATGCAAAGATTTGATCCCTGTGTAAGTAACTCCTCGGTCTGTGTGTAAAAACACTGGGCAGCATACACAGGTTTTTATCTAGAAATGGCCCCAGCATTACTGAGGATGAATATTAATTGCTTGCTTTTCAGCTGGAGTCCCCACGCCAAACAGAAGACCACAGGTCCAAGCTGCTGTCCACCTACAGCACCGAGTCGCTGCACCAGGCTAAGCGCAAGTGCAATGCCGTGCAGGAATTCGATATTGACTTGCATGAAGGAGAACTGGTGGCTGTCGTGGAGCAAAAGGACTCCTTTGGAAGCACAAGCAGATGGCTCGTTGACACAGGAAGTAAGTTCTCTGCACAAATATCCCAATAACAGCTTCCCTTTGGGATATTGATTTCTTTTCATTCTGGCCCCATCTGTTTGCCTCTGTCATACTGACAGCTGCATAAAATGGTTTTAAAATTATTTTAGCTGTGTTTTGCTGTTTATTTATTTTCTGTCTCTTTATTCTGGTTTCTAGTCCTCACAGGGTACGTGTATTCCTCCTTCCTGAGGCCTTACAATCCAGCCAAAGTGCAGAAGGATGTTGCAGAAAATGGCTTTGGTGATGATGATTTTGATGACATCAGCCTCTTTGTCTCTTCACGGCCCTCTACTGACTGCAGCACAAGAAGTCCAGGCTACAAGAGTGACAGCAGCTCACCTCTTCACTTCTGTGAAAATCCCACATTTCAAACTTATGGCACAGGGACTGGTACTCTTCAGGGTATGGATGATCAGGGTGTGGATGTAAGTATGATACACACTGCGACTGTCTTCTTGTTCCTATTTCAAATCTAGAATTATACCTTTTGTAATTTAAATGGTTTCTTTTTACACTGGAAAAGAGTGGCACTAATCTGTCAGTGTGAATGGGAATTTGTTAACCTCTGCTCTTAAATAGTATGAGGTAGGAAAAGAGAATCAGTTAAACTGTGAATTGCAGTCCTGTGTCACAGAAAACACACTGTTGCCTTACCCCACCCCGTGTATGCCTCAAGGTTCTCCTATGGAGCAGCAACCTGCAAAATAACTCAGTTTGGGGGATTTTCCAACTTATTGTTGACAAGAAAGCTGTGACAAGAATGCTGATCAGCAAGGCACAGAAGCGACCCATGTGCCACATTTGAGTACAGGAGCTTTAGGAAAAGTGATTTTCCGTGAGAAAACCTTGTTGAAAAATTCTTCAACCAATCCATGGCCGCTCGGTGTGAGCTGAAAACCTTACCAGTGTTGTAATGTGAGGTCTTGGAGCTTGGTTTGTTCCTCATGCAGAATTCCCCAGATCGTTCAGTTTTACTTTTTTTTTTGTGCTGTCTAGAAATTGCAGGCCATGTAGTTGAACACTGGTTTGTACATGTTATTACATGTTTCCTGTATGCAGAACTCCTACTCATACAGAGCTACACGGTCAGATGTGGCTACATTTTTCAATTCTGATTTTGGTTTATGTGGCTTTCCTTTTCCAGATCTTCTATGCTGTTTATCCATTTCAAGCTAGAAGTGATCACGAACTCAGCCTTCAGGAGTACCAGAGGGTGAGGATACTTCGCTTTTCCGACCTGAGTGGCAATAAGGAATGGTGGCTAGCTGAAGCAAAAGGTCAGAAGGGATATGTACCATCTAATTATCTAGGGAAGATGACATATGCTTAGGAGGGGAAGGGCCTGTTGAGCCAGACTCTCTGAAGCAGACAGACTAATCATCTGTTAGGTTTGCAGCAAGCAAAGCAAGCTCACAAGTGATTGACAGAAGCCATGGTATCCAGCACATAGATGATAGTGAGAACCTCCATCCTCCAAAGCCATCACCTTGTCAAGACCTGAGGGAGGAAACATTTAACAGGAAGACTGATTCTGATTAACATCCTGAAGAGCTTGCTTTTCTATTACCCCATAATTTTCTCTTTTGTCAAAGTGTCGTACATCAAGACTCAACCTACAAGTACAAATCACAGATGAAATTACATTTTTCTTCCATGATATTTAGCAAATACTATTCAAGATGAAGAGAATTAGCCTTGAAAAAGGACAAATTCAGTCATCAGGGATACTGTAGGCTTAGTTATTCCTGAACTGTTATCTCAGTGAACACAGACACATCTTAAAACTTGAGCTTTTTTGATTGTCTGTTTTTATCCTCAGCCACTTTTGTGAAGAACCTTTTTTCTCAGTGGAAATTATTGGAGTGGAAAAAGAAAAAGGGCTTCATTTTTAATGAAACATTTCAACATAAAACATACCAGGTATGGTGGTACCAGTAACTGGTCCCAGGGAAGAAAGTATGTTTAGTTAAATATGGAAATGCAGGAAGGAAAAGAGGGGACAAGAAACAGATACTGTGAGACAAAGAAGTTAGAATTTTCAAATTAATTACACAACTGCTTCATATGCAGAAACAGTTTGTAGCAATATGGAAGTGCCCCAGGTTTGAAATCCACATATGTCTCCACACTAACTGCTTCAGTGCAAGATCTGTGTAGTGAAATGAAACCTGTGTTACTAGCCTTGGGAAATTTACTGGTTAAAAAAAAAAAAAAAAGAAAGAAGAAGGAGAAAAGTCAAATGGTACCTTTCAATGAATATTTAATGCCTCAGTGATTCCTTAAGTCAGATGCAGGGATCATAATATCTAGTGAGTAAGTTTCTTTAGGTTCACTAACTACAGTGATTTCTAGGTCAGGCTGGTGTCCTGCACTTAGGAGAGACTGAATGGTGACAGAAAACCCCTCCTTGTGGTTCCCACTGATATCTAAGTGCTCGTCACAAGGTATTTCACCACAGCAATGCCAAGGTCCTCTAGTGATTAGCGAAGACCTTCTTGTGCAAAGCACTGCAAAAAGGAAACAAAACCGTGATTATGCCTGCAGCAAATAGTGCAACTGAGAGTCAACTCCTGTCAGGTATTTTCTGTATTGCATAATTGCTTGTACTGATGACTAAAATGACAACACTGTTAAACTCAGGGGCAGGGGGCGGGTAGTGGTGCTGATCGAGGGTATACAGAAATTGCTCTAAAGATTTTGTCCAAGTTTCTATTTCCCATAGTTGAAGAGTGGGGTTTGAAGATGAAATGATTCAAAATGCTTAGCAAGATGTAATAGAAAATAACCTGTCAGCAAAAAAAGGATGAGAAAAATTAAGGCAGTTGCTACACAGAATAGTTTTTGCTATGCTAATGAACCTGGTCTCATTTTCTTTAATGTCCTCAATTTTCAGATTATTTTCTTAAAAGGGTAGAAAAAGTTGTCAGTCTTGCTCAGAGACTGAACGCAGTGAATCACAGAGATTAAGCCTGAAATTTGTGCTGGATTAAATCATATGATAGAGAAACTTGTAGAGTTCTCAGAGATGGATATCCAGAATCTGGTGTGGGAATCTCTGTGAACTACTGCTATCCAGTGAGCAGTAACAATACATAAAGCATTGTTTTGCCTTATTGTACATCACCTCAGGCACTTAAATCTTGGTTCTCAATCATTTTATGAAGGGATGTAGCTGCTTTTATGGAAAGCTTCACCTTTAGTTAAATGAAGAAAATAAAGTACAGAGGGAGTATCAGCTTGGGAGAATGGACTGAAAGACTCACCCCTACCCTTTGACTGCTTTGCCTTTTGTATTTTGAGATTATGGGGAAGATACAGGCAAGAAGGTCTTCAGCTCTGTCTTACAATTTAGAATATTTTATTTGGAGATGATCTATACTTTGCAATTGTTGGAACAGTTTTAGAAATGACTGAATTGTACTTAATAGGCTTAATGCAGTCATGTAAGCACAATGATGAAGTTTTGTATTTCAGATGGTGAAATTAATTAAGGGAAAGAGTCAGGAAAAATAAGACTTCTGAAGTCTTAGTGCTGAGAACTCAGCTTGAGTCACAGGGAGAGCTCTGATTTTGAGTGTTAGGTACATTCCTCATGAAAAACCAGACTCTGTGAAGGTGTCTCAAAGCATACTCAGATACTGCTCTCCAAAATACTCGGTAGATATCCGGATCCTGAAGTAACAAGGAATGAAGGATGAAATATACTGGAGTTGAGCACCTAAATTTCATTGAATTTCTGGGGGACTTGGGAACTCCTAGAAGGCCAAATGAAATCCCAGTATATGATTAGGACCCATAGTAATTTTTATATTGTGGGATAATTATATGACTTTATTATAGCCTCATAACTTGGGATTCAGTAAAAGTACTTAATTAGGTACTCAGGTGGGTTGGCTTACTCCATTTCAGAAATTCAAAGTTTTAGCCATTATCATTTGATATTATGAATATATTGCAAACTTTTACTTTTGTTTAAAACAGATGAATGCAAACAGCAATTGCAGAAAATTAAGAAACGCTCCTTCAATCTAAAGCCCTCCAAATTAAAAGAGATTTACAACAATTCGTATTAGTCTTGCTCAGTCACATTTTTGTTGAGACAGTGCTTTAAATACTAGAAACTGAGCTGTGTTAGGGCTCCAGAAATTCGTAAGAATATGCAGTGGTTTTGCCACTGGATTCTTTTAATGTAGGGAAGGTTACAGTATTCTAAGAGCTTTCTTATTCTCATTAATGACAAAACTAATTTATTTTGATTGAAGCAGCTTACTGGACTGACCTTGCATTTGTTCAAATGTGTGTTTTACTTGAGCTGTTGTGACAATAAATATGCACAAGTACTTCCAAGACTGGGTCCACTCAAACTGAAGTGCTTCTCCATTCAGGGAATATTTTTACGTGTTGCCATTGATAACCTGGAACCCAGACAATGTCCAAGCCAGTGAACAGCAGAGTTCTAGGCTCTGACCTCTGGCACCTCTGTACTTCACCATCTTCCCTTTGGCTGGATGCTGCTTGTGATCTTCGAGCAGGGGTTCAGCTTTTCAATGCAAACACAGACTGAAGAATTATTCCTTCTGACTTTTCATCTTTGGAAGCTTCACTGAGTAATTACCCCTTCAAACACTAAAGTATACTTTTGCTGTCATTTTAAGATAGCTTTTAAAAATGAAGATAGATGAAGTGGACCTAACACCTGCACTAGGAAACACAGCCATGACAATCCTTGTTACCATAGATCTTTTACTGATAATTCCTATTACAATATTGTTTGTTCAGAAATAGTAAAAAAAAAAAAATCTTCTTTTAAATTATTGTAATAATAAAAATCTATTTTTGTAAAGATGTTTCTTCTTATTTTTTTAAACATGTTTTCCAGAAGCAAAGAGCTTTATATGCTATCCAAGAGCTGCCTGCAAAGTCAGCAGAGGGAATAGACAGTTGCCTCAGATAAAATGCTGCGTTTCTAGGATGCATCCTAGTTTATTGATCAATTCATTAGAACTTTTCAAGCACTATCAAAACACGAAGCAAGTTTGAAAATACACTTCAACATTCCAGATGTCAGCATAGTTCTGTTCTTTTCCAGCTGCTCCTGAGATTGTGACCAGTACTTACTGCTGTGTCCAGCCCGAGGTCCGTCATGAGCTGTAGTAGATAAAAGTTTGTAAATCACAGAGCCTTGTGTTAGATCTTTCCTTTTAGACCCAGGTATCACCATCATCCCCTAGTTCATCCAGAAGGAGCACTCATGGAACCAGAGTAACTTACCATTTCACATTACTGAGGGTATCAGAATTTGGGCATCTTTGAAAATCCATCATATATAAGTAAAATATTACCACACGAATTTCTAAAACATTTAAGGAAAGTCAGGTAGCTATTTTTATAGTAAACCACAGAGCAATTTGGTTTGGGGATAGAAAAATCACAGGACTATTTTCCAGTTATTTTTACTAAATAAGCTTTTCAAAATTCAGGCGGGCATTCCTTCTTCCTGCCCTACACTACATTCCTCAACCTGACACACGACTTCAGTCAAACAAGCCTGTAGAACAGACTCCTTTCCTGAAAATACAGTTGTTAATTCCATCCTAACTATAACATCAAAGCAGAAAGCAACTGTTCCCTTCAATCTACTCTGTTTTTCAGCAGTGCCTATCTAACATATTCAAGCTAAAGACTTGATTTAAAAGACCTGGTCTATGCTATAAATCCTTTCTGATATAATACTTCAAAGAATCACAATCCTAACTGACATTTTTATACCATCAGAAGAAGACTTTGTATTTCATTTAGGAAGCTGGGAAAGTTAGAGTGGAAGAAAGTCTTTTGCTGATACAAACTGTAGCTGTATTGCAGATCTTGCTAATACAGTGCTGTCGATGAGTGCAGCCAGACTTGGCCTTAATAGAGGGAAACGGGAGGCACGCACAAAAAGCACAGCAGCATCACTTATTTCATTCTGCATGGAGGGACCCTACAGTCAATCCATGCCAGAGTTACGGAAGTGAAGACATCAGGACACACTTGAGTCAGGTCTCAGGAGTATTCTAGATGGCACTAGCTACCACCATTTAAAAACATGGATAATTCTTTTTCTGCCTGTGTCCGCCCCATTGGTGGTACCTAAATAACCTGCACAGTTGAGATGTAAGCTCCTGCACTCTCACAAGCAAAGCTTTATGTATGCTCAGAGGCAAGAGAGAGGCAGCTAGCACTTTGAACATTCCTCTGGGAGTAGGTTTTACTACTGGAATGAACACTTCACATAGGAGCACTCAGCCATTTAAAGAATCTATCTTCACACTACTTCTTAGTGTAGGCAACAGTCTTCTGATTCACACTTAGGAAGAAAATATGCCTTCTGTTTGCTAATGGAAACTGCTTCGGTGTCTTCTCCTACTATGCTACCATTAAAAACCCTCTGTGCTGGAAAGGAAGAAGGATGGGCTGATCAAAAAGCTGTAAAAGCTCTGGATTCCTCTTCCTCATGCTGTTATTTTTACACAGCCCTGGAAGCTGCAGGCACTACAAAGATAAAACCTTTCTTTTTTTTTCCCTCCACAGGAAATAATAGCTGAAAAAATATGCACGTTTTCTAGGCAGCTGAGGCAATCCTGAATAAATGAAACTATTCCTTTGGATATTTAAGGAACCTTAGCCCAAATCCTAATTGTGGAGAAGGGAAACGAGGTATGGGAAATAGCTGCCACGTATCAAGCTTTACACACATTTAATATACAGGATGGCAAAGAAAACCAGTAACTTTCACCTACCTATGCCAGTCTGTGCGGTGGGTTGACCATGGACAGATGCCAGGTGCCCACCCCAGCTGCTCTGTCACTCACTCCCCTCCTCAGCTGGGTGGGGGGGACAGAAAATAAGATGGAAGGTTTGTACATCAAGATAAGAGGAGTGAGAGATCACTCACCAATTACCATCATGGGCAAGATTTGGCTTTGGGAAGATAAATGTGACTTTTCACCCATCACATCAGAGTATGCTACGGAGAAAATAAAACTGGCCATGCAAACCCAATAGAGTCCAATGTGTTTCCATGTTTAGAGATGCTCCCCTCATCATAGAAGGAATGAAGGGAAATTCCCACATGCTGGTCACATAGAGCAAGACTCAAAAGTCATTTTCCAGTGCCCACCTTGAGCCAATTCTTAGCTGAACAGAACCTGGAGCAGCTGGGATGAAGAGAGGGAGCACAAACTGAAGAACAGCTCAGGGCTATCAATGGAGAGCTGAAGGACGTGATACTTCTCAAATACGGGGTGGTTCTCTACATTTTAAGAAACCTTGAAGACAGTTTTGACTTTTCTGTTCTTTTTAGATGAAGTTTCTCACTGTATAAAACCAAAATAGGCCAATTTAGCAAACTGCCAAACCAAAAATCTCAATTTAAGTGAGAGATCACTGAACAGTTAGATTTTGAAATGAAAATAAAGTATTTTTTCCCCTAACAAGCTTTATAATTTGAGATAATAAACTCTGCCAATATAGACAACTTTGAACATCTGAAGCCTTTTGAGTATTGGAATATGGGGCGAAAGAAAAGTGGCAATGACTTCCCAGGTTAATAATCCTTTTATTATTAACATTTAAGAATGACAGTTTCAGCAATTTCGATTTATTAAGCATCCACACAAATGTGGGGGTTTTAATATTAAAAAATACCCAGCTTTTACGATTTCAAGTTTCAGTGCTCTGAGCTACAAAACCAGGAGCATGTAATAATGAATTCCTCTAACATACTCAATTCCCAGATTCGCAAAGGCAGAAGGAATACCAGAATTATTAAAGTTTGACCTCCTGTTTAACACAGGTTGTGGGCTTCCCTGATTTAACCTCTTTCAGTCCAGTACCTGGGGGATTTTCTTCAAGAAAAACACCGACGCCGCTGGCTGACGGAACACAACCAACGAAGTCCGCAAGCAGCCAGGCTACTTCTTGAGTTTCTTTTGAGCGGCCTTCTTCTTGACCATTTGTAGCCTTTTCATGGCGTTGAGCTGGGACTCCTGCGAGGTGGGGCCCTTCAGGGACGCTGACTGA
>VZRQ01006552.1:55948-72159 GCA_013397975.1 Machaerirhynchus nigripectus | reverse complement strand
GGCTTCAGCTGGACGGGGTTCGTGCTGTTGTTGGCAGAAGCTATTTTTGACCCCAGTCCTGGTTTTGAAGTCGCCAGCCCTGACAAACCCACGGGTTTCTGGTTATTTGAAGAAGCTGCAGGTTTCCCGCTGGCACTCTGTGCTGTCGATCCCAGTTTGGCAGTTGATGGGTTGGCAGAGGAGGTTTTGGCTGCAAAAGCAGCCCATCCTGTAAGGCCACTCGTTGCTGAAGAGGAAACGCTTGTACTGGCAGAGTTCCCCGAAACTGCTGCTGAGGTCTAAAATAAAGAAGCATTCTTATTATAGCAGCATCTATTTGTGTAACACATCACAGCAGGAATACACCGAGCCTCTGTTTCAGTTATTTTCCCAGGAACACCCAGTGGACAATATTTCATCACTGGTCACTACAGCTGAAAAGTACTAACAAGAACAGGAAAGAATGCCAGGTGCAGCCAGCTTTTAATCTCCCAGGCACGTAGAACAGATAATACCTTTTCTCCCCTTTCTTCTGTACAGTTAGCAGGCTACCGCACAGCCCTGTGATCCCTTCATAAACAATAAAAGCCCAAATCTGTGACCTATATAAAAGGTGGTGGCTTGCCTTCCTTTTTATTTGTTTACAGTTGTTACCTGGTGTCACTTTTTAACAAGCTGAGAGATGCTCAGACAAAAATCAGACACTGAGCAATTAAGTATTTCATTTATTACAGTCTTATTGTCAAAGTAGCAGTATCTGAACTGTTTCCTTTCTTCTTGGTTCTTAGCAGCCTGTAGCATAGATAGAATTAAAAAAAAACCAAAAAAACAAAAAACCACTGGACATTTTTCCTGTTGCCTCTGCCCATTCAGGTACTGCAAAAGACAAGCTTTCTGCAAACATGGGTTCCCTTGCCTGCAAAGCACTGTGCTATCCACACTGAGTTCACACTCCTTAAACCCTGTGATCCCCAGGCTTCAGGTAGGGATGATACATTGAACTAAATCAGTTACACCAAATGGCAAAGTCAAAACGAAAACTAAACCCTTCTATTCAAGTAATACTTTTATAGTATATCCAGACTATATCTGAACAGATCCACACTAGTTTCTCAACAGTAAACATGATGGAAGAAATCCGGCCCCAGGTCTTATAACCTGTTTAGGCACATAAATAACTCTGCTGAGGTAAAAAAATCAATCACAAGTGTAAGTGCTACAGCAATACCCATCCTATTATTCATGATGGTTTGCACCCAGGCAGAGCAATGGCAAACATAACTTTGAGCACATGAAAAGTTGCTTTGATTTTGAGTTAAAGCTGTGTTTTCCTATGAAAGGGTCATGCTTTATTAGACTACTCTGTTATTTATGACACTGCTTCTGGTTTACCACCTTCGACCAGCTTTTGTCAATATTTTAACTTGGAAAAACAGAAACACAAGGCAACACAGAATCACAGAAGAGAATCATAGAATGGTTTAGGTTGGAAGGAACCTTAAAGATCATCCAGTTCCAACCCTCATAACATGGGCAGGGATGCCACCCACTTATACCTAAGACTATACCTAAGAAGCTCCTCAATTAAATCTCACAGAGTCAGCAACACTTTCCCTACTACGGAATCACAGAATTGTCTAGGCCAGAAAAGACATTCAAAATCACTGAATCCAAGTGTAAATCCAGCACTGTCAAGGCCACTGTTACCATGGGAAGCCTTCCAAGTGTCAAAATACATGTGAGTTACTTGACTAGAAAGAGTAAATAATGCATTTTATACAATTCATAGAATCATAAAATGGTTCAGTTTGTGGAAAGGACTTTAAAGATCATCTAGTTCCCACCCCCCTGCCATGGGCAGAGACACCTTCCACTAGACCAGGTTGCTCAGAGCCCCACCCAGCCTGGTCTTGAACACTTCCAGGGATGGGGCATCCACATGTGAAGTGAGGTTTTTTCCCCACTCTTTCAGTTTTTGTACAAATCCACTATATTATGGCATTACTCAGTCCATATGGTGTGGCAGACTATTTTCACTTATGGTTCTTGTGTGAAAAGACAGGTAAAATTGAAAAAAACCCTATTATCTACGCAGTGAAACAAGCTCTTTGGTAAATTTAAACTACATTACCTTGGTAAATTTTAACTACATTACCTTGACTTCTGTTCTCTTGAATGCCAGAAACGCTGGTGGGGTCTCAGGTTTTAACTTGATTTCTGGTTTCTTGACCAATGGGTCCTTCAAAGCTGGTGCGACTGAAACCACTGCAGGAGCTGGTTTTTGAGGTGGTTTTTGTGTCTTCTGAGCCTGTGTAAGTGGTAGGAAAAAACCACCCCAGATTAGTTACGGGCCACATAACATGGTCTGTTTTGACTGTTACTAAAAAGCACGAGGATTTTAAGATTGCAATCTAGCCTTTACAGTTTCAGGTTTAATGGTCCCTGAGAAATGAGGCAATAAGGGGATGTGGAGATAGTGCTGGGTGTGGTACTGGGGACAGTGTCCAGCCAAAAAGCATCCAAAAAAGAACTTGCTATTTCAGTGTGGAAAGAGCGGCAGTGTTGACGCTTGGAGAACAGGAAAGCACTGGGCCTTTACAGGAATAAGGCAAAGACAAGTGAACTTGTGGAAGACAAGGACATAGTCCAGCAGTACTGGGATGTAGGCTGCAAGAGCCTGCTAAGAAGTGGCAGGCAAAATGGCAGAATTCATGCCGAAACAAAAAAAGGAAAGGTCATATTGAAGGCAACTGCTCAATGGCTAAATTGGCTACCCTTTGCAAGAACTGACCTCAAGCAAACAATCCTCTGAGTTCAAAGGCCTGATGATCATCAGAATAATCATGTGTTTCAGTCAATGTTGGTACATCCTAGGCCAGGATCTTACTTTGCCTTCTTTTCTTGTTTCTTAGCAGAGCCATTTCAACAGATAACACTTGCTAAGTTACCACAGAACAGTTTGAAAACACATTTTCTGCTGTATAAAAAGGTGTGATTTTAAAACATCAGAACTGAAGTCACTAATGTTGCATGCACCCAAAGGTGCTGTCTTATGTTTCCTTCTCATAATGAGATGAGTAGGATTCTGGTAAGATCCTGTTCAGTCATGAAGATAAATCAATACAAAGGCTTTTTGCTTTTTTTTGTTTTTTTTAAATTTAAACTGGAATGTGCTACCCTCAGCTTATCTTTGACCCTAAGAATATTTAACACTTAAGATCTGGACTGAAATTTGCAGTCTTGTCCTACAGGGAAAGAACTATTCATACCTAAAGCTGAGAAGAAAACTAAAACTGCAGGGCTTTTACTAAAAGCTGAGTATCACCTGAAATAAGAAAAAGGTTTTACCTGCTGCTTGCCAAGTAGGAAATAATCCTATTTCACTCTTCTTCACTCACCTTCTGAATTTTAAAAAGCTTTGTTTAAGAAGCACATTACAGAAGACTTTTGGAGATGCTACATTAAAAACCACAGCTGCAGCAAGGGAAGCACTGCCGAGAAAAATGGTTCTCCAACATGCTTCCTAAGCCTTGTCTCACCCAGGAAATACTCTCACACAGTAGAAATAGCCTGCCGTATTCAAACAGTGCTCACACGAGACAAAAAACTGACTCCTACCATTCTCTTCATCTGCCTGGTACAGCGGGCACAATACCAGACAAGTCGAGGATCATTCACTTCCTTGTCTGTCACCTGAGGTTTATGGCAATCCTGGTGGTAGAGATTATGGCACTCCTGACACTCCACTAGCTGATTCACAAAAGTAACTGTCATTTGCCTGCAGAGCAAATAGTTAAGAACAGATTATGGGAGAAAGCACTTAGAGGATTATCCAATTGTTGAAAATTTTGCAAGGCTTAAGATAAAAAAAAAAATTTTTTTTGCTTTCACATATATTTTCAACCTGTGGCAAATTAAATGTATTCCTTTTCTTCCTGTGTCAGTTCTTCCTAACTAATATTTTAGAAATGTGGTATTTTTTACAGGTAATTTCTTTCAAGAAATTTGAAGACTTTCATTCTATTAAACATGTGTGTATGACAGTCATGATTTCCCTGTTTGATTTTTAGATTAGAAAAGTAAGTCTTGCCCGCTTTGGTTCACCTGGGCATCTTATGGATACATCACAGTATGCCAGCTATCACTTCCTCATTATATTAGCATATGATGGCCTAGTCTCCATTTGGGTAATTTTGCTGCCAGCTGCAGAGCAATACAGTTCAAGAACAAATAATTTCTCAACAACAAGCCTGTAGGAGTGCTTTCTGCTGCAGGATTTAAAAGCATCATCACCCAAGCTCTGTGCTACTTCGGAGATGTTTTATTAGCCATCCCTTTGGTCCCTACCACATAAACAGACACGTGGAATTTGAGATAATACCAGAATCATGGAGAGATGGAATAGAAAGGATTAATTGTGCAGTCCTGCCTCGAAGCAAATATGCAAGCTGGTGATGAGGGCTTCATTTTGCGTGGGCCGTGCTGAAAGTAATCACGCTGTATAAATGACACATTAGTGATATATACATGGCTGGGAGTCTGCCTGTGAATTACCCAAATACCATTTTCCTAACGATTCCTTCTTTCAGATGACAAATCAAGCTATTTAATTGCTAAGCTGCTTTTGCTCATATCCCCCAGGAGCAGGTACCCAGGTAACCATGGAAACTCTATTTGTAGATACATGGGGAAAGGTAATCCCTTATTTCTTTATATAGCAGGAAAAACAAAAGTCTGAAGGTATTGTCCATATAAGTGCTGGAACACTTTCTAAGAAAGATTTCTCTTTTAAACAGACTACTTAAAAACAGAGGGAGAAACCCTTCCAAAATTCTAGGGTCTATTATTTTACATGCAAGATATTTAAAAGATGTTTTGTTTATTTTTTATTCCTAAATAAACTGAATCAGAACAAATGGTCTCAAAGAGGGAGACTCACCCTATTTTAAAATTACAGAAACCAATCCCAGACCAAATCCATGAACTTTTCATGCTCAGAAAAAAGTTAAACCACTTACTTTTAAATTATAACTAAGAAACGAACCTAACGATTTTTTACCTCAAAAAACAAACAAACAAACAAGTATTCATAGAAAATTAGGTTGTTATTTAAAAACCAGTCTTTTAAAAATATTTTTTAGGAGGAAAATTTCACTATTGTCTACAAACTGCATGTAGTATTTCCTCCTTATACAACTGAGGAGCCAGTGAGGAGTCATCATAACAGGTGAGTTGTCCTGTTTTTCCAAGGCCTACAGGTACTGGCGAGGATAAGTTATTTTAATATTCCTTCCCTCCTTATGCCTTAGCATAAAGGAACAACTAACTTGATATAAAAGAACAAGAAGAAAAACACCACAGGCATCAACATTAATTACTCCTAATCACTATGAAAATACATTTGACACTTGGCAAATCTGGAAGAAACATTTCATGCCTCTGTTTTAGTTTTTATATCTATAAAAAGGAGTAGTTAATATTCAAATGCACTTTTTTGCATTTGTGAACCCACAAGCTGGGTTCTTGCTAGCTTGTCTTCTTAAGCAATATGAATATAAACTCTTGCTATGACCACCTACTCTGCAATTTGACATGTTTTCATTCACAACTGGTTGAATAACTGATTGACTTACTAAAAGATGTAATTTTTAAAATGTACAAGGTTGTTCTTGTTTTGGCTCAAGATGATTACCCCAAAAGGGTGCACATTTTGAAAGCAAGCAATAAAGAGGGGAATACTGTCTGACCACTGTGCTGGATTCAGAACTTTAAGGCACAAATCATCTGAAAAACATCCAGTCCAGCATGAGCTGAAGATGGGGAACCACGTGACATCAGTTTCAGCAGGTTCCATGTAAAATGAAAACAATCCTGTTGTCACTCTCTCTAATGAGTTGTTTCTTCCCCTGCAGTGCTTCTCCCTCTGTCTGGCATCAGAGATATTTTAGTTAGCCAGGGTAGATACATCTTTTGCAAGAACACTCGAGTTGGTGGCCATGAACAGGTAGAAGCAATGCCTTCAGCAGCCAGGTGAAACAGGTGACAGAACCATGGATCTGGCCTGTCTTGGCTACACTGGGCACAGGCGTTGCATTTTCTGTCTTTAGTTTCTTTACTTTGCAGGCATTTCTCATCATGCCTATAAGTGTTTTTCTTTGCCAGGGAAGACACAGAATTAATAACCCACAGCAAGTCAAGACTCTCTAAACAAAACTTTGTCATCCCCTCCTGCCACATAAGGTAATACCTTACTATTATTAGTAGCATTTTAACATACTACTGAATGGGGCTTTGCCTCTTTTAGGAGACAGCAAAAATGGATTTGGAGGAAAAGAAGTAAAGTTCAGATAGTTATTTACTTCCTTTTTCAATGTCTGTAAGATGAAACTAAATATTTGAGCTAATACATGGGAATAACATAAAATCCCATCAGTCCCCAACTGGTCACCAGTATAATCAGCTGTAAGTACAGAAATTTATCCTCCATGCACTGGCAACACCTCCCTATCTGCACAACAGGAATGACCATAGAAATGATGGAAGAACAAAGTTATAAAGCATCATTTCCCAACAGACTCAAGCTGAGCTAAAATACCTACTGCTGCCAAAAGGCCTGTCCCACCCTCTTCTCTGTCCTGGCTCTACAGTCCTGCATCCACACAGTTGTCAGCACAAGCATTTACTCTTACTTAGCTGACTGAAACCCAAACCTACTGCAAAACCCATGTGGAGAGCTGATCCAGGAGCTGACTCAGCTGATCACAAACTGGACTGGCAATAAATGCCCCTAAACAGTCCAGGCAAGGAGGTACAACTGGGAGAGCCAAACTGTTCATTTGGCAGCAGTGGGGGCCTAACACGGATAGAAATGATCTGTGAAACCAAATCCTGATGTGAGTGATTTGATCCTAGGGTAGTTGTTCAAAACTATTTTATACTTCTGTTAACACTAAATGTACTGCTAGTACCGTGTTACTAAAATCCAATTTTAGAGCTCTTACTGGAATGTAAAAACAACCTGTCTTCACTGCAAGATATATTTGCTGAAAAAACACAGCTATGTGTAAACTAATGCCAAATGATTAGGAAAAGGAGAGCAACACATACAGATCTCATACTAATGCCATTTAAAAGTGTTTTCAGATGAGAACTGATTTTTTAAAAATACTTACCACTAGCCATTAATATTTTAACTTGTTTTCCAATCATTAAAAACTGGTATTTGTCACGATAGGTTTGCATCATATCTAGTTTTATTTTTCACTTGCCCTTTCCTGCAGAAGAAAAGCTGGTTCACTCTCTAAAGGGTGAACCTTCTTTCCATTTTCAAGAAATCATTCTTATTCATGAAGGAGGCTTAAATCTATTATCACTTTTGGATATGTGCTCAAGTGATTTCCAGAATAAAAACTATGAGAAGCATTAACTCAGTGGTACACAATTAAAAAAAAAGGTAACTGCACCTAGCTGCAATGAAGCAATGTTGACTTACCTGCAAACAACACAGGCTAATCCCATTTCCATAGCAAAGTCATCAGCACTGGTTTCCTCAAAGCTAGATAAATCAGGCATGGATAAATCCTTGCTCGTCTGAACCGTAATAGGAGAGGAACGAGCCTCTTGCTTCTCTACCCTGGGCTTCTTTGGTGCATCAGCTCCTTCAGCAGGATCCCCTTTTGTCTATTAAACACACACAGAGAGAATGTGAAAATGCAAAAAGCTAAAAGGTTATTAAAATGAGTTAAAATGGAACAGTTAGACTAACAGTATAAGAAGGTGTACTTTACACAGCATATTTTCTTTAATTACATATTTTCTTCAAAGTATGAACTAGAAGCTCAAGTCCACTTTTTTGGACTTCACCTCAAAATCCTTGAAAAAGTTTTGGGAATACCACATTTCAACTTACTTACTTTTACTAATCTCTTATGAGATAATCTCTTAGGATTTAAAACACAGAATGGTTTGGAAGGAACCCTTTAAGTCCAACCTCCTCACAATGAGCAGGGAAAACAATCAGAGAATAATTACAAGAAGACGTTTGTTAGATTGCCTAAATGGCAATGTAACTGGCTAATGCAGCTCACAGGCTAGGCACCATAAGATGAGTTGAAAAGGGGAACTTTTGTCTAAAACATCTTTCAGTTTATTAACCAAGTTATTTCATGAGAGAACAAAAATGACTTACTTTATCTGCAGATCTCTTTTCTGTTTCTTTTTTCACCTTTTCTGATGCAGTGGGCTTGCCATTGTTGTTGCCAGAAGGCAAGCTGGATGAAGCTTTAGGCTCTTGCTTAATGGGTTTGGTAACAGATACTTTTGGTTGCTCTACTTCCTGAAAACAGAAACAAAAATTGAAGCCAAATTCTTCAATTGAGTTCCTACCTGATTTGCAACTAGTGAGGTAACAGGATAACACTGATCATCTACAGATACACTTTTAAAAAATAAATTATGAATATATTTCTTAAAATATATTCATATCACATCATTCAACATCATATCACATTCATATCAACAAATCAGTGTTTAAGTTGCAGGCAATTAATAAAATCTCCCCTTACCAGTCACCTTTCTAAGGAAAAGGTGCTCCTTTTCCAAAGACAGATCCTCTTTGGAACATTAATTAAAAAGTAGTAATTTCTACTTTTAAAACTCAGAGGGAATGAACACAAATTTTCAGATAGTTCTGAGGACAAAATTCAATGTAAGCTAAAAACATAAGCTGACATCTGATTTAACCAGACAGCAATACTTCATTCCTTCATGGAGAGAAAAATCGACCTACTCTTAATCTCAGTCCATATTCATCTATCAGATTAATAAATTTAGATCTCAAGAGAAATCAATAGCTCTCATTAATGACATGTTAGTGTCAGGAATGGAAAATATCCAAGAGAGCCTGTAAATGAGTGACCAATCACACTGATGGGCACGAGCAAGGTACCCCCTCCCAGCTGGTAAGATGGGAGCCACTCTCTGTTGTATACTGGGACAGGTCCTAAGGCCTGAGCTGCAGCCCTCCAAAGTTTGTTGACTTGACTGGTAATCCTGTGCTCCCTACACTGTTCTTGGATTTCATGGTCAACCACAAATTAACCCTGCAGCCTGCAAATGCAAGGAAAGGAATTCTTGAATTTTTTTTTCATTTCTGACCTTTGCAGTCCTGCTGATATTGGAGATACACTGAAGAGAGAAGAACGAAAGATTTCTTCCTCTGGCCCGAGCCTCAGTTTCACCTGAGGGCAGGTGACTGACTGCCAGACAAGCTGTTATTAGAATTGGATTCCCAAACCTCTCTGCACTGTTACTCTGTTCCCTGCTTCCTCTTTAAACCACACATCGCTTCTTTGAGCTCTGACACAGAGGGCACCTGAGAGTTTTGAGACCTGTGTTGGGGTTCAGGGAGTTAACAAGACGAACAGAAAGGAGTGAGACCACACACTAAAGCACGATGTATGCTGAGCACCACTAGTGCCTTTTAGTTATTCGGAACCACGTAGAAATGAAATATTACAAATATATCAGCACACAGACCATCATTAGAACACACCAGGCTGACTTGCGGCCATCCTAGGGGAGAACAAGACCTCGTTATCCATATGGCAATACACAGCAGCACGAGGATGTATTTCCATACACTCATCTCAGATGCAAATATTCTCTCTAGCAGGTGTTCAGTGATTTTCAGTAGATGAAAAATACTGTTTGTCCATTGGATAGCAATGGTTTCAGCCTGCAAATCATTTCCGCTTTGAACCATTTGGTGTTTTTCTCATATGACTTCAACAGAATTTCAAGGAAAGAAATACAGCTTTATAGGTAAATAGCTTATTTTGTTTCTTATTTATCTGTGGCAAAGCTAATCGATATTTTAAAGACCTTTTAGCTCTGAAACATAACTGCAGAAATACGTAAGTTTGGGTGCACCATACACAGCATGTCTGATATAATGCTGAATCTCTTTTAAGTCTTGGTGCATCAAGAAGGTAAAGAGATTTTTTTTCCCATTAACTTCCATTAATTGAATGGATTATGTTGTACGAAAAGGGGAATGATGAATACAAACACTCCATAATTCCTTCTTCTTTTCCCTCAACTTCTGATTCTGATTCTCTTTAAACTTTTCAACTATAGAAGAGGAACCAGGACTAGCAGGAGCTTTGTTAAGGCACACAAAAAGGACCCAGCTCTCTAACACCAGTACCTTCTGAGAGGGACGATAGCTTGAGTCAGTTCCTCTGGCCAACGACTCGTCAAGAAGTGCTTTCAGCTTCTCAGCAGAGTCCTTACTCTTTGAGTGCAAAAATCCCAGGGCTTTCAGAAAAATGGGATCCAGCTCCAAGTTCACTGTAGCAGCCATAGTTGTGTCTTCAACGTGAGTTAAAAGAAAAGAAAAACAATGACAACTTTATTCATATGGAGCATAATTCAAACAGCATCTGGTTAATAGAAGATTTATTTTCTTTTTAAAATGAAATTCTATTAAACCACAGCAAGGATTATACGTGAATTAATTATCATTAGAAGATGACTGAACTTCAGTGCTGCACAACTTTGAATATGACTGGACATCTGAAATGTCAAATTCATACTTTGGCATACATGATACTCAGAAACTAACCCATCATACTTATGTAAATGAAACAAATATTTCATATTCTTGATATTTCATACATAAAGAATATTGAAAAGTATGCAAAATAAATGTTAACTTCAAGAAAAGCAATTACACCCTTCTCTTTAACATTTATTGCACATACAGTGATTTCTACCTCATTGCTCATTTAAGAGTAACTAAGGAAAATCTTATTTGTAGAAAAAATAACTTTTGAAACTTCTGAAAAGAACAGCTCATTGTACCATATAAGATAGAAACAGTTGGTATATTATTTATAACTCAGATTGTGACTTATCCATGTCCTCATGTGACAGTCTAAGTTTAATGTCAGATAATGAATATCCAGAGCTGCGAGATGCCACAGTGTCCATGTAAATGGAATAAACCGAGGGAAAGATTACAATGACTTTAAAAAAATGTTTGCCTCATAGCAATAAATCCCTGCAGTCCAGAGCATTCTGTGTTAATTTCCTTAAAAAAAATTCTAAGGAACTGCATTTACATCAGAAATTGTACCTACAAAGATAGATAGCTAACTTAAATCAGTAAACAAAAATTAATAATTAAAGAAATAACATGGAAAGTTTCCTGATCTTTTCCAAAAATATATGAGAAGCGTTATTGTTAATAATCCCCTTAAATCTCATTTAAAGCACATCAGGATGTTTGTGGGTTTGGAGTTTTTTCTACAATAATCTAGAAGACATTCTTGAAAAGCCTTTTATCAGTTCTGATCAAAAGCACTGCCTGGACAGCTTTTTCAGCTGAAGCTTCCAAGGTTTTGTCTGATGAATTCCTTTTGATATTCATGGCAGTGAACTTTTACCTCTCTAGCCAAAACACCAGCAGTAGCAGGCTGCTCCCTCAACACTTGCCTAGAAGTCCCCAGGAACCTTTATCTCATGCTGAGCTTTCACGAGACACCAGAGAATCGCTTGACTGAGATAATCAAGGAGTTCAACATAAAGAACTTCATAGGGATTTTATCAATGGACCCAGCAGAGAGTTAAGAAACCTCTTCAAGAGCCTCTTCTCTCTTCCTTAATCTCTGCTACTTGACAAATCATTTTCTGGTGGCCACAGAACTTCTGCTAGGAAGTGCTACACACCAGTTACTCGGCTGTATCACTGATCAAGCACAGACTGCGGCGCAAGCCCCATCCAGGCAATCTGGTCTCTCTCTGATGATTACAAAAAGTGAATTCACAGAGCACAGAAAGCACATACCCTCCTTTTTTTATGCATCTACCTCTGATAAACGTTCAGACTGCTCTTGAGATCTCTGGGTAGGCTATGTCCCGCATTTCTTTGTTCTGTGAACATGCCTTCCAAGTGTCAGTACCACATACTCTTAAACTAGGACTCTGCTAAACCCTCTGTTAATGAAAGCGGTAGAATTGAAACACTAATTCCAGAAATTTTGCAGAAATCCCTGTTAAAAAAAATTCCTCCAAGTTCTTCTCTGAGGGAGAGATGAATTCTACTAGGAATATATACTTGTGTACATGAGAAATGGGCAGCCTCAACAGCCATTCTCTAATATTTAGAGAACAAGCGTAAACATAATTCAATTTGCATCTCTCTGAAGGTAACACTTCCCAGCTAGCTAAAGCTAGCTCTAGCTTTTTAAAGACAGATATTGAAAGGAACTGTTAAAACCCAAACTTCAAAAGGATCCTCTGTATTTATTCCTTTATTTGCTATGCAATTGCAGTAATTCTTTCTCTGTTCTTGAGGGTAATTATAATGTCACAGGCTACTACAGTTACAACTAACATATCCCAAGAAATTTCTCACGAGAAGAGAGGAAAATGGTCTTAGTAAACAGTTCAAGTATGCTCAGTTTAGGCTTATATTTTCAAATTAAAAATAATCTATTTGTGAGTTGCAGAAGGGAAGCATATTCAATGGAAAGATGCACACATCAATAACTGTCCAAAAAATAGCATCGTTTGAAAAAAGCAAATTGATAATTATGCTCTCCTTATGGGACCATAATAACACAGCTATCAAACAGGGTAATACCAATAACTAACTGTCCTGGTCCAAAAGGCAAATTATTGCTTCTGGTAGTGGCCCTTCCCAGATGTTTACAGATCAAACAGTTTTTAAGTATCAAACAGTGGTTTGACACTTCTAAACCTAAGATCCAATTTCATTCATTCATGTTTTCATTCACAAACTGCTCCTCTGGCAGTCAAGTCAGCACACAGCAATGTGATAGCCTTGAGACAAGGGCAGCAAAGTGTTTTAATGATGATGCCATAGGCTGTTCTGCAAGACAGACCTCCTTGACTTTCTTCTCGAAGTGGAATCTTTGTACAGGAAATAATTCAAATGCTGTTTAGGAAAAGAGTGAGTATGACACTCTCTTTTCCGCAGCAGTTTGATAATGCAGCTGTGAGACCAGAGCGCTGTATTAAAACCCTCGAACCCTGAGCAGAACTGGTTTTGCACAAAGCAAGCACACCCTCTTGCAACCCAGCATTCACCCATCGGCCTAACCCTAAAAGCACCTTCCTCATCTTAGATCTCTGTTACCTCCCAAGGTGGACTACTCTAAGTGGTTTAAATCCATGGGGAAACATAGAAGTTAATCAGTGGGTTGTTATTCTTAAAACATCCTAGAAGTTTTGGATTCTTTCATTCCTTGAGTATACTATTGTCTTCTGCCAAATACAATCAACCTTAACTGTGCACTCTGCAGAATACATGGTCTTCCAATTTAAGACTTACTAGATTTATAGGGTGTACCAGCCCTCTTCTTTTTTTCATTCATTTGCCATCTACTATTTTGCACGCCTGCCCATGTATTATGTTATTTATCATAACTTGCAGCTAAATGGATTTACTTCCATTACATTTTCAGACATGGTCATATTTTCAGACATGGTCATATTTTCATCCATCAGTTTCTGAACTCCTATTCCTATCATTTTCTGAGGCAGGTGTACTATTAAAGATATTTTTCCAAGGAAGTATACACATATTTATATTGCAATGCTATTTTCAAACCCATTCTTTATTATAGAGTCATCAATATTTTTATTTTTTACTGCCACTGATGATTAAAAGGCCTTTCACTCAAATTTCCTTTTCAGCTACCTTCAAGATCTGTAGCAGTTACCTTAAAACCCAGTCATATGAACCAACAGCTTATAATTCCTTCCAACACACTCACTGCACTGTTCTTCACTTACCACCATAAAATCAATTCACTTTTCCCCTGTCCCTTTGGATCCTTCTGTTCCTCAGAATTTACCCTCTTCCTGACTATATCTATTAACAGTCACAGTGGCAGATTTTGCTTATTTACCAATAATGCCTCTTCCAGGTCACTTTCAGATCTAATGAAAGTAGATCAAGGAAAATCTTAAAAGCAGGAAAAAATGAACTTCTACTTTCAGTTTTTGCTTTAGTATCTTATTCAGGACTTGATTTATGACAGCATAGTTTCTCAGTTACTTTCCACAAGGGACATTTCAAAACTCACACACTTCAGTAGTCTGGATAACTGTTAATGAGAACAATTGTATTAATCAGTTCTAATTTCTCTGTCATCTTCTACAAAAAATCTTCTAAGACACGTGTAAGATCTCCTGCTATGGAGTTACTAGTACTGTCAACCTTAATTTTACATTCCATTCTACAACATATTTCATAATGTACTTTTAAATTAGTATTCCAATCAATATCACTGTAACCAGTTTATCCAAAATTTTTAAGATTACACCACTGCCCTGTATTTTCTGTTTTCTCCACAGAAACAGTGAATTATTTAAGAGTCACAGAATCATTCCTTGTGGAAGGGACCCCACAGAGCCATCCTGTGCAACCTCCTGTTCAATGCAAAGTCAACTGTGAATTCAGATCCAGCTGGATCCTGAAAATCTCTAAAGACAGGAATGTGAAAATCCTTCCGGGCAACCTGTCCCAGTGCCTCACTGTTCTCATTTCCTTGCGTTGAATAGGAGGTTTTAACTCATGCTCTCATTCTCCCACTGTGCATCTGAGTACAAAGAAAGCCTCTATCTTTACAATAATATCCTCAGGTAAATTAAAGCTTCCATTATATCTCTCTAAGCCCACAGCAGATGGTATCCAACACTCCCTTCATCTTCAGATCTAGCTATTTTGTCACAGAGGACAAGCCAACTGATCAGGCATGATTTATCCTTGGTAGACCTGGCTCTTCCCAGTCTCCATCTGTTCCTTCTTATGCCACAAATGGCTTCTTCCATGATCTTTTCACAGAAGGAAGGAATGAGGCTGACCAGTCTGTACTTCTCTTGCTTGTCCTTCTTGCCCTTTTTGAAGATGTGCATAAGATTTGCCTTTTTGCAGTCTTTGGGATCCCCCTCGACCTCATGGCCTTTAAAAGATGACAGAAAGCAACTTTGTGGAGACCCTGTCAGCTGCTGGCACCCTTGAATGCAGTCTACTTGGGCTTATCAGGGAAACAATCCTGCTTCAATCCTCTTCCACAACGTGTAGTTCCCCCTCCCCTTGAACTCTGCCTTGTGGCAAAAGCCCTTGGAGACCATACTGGTCGAGTCTGTGGGAAAGAAGACATCAACCATTTGACCCTTATCTGTGTCTGCTGCCACTAACACGCTTGTTCCGCTCAGCAGCGGCACTGTGTTTTCCTTGTGACTCCTTTTCCTGATAAATGGCCATGTCCTTGTGGGTGCCTTTCAGCTCAGGGCATTCTGCGATAATCGTACCTGCACAACTGAGATTTGCTAAACCCTGCTACCTCTGAGCTTCAATATTCTGCACAAAATGAGACCTGAAGATGTTCCAACATGTCACTGCTCATCGGCTCAAGCCGCTGGTAAACTGAGTGCACCTCCACTACTGCTTCCACCTTTCCCTTATTCAATATCTACTGAAACTTATCAAGTGTGCAAATTCCTGGATATTATCTCCCTGGTGATTTCTCAGGGAGAGAAGCAAACTTTAGTTAAAACCGAATTTCTGATATAGTTACACCAAAGCCACAACGTGACCCTCTGCAACCTACTTGCTGCAAATTTCACCCTGGGATTTCTTTCTAACAACGAAGGAAAGGCCTCTCATCTGAAAGCAGCACTTTAAAATGCTTAAAAGAATAAAACACCACCCCCCTACACTCATTACTGCCCCGCACGGACTTCTCAGGGCCGCAGCTCTGGGCGTGCCCGTGTGCCCAGGAGGGCCCGTCCCTTGGCACCATCGTGTCCCACAGGGACAGCGTGGCCGCCGCTCCGCCCGGGCCCTCCCGGCATCGCAGGAGGCCCAAAGCTCAAGGCGGGGTCCGAGGGTAAGAGCCGCCAAGCGTGCCCGAGGGCTCCCCTCCTCCTCCCTCCTGCCAAACACCCTATTTCTCCCACCCAAACTTACTCTTACTGTCCTCTTCCAAGCCCTTTTTTCTCGTCCCAAACCCCTCTTCCCGCTCCCAAACCCCCTCTTCCTCCCTCCTCTCAATCTCCTTTTTTCTCTTCCCCAGACCCCTCTTCCCTCTCCCAATCTGCCTCTTCCTCCCCCCTCCCAAACCCCCTTTGCCTCCTAAATCCCTCCTCCTCCCCTGCTCCCAAACCCGGCCTCCCCTCTCAACCCCCAAATTCCCTTT
>VZRQ01006552.1:16685-55778 GCA_013397975.1 Machaerirhynchus nigripectus | reverse complement strand
GGGCCGGGGCGGGGCCCGGCGGGACGCGCGCAGGAAGGGGCGGAGCCGGAGCCGGAGCGGCCGGGCCGGGGTAAGGAAAAGGAGCAGGATAAAGGGAAGGTGGCGGGGGTTGAGCTCTGGGGCTGGTTTGGCACCGCTGTCGGGGCGCCGAGAGGAGCTGGGAGCAGGGACTTTAGGGAGCGGGTCTGTGAGGGAGTTCTGGCTCGGCGGTGTGGCTCTCTGCAGTAGCCGAGCTCAGGCGTGTGCTGCCGTCCTGCGTCCCGCGTCTGTCCCTCGTGTCCCGGGTCTGTCCCTCACGGCCCCTCCGCGTCTGGCTCTCCAGAACCGTCCACAATTTCCACTTTATTCGTGGCCCCGCCTGCAGCTCGGGTCCGAAGCTCTTCTGTGCTTCCCTCAGGGCTCCCTAGGGGTCTAGGGGTGGCCCTGAACTCATCCAGCAAATGCATCGCCTGGATAGAAATATAACTCCAGCCTCTCAAGTTATGTGCCTTAAAGCACAAATACTACTTTGCACTAAGTTAAATATTTGCTACGTTTTTAAATGACATTCTATTAAACATTTTTCTAATGGTAACGTGTCTGCTTAACAAAAGTTCCGTTTTACCTTGTAGCAAGCAGCAAATTAACGAGATCTTTTTCAGGGGCTAAAAGGAAGAGGATGTTTATGTACTTATTTATTTGTCTTTAATTTTTACGGGAAACACTTGTTTTTAAAGCAGCGATTTTCTTTATTACGTTGTTAACAGGGCAGCTGAGTGAAACTAATTTAACTGTTGTTTAGTGCATATTGAAAGGGAAGAGAAAATGGTAAAAAACAGCACAGCTAGTGAAAGTTACATAATGTTTATAATTTTTAAATAGGTGTCTTTTATACCAAAGGTAGGCAACATTATTTATCTTTGTCTTTTAAGTTACGGTACAAATCCTGTATTGACCATTGCCTCTCATTTTCCCTCTTTCAAACAGTGGCTACTGTAAATACCAGTAGAATAAAAATCTGTCTCTTCCCACAGAATTTACAGTCTAATTAGAGAAAAAAGTGCTGGGAAAAAATACTGTGAGCAAATAGTGCACTGTCTTGTTAGGTTTGGTTAGTTCTGTACTACATGTTTCATTTTATTGTGTATGTCTGCGTCTGCTTTTGTCTTAGTAAGCTGCCAAGGGATTAATAAACGCATTTAATGGATGGGTAGTAGTTATGTGAAAGTACTTAAGTGAGAATGGGCAAGCAGGTAGGCTGTTAAGTCTTTGAATTGAAAATCTGTGCATAAACCCACAAGGAATATAGACTGCAGAGCCAAAACAGTGCGGAAAAGCGCCTGTGTTGGAAACAAAAAATAAAGGATGTGACTTTATAATGTCAGTGCTTAGAGACAAGATGTTGGGAGGAATTCTCTGAAGTAAAATACGGGGCAGGGGTGGGGTGTGGCAGTGTAAGGGTGTACAGCTCAGTTGAGTGGTGATTCAAGAAGGCCTTATCTCCTTACAGGAAACAATGAGGACACACAGGTAAAGTCACTTATAGACAGAACTCCTGGATGCATTAATTTAGTTTCTCTTCCGTGAGAGACTTGAGAATAAAGTTAGTCTGACTGTAGTTTTCATTGTCATAGACTGACCTTAAAAAAACCCCAAAATCTCACAACCAGCCAAACAACAAAGCCCTTAAGGAAAAATATCCAATTTTTTGGCTTGCTCTAGGACAGACTTCCAGTGTGACATTGAACTAAAATTTCTCCTTGTGATTTTTCTTTTTCATATGTATAACAGGAATACAGGAAACTTCCGCCTTGCAGGGCTCTTTGAGAGGAAAGTCTGTGAGATGTTCAGTTACTGGTGTGGTGGAGGGACATAGAAGTTTTTGCAATAAATCGAATTTCAAATAAATCCAGACTGAATGCTTTGATACGCTAATGACCTATGTAACAAGTTGCAGTCATTACAGAAGCCCATTTTGTTAAAATTACTTCTAAGAAGTTTTTAAAAGCGATTTCTAAGAACAGGTGATTAATTGGAAACTATAGAATAACATACTTTGGAAATAGAAATGTCAGAATTTATCAAAATATTTAGCAGTTCTATACAGCATGATAATGATCAAAATAGCTGATTGTGTCCAGTAAGGTCAACCAGAAGAAAAAATTCAGTGGTGAAGTGATTGGTAAGGTGAATGTGTATGAGTGGTTTGAGTGGCCAGAAAAAGATGGGCTTGTGAGCTCTTTGAATTCCCATGGAAAACAAATATAACAACCCAAATACATGTAGGGGTACTGTTTAACATTGAAAGAGGTGCTGTAGTCGAGAATAGGAGTTCAAATGCTGGTAACTGTGGATGTAAGTATGGTAAGAGTAACTCTTCTTGATTTACCTCTTTGGCAGTGCCTTTACTATATGATTTCTAGCACAGAGCTGTACTTAAGATACTGAGTCTGTCTCAACTTCCATGCTGTCAAGATTTACCCAAATAAAATATCTTCTGGTAAAGTAGATATGGCATTGTGTATTGTCCTGTTTTTTGTGTGCCAGTGTATTAATTAAAAGCAACACTATAAGTCACTGTTCTTGTTATTTAATGGTTTAAAAATATTTCGCTGTAACAGATATTAGCATGTTCTTAATGTCAGGTGGACTTGATTTTATTCTTCTGCTGCCTCTGGCTGGGCAATTGATTTGGCCCTGTGGTAGATAATATAAAGTAGTAAGTGTGATGTACATGTCTATATAAAAAAACCCCAAACTGAATAATCAAGATGTATCAAATGAAAACCTTTTTTTTTCTTTTTAAATACTTGCATCATGTTTATGTAACTGTGCAAAGACCTTAATAATATAGACAGTTATGTGAAAGACTGATGCTGTTCCAGTGCCACTCGTGCTTTATATTTATGTATATAGAACCGCATTCTGGGCTTTCTTAGCAACGTTTAAATTTCTTTTACTCACTGCCCTGGAGCTGTGGTCCGTGAAGCTTGTTGTAAGAGGGCCATCTAGTGTCTAAAAGCTTTTCAGTGCCAGCTGTTGTCTGTAAGGTAATGGGCAATTCTGCTGAGTGATGGAGCAGAAAAATTACTGCATCAGTGCCTTATGTTAAACTCCTATGGAATATTATAGTAGGAAAAATGTAGCTTTCAACCCACTAGAAGGAAAATTCATTTGAGTTTTTAATATACCAAGAAGATATTAATTTCAGCTCTGCTATTGTTGAATTCTGCTGCTTTAAAGTAGTTGTGTGTTTGAGCGTTCGTGTGATATCATGAGATGAATTTTTATTTGCTTATGTGTCCTTCAGTTACTATCTCACCCAACTCTTAATTTTTAATACCAAACCCAGTATTATTTCCCATGGCCTGCTATAAATGCCTTTTAGCAGTTACAAAAAGACAGGTGTTTGTATTAGGGAACTAACTGTTGTAGGTACATGCTCAGGAACTTGTTTTCAGTAATACATGGCTAATGTTATGGGAGATTTTGATGTAAAAAAAAAAAAGCTCTGAAATGTGTATTCACTTAAAATTTGAAAATGAAACATTTTCTTTAGGTTTTGTTTGATGTCAGAAATATGCTAAAATGTTAAAAAAAGAGATCATTTTCCTATCCATTGTCTGTATGTGAAGAGACAGTGTAGATGTGGAACCATTCTTTTCTCTCAAAAAACGGCCTCCAATTATTCAGGCAAGATGTCTTTAGTAGTGTCTTATGTTAAAATCAGTTGTAGCAGATAGTGGAAGAACCAGTGATAATTTTTTTTTTTTAATTATGTGTTTTTTTATGAATGTTGTACTCTGATTTCTATTTCAGGAACTTCATCCCAGGAAGATGAAAGATAGTGTCGCTGAAGAACATTTATATTTGGCTTTTTCTCATCAGTACAGAGATAGTATCTTTCCTCTTCATACATCTATCTCACTGTTTTTGCTATCCTACTGTGACTGCAAATTATTTAAAGTTTTTTTAGTGCCGACTGGCGAAGATGTGGGTGATCAGTGTGTGACAAAAAACCTCGCTGGTGATCTTGAGGTCCATTTAATCTCCAGGTGTCAGCTTCCAGTGGTTGTGCAGAGCTGCAGTTTACCTGCTGTTGTTGTGAAAGATGACAAATTCTGCCGAGCTGGGCTTTCTGTGGTCTTAAGACATATAATACAGAAAACATTCGAGGCAGATCCGTCTAAAAAGGATGTTTTGGAACTCTTGGGCTTTAAGAAGACCTGCTTAAAAGCCTGTGCTGAAGTGAGTGTGTCTCTCTTAGATACATTAATTGGTTTTTTAATAAGCATTAAATGCTCTTAATATTGATGCTCTTAATATTGACTCTTATTATTGATGTCAAGTAAGTTCTTTTAGTAAAAAACTTAATTTGCTTAGAAAATGCAGTTTCCTTTATGGAGAAGTACCTATATTTTGGCACAAAGATGAAAAATAATAATTTTTGAAGATACTAATTTTTAGCAACACAAAAAGAACCTTAATGTTAAAAAATAGGTCAGATCTTTGTTTCATGTCTAGCAGTATAAATGAGTTATAAAGTTTGAAGTAAACTAAGAAATACCTAATTTCTTGCTAATTTTGATTTCAGGAGCACCATATATTGTTAGCTTTCACTGCCAAGGTGCACTGCTGCCTTTTGTTTAGCTTATCCTCACCAGGTTGTCCAGTGCCTTTTCAGCAGAGTGGCTACCTGGCCAGGTGGTCAATCCCTAGCCTGTACTATTCCAGGGGACAAGTCCTTCCTAGGTGTGGAATATTGTATTGAGTTTCACATCAGTTCCTCTCAGCCCCTTCCCTAGTCTGTGCAGGCTCATGTGAATAGCAGCTCTGTCTTTGAGTTTGTTGGGAGTTTGTTGTCTGCTCTTCTCAATTCCCTGTCATCCTTGATGGGAGTGTATTCCATCTCCCCCCTCCAGGTAAAGATGATGAAATGGGATAGGCCTCAGGATAGCCCCGTAAAGATTTCCGCTTCTAACTGGCCTTCAGGTAGAGTGTGAACCATTAACCAACACTACCCTTTGAGTTGAGATGTCAGCCCATTTATCACGAAGCAGTTTATTCATGTGGCAGCTCATCCATCTAGACTTGCCTTCCCCATTCCTCTCAGGAGGTTGAACTCCACCCTGTCATGATTGCTATTTCCATGGTTGCCACTGATTACTGTGCCTTCAACCCAGTTCACAGCTTTGCTTCCTGTGAGTTATGCAGCCACCCTAATTTTATGTCAATAATAAGGAAATAAAAATACGCTATGCAGGAAAACTGTTCATTCTTTGATATATATGAGATTTAGCTTCGTAACTCGGCTGCTGCAAAAATTTTACAGAAATATTCGCGTTTCTAAGATGAACAAAGAATGTGTTTAAAGCTGAAGTGGACCAAAAGTTACCCAGAATTTTGTTTCTCTTTCTGCAGAGACGTTCATTATGTGAATTTATTTGACAGGTTAGCCAGTGGACCAGACTCTGTGAGATCAGCATACCTCTGGCTGTTGAAAGATTTTTGACAGCCTCTCCTGAGCACTGCCAGGCTATTCCTCCTGACATTTTACTGTTAGAAAGGAAGCTTGGAGAACCTGTCCGAGTACATAATGATGACAAAATTCGAAGGCAAAAACTTCAGCAACAGAAGGCGGGTGCCAAGGCTGCAGTGCCTGTGCTTGGTAAAGAAGCAACAAAGGAATTAAAACCAGGGGAAGTCCATGAACATTCACCCTCAAGTTTGGAACTGAGTGTAGCTTTCTCTAAACTACTTGCCCAGGAAGCACCAGATGCAATCAACAGGGAGGCCCCTCACGTCAGGAGAACAAAGACCTCTGACCTTCCGCTCTTGGACCACGTTTTTGCAGAAGGGCTTTATTTTACTGTGGCAGATCTAGTGCTCTTGCCATGCATCCATCAGTTCTTGGTAAGACAACCAATTCTGCAAATATTAACTAGTTTGTTTTTTAACATTAACTATGTATGTTTTTTAAGAACCTAAAAGTTGTAAAATACGTTAATTTGAAACATACTGTGGTGCTTACAATGTGACCTTAACCCGAAATCGAAGACTTGTCTTGTTTTTGTACAAACACAAAAAAGGGGGATTGTTGAGATCACTAAAGTTACTTTAAATACAGAGCATATTAATGCTTAGTAAACACTGTTAACTGTTAAAATATTATACTGAAATATTTTGGTACCTGTTTGCCCAGAAAATAATAATTTTAAAATACTAGTACAGGTGATTTGAGCTCAACTTAAAAACTACAGTGGGAAAAATTTCTGTGGCAAGACTGTGCAAGAGTCTTCCTCAACACAATCTTTGTACTTAGTTTTATGAGGATATATGCACAGGGAAGATTTAAGGAAATGACAACTATGTCTTAATTTCCCATTACAGTAAAATGATACAACGAGTTTGCCTCCTACCAGTATTCCTGCAGTTACTCTATGAGATTTATGGCTAAGCTGGTGTCTGTTCCAGGAACATTTGCATTTTGATTTTGCAAGTTGGTTTGCCAAATTTCCCTTACGGTGTTTGAAAACAGATGGAATTCCTGGAGAAGATGCTGTTAGGCAGATTGAGAATAACAGTCTCTAAAATCAAGATAATGACTATCAAATATTAATAATGTGGCAAATGTCCACTTTATAACTTCTTTAACCAATATCATCATCCTCAGTGGATTTCTTTATGATGATAGCAATATGCTGCCTTTGAATTAAGATGATGAGTTATTTTTCAGAAATGCTTCTTAATTCACATCTGCTTTGTTTGTTTTGCAAATCACATAATTAGGGGTGAACAGCAACTTCTGTATGGATGATACTAAACAAAAATATTAGGACAAAATGCTTTCTTTGTATTTAAAAAACGTTAATGTATTTCAGTCGTTGTTTTTCCAAGGCCTTTTTAAATAAGAGCATAACTTTTTACAGTAATATTTGATTTACTTGTGCTAGGCATGAGAAGATATTTGCATCAGATGCTTAATTGATTTCAGCAATGTAGGTGAAATCATTCTGGAGAGGTCCTGTGAGTAGCTGAGAATGCTGTATTTATTGACTTTTTATGTGTTCCCCTTGAGCCCTGGTGTTCTGCAGCTTATGAACTAGGTATTTTACAGTACACTTGTGTTAGCTCACACCAAGGATTGCCCTAAAAACCTGGCTTTCAGTTCAATTTTTACCTAATTTACAAGAGCTCTGGGATGATGTTTGTTTATTTCTGTTCTCTGGGGAATGATCATTTTCTAAGCAATTATACCTTGATGCCTACAGTTATCATCAAAATTGAAAAACTTGCATCTCAAAGCTTCTTGCAGGCAGTGAGTTGAGACTGCTCTTGTTGATGGAAGTACCAGAGTTTAATTCTGTATTAAAGTGTTATTTGTCACTTGTATAACTGGACTTCCTGAATTGTGTTTAAAAAAAATCACCGTAGTTGCAGTTCCACTTTGGATTAAGGGCGTGAATAATAATGAAGTTTTAAGTGAGTATGTGTCTGGAAAATATAATCCCATAAATACGAGGAGACCTGGCTAGCTGATTGTAATTATAATTACCAAAAATAAGATAATGAAGCTGAAGAGTTGTTTTTCATTACCTCATTTCATTGCTGTTATCCTTCTGAGGTTACCTGTGTTACACTTTCTATTGGTTTTAACTGTTGAAAATTAATAGAAGTGTAACAAAAGCTCAGTTCCTCATCTGGGAGAAACCACTATTCACTTTCTAAAATACAATTTAGAACACATGATAACAAGTGTAACAGTGCCTCTTAGAATTGCTTTCCAAAAGAATTGTTCCTTAACTGAATTGATGTGTTTTTGCCCATGTTACTATTAGGATATTAAATTACATTCTAAAGTTACGCAGTTCATCCTTCTTTTGCTCCTTTAGCTATTGCTAATTACTTCAGGTTAGCCTAAGCATGTTATAAACACAGCATGCAGGAGAGCTGTTGGAAATTTCGTGTCATTTCAAGTGTTCTTTACCAGTTTCTGTTTCCACACTGTGGACAGATCCATGGAGGAATGCTGGTTTTGCATGGCCTTTTCTGCCTGTTCCTATAATCATGATTTTTAACTTTTCTGTTTAAAGCAGGCACAGTATCACAGAATAGTTGAGGTTGGAATAATTGAGGCTGGAGGGCACCTCTGGAGCTCATCTTGTCTAACCACCCTGCTCAGAGAGGGGTCAGCTAGAGCCTGTTACCCAGGATCGTGTCCAGTCATATTTCAAGTGTCTCTAAGGAGACTTCACAACCTCTCCTGTAAGAGAATGATCTCCATTGTTCTAGAACATTTGGGAATCCAAACAAAATATATTTGTTTTCATCAAATGCATCCTTTTTAAAAGTAGCTGGACTTCATGTTAAAATGTGATTTGGGTATATATTTTTTTAATACGTGCAACATATTCTTACTTAAGAAATTTTTAAATTTCATTTTTTACACTTAAAATACTAATTTCTGTTGGAGGCCACATTAACTCCTAATCACATACACTTAATTCAGAAATAAATATACTAGTTACCATTATTGTCTAAAAATATGATCTTAAGATTCTAAAAAAGTCTGAGTAAATACACGATTAAAAAAAAATTCAATATTAATTAAAAAAAAGTCACAGATGTAGTGCAAAGACCTGAGTAAAGACCAGGGGTAATGTATGCCTGTTACCACATAGTCTAAGGTATTTCAGGCTTGCAGCTCCCAGCAAAATAGCTGTTGGTGGATGAGCTTTTAAGGGGTACTTGTGGGAAAGAACATTCAGGTACCATAACATCATGCTTGGAGTTCAGTATTCATTGCAAATTACTGCATTGAGGTTTTTTGTCTAACAACCAACCAAAACTAATCACTTCTACGTTAGGAAATAGCACACATTTAAGAGTATTATTTAAATGAAGTTTTCCTGTTACTGACTGAAATTATGATTAAAATTGGTTATGTAAATCTTTCCATCCTATTAAGCAAATGGGAATTGCAGATAAAGTCTAAATGGCCAACTGGCAATTCCACCTGGAGCTCTGAACCAGCTGATTTTTGTTTTGCCATCATGCTGTGAGTGCATGTGCTCAGCATGGAGCTGAGCTCACTTCTGTAGTTGGTGCCTTTTGGTGGTGCAAGGAATTTATACTAGCACGTAACCTTTCCATTTTATTTTGCTAGGTTTCCAGCAAGAAACAAGGCAAAAATCTGGTAAACTTGCCACTGATATCCAGTTGGTATCGAAGAGTTCAAGAAGTACCTGGAGTAAAGAAAGCTGCTGGCAAATGCAACATGGAGCTTCTCCAGCTTCCAGAGTTGATGTCTACTCCAGAGAAACAGCTACAGAACTCCTCTTCAGTTCCTGATGAGTTAGAAGAGGATAATGATGACAGTCATTTTATAGGTGGTCCAAGGCCAACCATGACTAAGTTAATGGTAATTTAAATTTTTTAATGAGTTATTTTTATAGCCGTACTGGCTTGATTTGGAGTAGGCAAAATTTATTAGAATTGTATAAGCTAATTTTGACATCCTTGAACAGTTTAATACCTTTTGTTTGTCTTAAATCTGATATGCATTGACTTAGAAGTGATTCTACATTCTTCTTCTCTTTTGATACTTGATCAATTCGGGAATTGGGCAAAGATAGGACTGCTGGAGTCCTATCAATAATTCTGAATAATCAAAGTAACTTTTTGTTTGAATTGCAATATTGTATTTCTTTTAAAGATATTTATATAAAGAATGACAAAAAACTGTTGCTTTTATGTTTGGCTTCATTATCCAACCTTTTCCATTGGGTTGGTTTTTTTGTTTTTTTTTTTTTCTGTTTGATTGAAGCTTTGACCATGTGGGAATCCCAATGAGTGTTGTTAAAGAAAACTGTCCATCATGTTCCACAATTCAGTATTTTTTGTATAGAAGCTGACAGCATTTCCTAAAAAAATGAACACGGCTTTCTTGTGAGAATGAGAGAAATCCATAATTTGAATGTTGTATAATGTAGAGTCGTGTGCCAGTTCAGTTTCACTTAGGCTGACAGTGTTGCAGTTTGATCTGACGCCATTAAATTTAGTGAGGATTTTGATACCAACTTAAGTGGGTAAAGGGTCTTAATTTATTTTTTTCCTCCTTTCATGTAGGAAAATGGAATTGAAGCAAAGTTTTCTCCTCATCCATGCCCCAGCTGGACCCTAGACTGGACCAGTCTACCATCTGCAGTCAGTCCCGGGGAAGGTGAGGGTTTGCATGTCTGTGTATTTAACAGGGTCTTCTGGTGAAGCTGCTTAACTGTTTCATGGGAAAATATGCCAGGTTTCAGTATGTTTCAGAGCTCCCTAAGACAGGTAAGCAATTTCAAATCTGTATTAAAATTCAGTCTGTTTGTGATACATGGTGATGTAACTTCCCTCAGGTCATCAACAGCTGATGACCAAACTGGGAACAAAAGATTGACCTTGATTTCATTTGGCAGTTGACACAACCCAGAAATCCTAACCAAGCTCAGTGCTTGGTTGTGTTGAGTTTTCCATAGAAGCAAAGGTATCCATAGATACCTTCCATAGGAATATTTCTGTGGTTGTCAGTATGTACAGACAGTAAAAAGAGGGTGGCAGGTCAGAATATGAAATATATTCTGTCTCACAATGTGAGACAGAAGGAAAATGAGATAGATCATATGATTATTTCCCTGTACTCTGATGTATGTCATCATAGGAAATGTTTCCATTTTTCCCCTAGCAAGGCAGTGGCTGAAAATTTCGGGAAGGGGGCTTATTGAAATAAGACTGTTGAATGGAAATAGTGTGCCACTGCTGATTATATGTGAAGTTTGGGAAAGAGGAGATTATATTTAATTTGTGACCAACAAGGAAATGCAACATCTTCTCTGTGGTTTTGTTAGGCAGCAGTAGAAAGGGGGTTTTTAATCCGTTTTGGAACTTCAGCCGATCATGGAATCTTTGCTTGTGTTCCTGGTCCTGTGTGTGTGAATGCATTCATTGTCTTCAGGTTCATTTCCTACTCACTGCAAAGGCTTTGTGGATATTAAGATCAGTTTGGCTGGATATGATTAGAGGTGGTTCCTTTAGGCTCATCCAAAGCACATTAAAGGGAGGGGGAAAGTGTGTGAATGTGGGGTTGGACAGTGATAACCCTTGTTGCTGCTTTATTACTTTGAGGGTATATGGAGATAGAAGCCTTTGGTACTGTCATGTTTTTTCATCAAACATTGTGTTCGCTGTGAAAGAAACAAAAAAAGAGAGATATTTTAAAATAAGAATCTATTTTTTCTTCTTCAAAACGTCTTTTTATTTATTGACTTTTTATCCAACTGTGAAATTCAAGAATGAGAAGTAACTGACCCACAGTCTTACAAACCCGTACTAGTTTTCTCATGAGTTGAAATACTTGCTAAGCAGGAAGTACTTAAAAGAAGTGCTTTATTTGTGGTATCTCATCTGAAATGAACCATCAGTTCAGTAACAGTGTGCATGAGATGGTATTTACTTACAAAGGTAGTGGTTAGTTGTGAACAAATTTATACTATTCTTTCCAAAGAAACGGCTCACAGAGTGAATGTAACAAGTAGCAAACTACATTCTGTAGGCTTGTAGATAGTGCCTTCTTCCTTTTTCCTGAATGAAGGAATTGTAGTAGGTCAGAAAAAGAACTCCTTAGCTGAAACATGGCTTAGTGTCAGGTGAAACTGGAAAGACCCCTGTGCATGCACAGTAGGGGACAGAGGGGTCAATTACAAAATGTGTGAAGAATTTGAGGTGAAGAAGGTCAGTTTAAAAACTGTGGACAAATAAATAAAGGTAGTTCAAAATAACTGCATTTTACAAGTGCAGGTTGCTCTTACCAATTAATGGAATACATGTAGTTCTTTATAGCTGGTCCAAACAAATGTAATGGATTGGATATAAACATAGGTCCTAGTGAATCATGTCAAGTATATAATATATTTTTTATTTCTAGTAAAAAATGGACTCCTAGTATTGAATTGACTGGGACAAACATCTGACTTGTAGAGGTGAAATTTTCCATGCACAATTTGTATAAAGCCATATATATAAATATGGAAAATGAAAAGACCTTTCACAGCTTCTGTGCTGGGCACACATGGAAGGGTGTTAATGTATTGGAAGACAATGCATGCCTGCCTAGCTGAAGACAGAATGACTCTGACCAAGTTTGATTTATGCTTGCTTGGTGATCGGTAGAGAGTTGATGGCCAAATTAAATTACTGTATAAAACTGTCACAGAAAGGTTGACCTGAATGAAATGATACCCTGATTGATTCATGCCCTTTGTTTGCATTCCAGTGTTCAGACTTTTGAGTAAGTGGCTAGGTTTTTAGAATGCTTAGCTTTTAAAATGAGACAAAATTTGAAAAGCCGATCAACTACTGTTCAGTGAAAAGGCTGTCCCTTGAATTCTTGTTGTGAAGAGACTTGCTACCTTGATTTTTAAGCCACAGAATAATTAATACTATACTGCAAATGTGGCTTGGGTTTTTTTTTTGTTGGAGGGAGAGGGGAAATGAAGTAGCCTTCAGGATGTAGAGGTAGATAATATTGAAACTGTTGCCTTTGTGTTGTCTACTTTTTCTAAATAATTTAGTCCGGCTGAGAATTTGTTCTTCTAGTATGCATAACTTATGAATTAAGGCATCAGCTGATTTGTCTACAGGTGAGATAAAACCTCTGGTCTTTCTTTGAAGACTAAATATGCAAATAGTTGTGAGGCTATTTTAAAAATTCATTTACCTATTTACTAGGGTGTTGTTTTATAAAATGACTTCTCAATCCCCAAACTCTCCTCAGCTCCTCCTACCCCAGTTGCTGCCTTGCCCAGCAACTCTTATTTTCTTTTATTTGGACAGGATCTGAAATATGAATCTAGTTAGAAGTGCCTCTATAGTCTGTTTCTTCATGTCAGCAGCATTCTTTAAACTCACCAATTCATAAATTTTAAAGCTAGATGGATGGTATGATCATCTGTACCTGTCTCCTACCTGATTCTGGCTATAAACTAAGTCTGCAATTGCTTGTGTCAAGAAGAATGATTCATAGAAGAATAATGATAATGCTAAAAAGATAGCTGATTAGGGGAAGAGTGGCAGGTTCACAGTATCATTTTATTTCTCCAGAATGGAGATTAAAATAGATAAAATTAGATATTAGAGTCTTAATCTAGATAAACTAGATTAAATTAGATACTGTAAAGTGAAAGAATAACTTAGGAAGGACAGCAGTTTTTACAAAGATTTTAAAAATGTGTTGTTAAACCTATCAGGTGGAACAGCAAGAGTAAAACAATGTTTACATTTGTAATTTAGAAACATCTTTGAAACTTAAGTAGCTTTGAATAACATAGGCTAGAGCAATAACACAGAGCATAGTGTTCCAATTCTGTGGAATTAACTGATGTTTTGATTAAACAGTCTTGGTGGCTACCAAACAACAATCCTGAAGGATCAGTGTTAGCTTCAGCTTCCAGAACTGATATTAAGTAAAGGATACTTCAATATAGTGTGGCCTCTCAACAGGGAAAGAAGAAAATTTTGAAAATTTTCTAACTCTCATCATAAACAGACTTAGTTTTAAGGACAGGAACAGCACTTAATGATGTAATTATCTTCTAACCAGTGTAAAAGTTTGTGATTTCGTGTCCGTGTTAAAGTTGTTTGTAATTGCTCATAGAACTGAATAATATAATAATTGTGCAATAAGTGATGTATTAGATGCAGAGTTACTTGAGTTTAAATTGTTGTCAAAATTGATTTGATATATCCATGTTGTTTCTGGGATTTTTTTGTGAGGCTAGGTCACTGATATTTTGTTCTGCTTTTTATATTGTATTACCTTTTGAATATTTTGACTTGAAAGATGCTTTCCGAGTTGAGACTACATTATGCTTAAAAATCAAAGATGGTTTAGGGAATCTGACACTTAATAAAAATTTTTGCTAATCAAGAGATACAAATTGTGTATTTTACTTCAAATGTTAAAAGCAACTGTATTTTTAAAATTAAATCCAGGCAGTCATTTATTCTGTAAAACAAAAAGAGTTAAAAGAAACATTTTAAAGTTCTCTATTTCCCTTTCAAGCCTGTCAGAACTTTTTGAAAGACTTTGAAGATTTTTTTTTAGTAGTTTTTTAGCCTGTTTCAGTGTCTCAGGCATCCTGAAGCAGGAACTCATCCTTCTTCTTGAACTGATTTTTCCATATCAGACAGCTCTTCACCTGCAAGCCACATGGGTGTAACAATCCAAGGGAAACTCAGCTGAAGCTGCTTCTCATTAACCTCTCCTTAAAGTTATGGTTTTGCTGCACGCATTTAAATAAGTTTAAATCACATTTATGTGTGCATTATATTTTGCAGTTCAAGGTCTGGAAAACCTATGATGGCAACACAGCCAGGTTGCCTCATATGCTTGATAAATACTTGAGAAGTAAATAGCTTTCAGTACCCAAGAGAAAGGAAAAATGCTCGTTTTTGTAATATAGGCAACAATGGTGTAGCTTCTTTTACTGGCTTGCCTTATAAAGGGTATTCTTGCAAACCTTTGTATTTCATATTTGACTTCTTAGAATCTTCTGATTGTTCAGGGATATAGTAATGTATAGTTGGCCTGAGGACAAATTTCATAGAGGTTTGCATGCAATTTTAATTTTTAGACAAAAATTTCTTCAGGTTTAGCTGGAAATAATAACTTAGGCTTGTCACCAAACCAGAGAACTCATCCATGACAATGTATACTGTTCCTACTGTTACTGTGCTCTTCCTCCATTTTTCTTTTGTGGTTGCCTTGGGTTACCAAGCAAAACAAGGGAAGGGAATTAATTATTTTATATTTTTAAGATGCCTATGTGGAGACAGGAGGCAAAGCTATTATATAGCTAAGTTAAATTAGTATGTAGTAATGGTTTTTAGACACAATGATTTATTAAAATGAATACTCTTCTTTGAAACATAGCTGGTTTCTGTGCCTCATGGAATCAATGCATATGCATCATGAGGGATACAAGTTCAGTACATTTATGTTTGCTTGAAGTCTGTTGCATTTTCTTAAGTGATGTTTTGATCTAAATGACATGCCTACAGCCTCTGAAGTATTCAAAATCTGCAAAGAAAAAACAACAGTTGCTAGTGTATCTTACTAAAAATCATACTAGAAAGAATAATACCAAGTTCTAACAGCTGCATTTTGATTCAGTGGGGACACGTCCTCCTTGGTGTTTGGTCTGTTCTGTAAAATCCCGTTGTGATGAGTGTGATTGATGGACTTTGATATGGCTGATAGTCATACTGGAAAGTGTCACCTTTGTTTTAGTGCCTTGCTTTGTGGAGTAAGTGTAAGCCCTCAGAGAATTACTGAAGCCTTAACACTTCATATTGAATATCCCCTACTACAAAAGTTCAGGTTTTGATGAGGTCTGATTCCTGGAGGTATGATTTTTACAGTTCACAAGTCCTTGTTAAGTGGGAGTTTATTAGGCTTCGGAGAGATTTGTTTTGTAGAGTACTGTACATAAAGTTCAGTGTATGCTTTTTTTAGTCCTTTTGTGGTTTGTGTTTGTTTACTGAACATACCTAAAGAATTAAAATTAAATACTGCAATATGCCAGTTGAAATTTTTTACAGATTTATGGCTTGGAAACTGAAGACTGTTCATAATGATTTGTTTGTGTAAATTCACAGTAGTCTCAGTTCTGATGGTTGAAGCATGTTCTTGATTAATCCAGAGTGAACTTTTAAGAAATGTCTGCACTTGACAGTCACTGGCCTGAACTGACTTTACCTACATAAAATTTGAGTGTGATCTGCCCTAGATAGAAAATGTAGTTTTATTTGTTAGACTATGAGGTTTTTTTCTCTTTTGTATCTGAAGTTCTTAGACATGTGGAAGGGCATAGCAGTTTTTACAATTAACTCATAGGTGCCTAGCAGATATTTTTTAACAGAGTTGTTAGATTAATTTTTCATATCTTAATCAGAAACTTTAATAAATGTTAAATAGCCTGCTAAGAAACTCTGCCCTTTGTTTCATTTAAACTTTTTGGTCTTTCTTTTCCGTCTGATGTAACTGTAGTAGAGTTTACTAGTTTCCTTCTCCCTTTTGTATTTCCATGTTCCCTGTTCATGGAATAGCAGAGCCCCAAAGTTACATAATTTATCCCCTAACCCAGAGGTTTAGAGGTTGAGTTTGTGCCAAGTACTCCATAGCATGGATTTGCAGGTCATTTTTTGTGCAATGCTGATCCATTCTAGCAGTTATGGTTTGGAACAATGTCCAGCAAATATCCAGATGATTAATATGATTCAAAAAGACGTTTTCTTTTGAACATGGCTCAAAATCATCATCAAAAGTATTTTTAGGGAATAGAAATACAGAAAATCATATCCTTTAGTGATTCATAAGGCGTATTTAGAAGTGATGCTGTGCTGCAAAGTGTCACTTTGTAGAGAAGACAGTGATGACATATTTATTATATTTGTATTAATTAGAAAGATTTAGGTGGAGGAGGAGTTAACACTTTTCTATCTCCAAATATTCTAGATATGCTCTTGAATAAAATGTTAAATTGTTGTTGACATAACTCTTCATAATCTTTTTCAAGAATATTCTAATATCTTAGTATTTCAAGTTGCTGTAAAATATAAATTGATTTTCTGTAACACCAATCTTGACTTTAAAAGGAATATTTAATCTGCTTCAGTATTCCGGTATTTGTTGCTGTAAAATGCCTTCACTGCTAATTTGAAGATTGTTCTGTAAGTTTTGTCATTAGACTAAAATCCCAGCTACATCAGTGATGGGGTGTACAGCTTGTGTCCTTCAGCTCCTTTGTGTTGCCCATTTGCCATATCCCAGAGTGTGGGGATTCATAATTCGCTTACCTATGTAGCATCATCAACACAAGAATTTAAACTCAGGAGGTTTTTTTACCTGTCTTCACAGTATTTTTATAGGTCACTTTTGCTGTTTTCTACACATTGTAACTGAGGGGGAGCTGAGTTTTAACATGACTGTTCTTTGTGTTTCCTCTACAAAGCCTGAGCAGTCCTTTCAGGCAGAGGCATCAGGAGACCTTTGGTACCCCTGCAGCAGCATTTTGGCTTTTTTGCTTTCTTCAAAGTGTGATGTTTAGCTATGCAATCTGTCTTTCAAGAGTAGAATCAGAGTTTTTCTTAGCTCTGTGTGTGACTTTTGGAGCTTAAAATCTTCACTGACCCCACTGGAGGGCAGCACAGTCTCTTTGGATATGGAGCTGTACCTGGACGGATGGAGCTGTGCCCTGGACTAAGGAGTCATCCAAGAGAAAGATGCTTTTTATGTGGCAGTTTTCAGCTTGGTAATCTCTAATCCCGAAATTTGGGACCACCTGCTGGAAAACGTGATTTAAAACATTTTTTTTCTCCCTCCTCAAATTAGAGTTGATGATTTAACAGTTGACACATTCATTGTGTTGGAGTACACCTAAAAGCAGTAATTGCTGAGTGTGTTGTGCTGGGTGCTGTATTAACACGTAGCAGAGTAACACCTTCTGTCTTGAATGCTTTCAGGTCTAAGAAAAGTGGTAACAGCTGAGCAGGGAGTGAAGGAGGGGGAAACTGATCAGCTCAGCTTCTGAGTTTTATATTCTCTGGGGCAAAGGGGTGATTTCTGGGAAGATATTTGTAAGGAAATGAGAAGCTTAATGGAAATTTCTGGAAATCTTTTATCTGGCTTACAAGTAACAATATGACATTTATGCAAGAGATTTAGCTTTTTTTAAATTGATCAATAAATACTGCAGTAGTTCAAGGGCTAATGTTTTGGAATTAAAAAACATGTTAGCATCATAGGCTAGGTTATGGCCGGAATTCAGAGGAAAGAGAAGTAACATATTTAATGTTAGAAGAAAAAGCAGACAAATGGAAGGATGTAAAGGAACTAGCCAGTAATTCACTAATTTTTTATTTTGTAGCAACAGTCTGAGCACATGAGAATACGTGACCATCCTCATTAGGATGCGAGAAAAGTAGTCAGAATGTGCAGAGCTGTTTGGCCTAAACATTGCACAGGAACAAAGCATTGAAAATGAACACCGGAAACAAGGCAAAAAAGAGTCTCTCTCTTAACTGAACCTCTTACAACTTCTCTTCCTCATATACTATTGCTTTCAAAAATACAGGCACTGGGAAATTACACAGAGGATAAGATCAGAAAATTGACTAAATATGAGAAGGATTATATAGTGTCTATGCCTACGCACAGAAAAGACTGCAACCTAGAAAATGAATCCAATGGAGCCCGAGTCGGTCTCCTTCTCCTCTTCCTTGGTAATAAAATAGTGCAAACATATAAAAAGAATTTACATTATGTTCTCACTCAAGTTTATTGACACCTATATTTTTTACTGGGGGTAAGTCCTTTAAAAACATTATTTGTTGTTTCTTTGGGGGAAGAGTATGACTTGCTGGAAGTTGAAATACTTCATAAATGATATAATTTTTTTTCCTAATGATCTTTGGGAACCCTTTAGATTATTTGTAGATTATTTGTGAATAGATAATTCAAGTTGTGTTCTTAATTTGCAGTTTTGATTTTACCTGATTACTGAAACTCTATTTATCTCTCCTACTTAGTATTTAGTATCCTTAAGTAGTTATTTCTAAGGCTACTGATTGTTTCCAAAGTTTGTGATTGCCCAGATTTTATGTGCATTCATAAATTATCACAGTAAATAAAATGGAGGTTTATTTTGTGGTTATTAAACTAAACAGTTTCCTTCAGAAATGTAGGCAAACATGTTTTGAGCAACTTATTTTCCAATGTCAGGATTTTTTACATTGCAACTATAGAACTGCCTCATTGTAATGTCAGAATCATTACTGAGGTATTGTCAAGTTTTGTGCAGCATTAGTGAATATCTGGGAGCTCTTCATTGACATTTTATAAGGAGTTGATGAATCACAGGATATTTCATCCCAGCTGTACAAGGGACTTGTGCACATAAAAAGTACCTTGAACATAATGTTTGTGCTCAAAGCGTGTGCTCAAAGGTGAGCACTATGTGAGGGGCTGCATATACCTCCTTCTTCCCTCCCCCAATCTTTCTGTGTTGCAGAGTTGAGGCACAGAATTTGTTTCCAAACCATAAATCAGCTGTGACAAAGTGTGAGTTAAGGAGGAATTTTTCTGTCTCTTGGAATTACTTATGGCTTCCATCTGTACTTTCATTGTTTTTGGATGTTCATGTGAAGAGCCATGAATGCATTACTTGATTTGGATATAATTTTACATTGGATAAGGTCATGAGTTTGGTTTTGGCTCTTCCTGAAGGTGAGGTTTTATGCACAGTTGTTAATTTAAAGTTCTAATTGGCAATTTCAAGGAAGTCAGCACTGCTGTGTTTAAGAAAAAAACCCCAAACCTAATAGTGTTAAAAAAAAAAAGGTAAAATTATTTTGAGTGAGTCACAAGATGTTCTGAGTAGTTTGATGCTTTCAAAGATTTTAATTACACAAAGGAAAGGCCAGACTACTGTATGTTTAGTGTTTTATTGAAGATGGTATTAATTATTTTGTACTTGAAATGCCTCTTCTCCAGATGGTTTGGAAATGCTTCTGAAAAGTTAATTTTTGGCTCATGTCTCATGTCAAATTTCTGGCATCTTACCATAGCAATATCAAAAGGAGTTCACATCCTTTAGAAACTTTCAAAGTACTGAAGAGCAAAGGCAAGTAGGAAGTTCATCTTTTTGTAGAATTATTTTGTAAGTGTAGAAGAACTGGAGAATAATCTCAATATTAAAATGAGTCAAACCTAATGTGAAGCAATAAAATTTTTCCTCTCCTAGTGCGGAACATTGATCTAAGGATGGAGAGATAATGAAGGGAGATATGGTGCTTTTATTTCAGGTTTTGCAGGTCTGTCATGGAGTTGTTGGTCTTCGTGTTGGTATTTAAATGGCTGCTGTAAGTAGTGTAAGTAGACCAGCTGAGGTATCATTCATGTAGTCATTCCATGAGCACACTTTCCCTGGAATTTTCTGATGTATCTGATTGGTGAGGGACTCTTAAATCTGCTTAAATGCTTTTGAATAGCCCACTTGCAGATCTTCCATGTGTTCTTGCGTTTCTAGTGACAAGAAATAAGAAACAAAAGAACATCCCCCCACCTCAAAGTCTAAGATCCTTCTTAGCAGTATAAACTGAGTGCTTCCATGAAGCTCCACTGGACAAAGTTTTTACCTGGACTCTTGGTTGCATTGCATTTTTTCTGCAGAATTTCATTTGTTAGGAACCAGAGTATGCTGGACAAAAGTAAAAACGCACTCTTAAACTTGGCTGTTTTATAAAAACACTCCTGGCTGTCCTAAACTTTGTAGTTGATACCTTTAAGGCTGCAGTGCTCAGATTGTAAGTGGTTCTAGGCAGGATATGTGACGTTCAAGGCTGCATATGGAAACTGGTTTTCTTTCGCTGTCCTTCATTGCTTGAGACAGGGTGAAATGTTGGTGCATGTCACAGACTGCCATGAGGTAGCTAGCATTTCATGCTGCATCTGGGATGGGGTCATGAGTTTTAGTACAAGGTCAGGGGGATTTAATTAACCAGTGTCTTTAGCAAAGAACATGGTGCTGTTACTTGCACCGTATTTGCTAATTTAATACAAGAAGTAAGTTGATTTGTAGATACAGTATCATGCCTCATATTGTGTCCTACAGTAGCAATGGATATGTTTTGCTTGAAATTTTATGTATCTATCTTTTTAATTCTTATGTTTCTGTATCATCAAGAGAAGCTACTTGTATGTGTGTTGTCTAATCTCAAAATGCATGTTTCAGTAATGTAACTAGGGATTTGGTGTTTATAGCTCGTTTCCCCCCTCATACAGGGAAAAGGATGTAGTTTAATCTTTGTTTAGAAGTAGTAAGTTGAAAAAACGAACCAGGTTGTTGGACTTTCTGCACAAGGTAAATTTTGTGGACTTTAATGACAAATTCAACATTAAAATGGATACATTTCTAGTATTTGAAGTATTTTAATTTGATGGTTTGGGCTTTTTTTACTTATATTCTTTAGATCTTTTCAACTGTAGTAAGCAGAATTACTGGTTTAACTTTTAACAAGTGTTGTATGACTACTACAAATCTAAGTTTAGCTGTCTTATCATAGTAGTCATCTATTGGTCTGCAGAGTTCTAAGGCCAGGGACTTTCCTGTTGTTTGTATTCCTGTAGCACCTCAGTTTCACAACAGAAGCAATGGTCTCATTGTCAGATCTCTTTGCAGTAGAAGTCTAATCTGAAATAGATATTGGCATGCTGCTGTACCTGTGACAAATTAACACACAGTTTGGAACTTGTGCCTGGGTACTACTGTGCTAGTCCTGAAAGGACACCTGAAACCTGGCTTGGCTTAACAACAGTGCTATAGAGAGAATGGTAGCTAAATAAAAGCTGTTTCAGAACAAGTTAAATGTTTCTTAAAAAGAAGTTGGGACGAGGGAGGTGGAATTAGAAGTGTTACTTGAGTTCTCAGAGTGATATTGAATCAATGCTTTGCCATAGGAGGAACCTTCATTTTTGCTTCAGTAGTAGTAGCAAGGAAGTATAGTATAAAAGTGTATTGTAGGATATTTATGACATCCTTTAAAATGATTAAGTTTATGGCTATGCTTCATTTTTCTTGTAATGGAAATACAAAACTGTAAGCAAGTACTGCAAAAAGTCTTGTAACCAGGAGGTTTAGAGTTTGGGGGGTTTTTTTGTATGTAACTTTTAGAATCAAGGTTAAGAAAGACTGTTTACTCTTGAACAGCTTCTGCATTTATTCTTGTAGCTGATTTGGTTCTTTACCCATGAAGTAGCTGTACAGCTTTTCTTTGTGTGCTAATGCTGTATATTGAGTAATATGATTATGAAAGCAAACATAACTGGATATATAGCCATCTTTCAGAATTGTTAGTATCTCTGTGTTCTGTAATGTGTTTTTTTGAGCACAGTCCATTACTGTACAATTTTTGTGAAGCATTGCCATTATTTCTTCAGCATGCTCTCATCATTTTTAAAAGACTGGAAATAATTTCTTCATTAAAATAATCTGCTTCTCTAAAAACAAAACAAATCCCCAAAAAACCCAACCTGAACTGAGACAGAACACTTCTTAATTCTCTATTCTATGCTACTCAGAAACATCTGCCAAATGGATTACTTTCCATCTTATCTGCAGCACGTATTTGACATTCCTCTGCTTGTGCTTGTTACCGGATGCTCTGGCCCACTTGTGATCTCACTCCATGTATGTTGGCATTATAAGCTCTCTGTAACTTATTTGCATGATGTTAGGTAAGACATAAAAATGCAGAAAATAAATCACACATTCAGTCAAGCTTTCTTGACGTTTTGGATATTAATTGTTTTGTAAACAAAGGTTAATTTGTTCTTTCCACTTTTTTTTTAGTGGTTAATACATGCATTTTGCACCTCTGTATGTTTTTAACTGTGGCATGAAGATCATAGTCACAGCTGATTCTCACTTGTAGGGAGCAAGTAGAACATATGGCAGAGATTATCAATGTTGAACTCCTATTTGAGCCACAAGGTCAGCAATTTTATATAAAAATAAGGTTGGTAGGTTGTCGCAATGACAAACAGTGGGGCTGAAAATCACAGGAGTAACTTTCTGCAAAACATTTTAGTTGCTTGTAGATTGCACTTTGCCTGGGTTTGTGTCACATTCAAAACATGCAGGTTTAGGTGAACACACTTGTTCATGATTTTGCTGTCGGAAAGATGAGCAGATTTTGTGGTATATTTTTTCCTGAAAGTCTTGCATGGATAGAGTGGTCTTGAATAATTAGGTAATATCTCATATCTAGTTCAAGACTTTTTATGAATGTAGAGCTTTTTTTGAATAAGTCATTGATAATTTTAATATATGTGGAAATAGTTAATTAAAAACCAGCTGTTTCTTAAGATAGCTAAACAGATATAAGGAAAATTTAATTTGATTTTGTTTTTATTCAGTATATTTAATTTTTGCAGTGGCTTGTAGAGCTTACTCTTCCTCACTGCAACCATGTGTGCTTTGTTTCAGAATAGAAATAGTCCTGCTGAGGTCATGTAAAAACTGAGCAACAAGAGCTTCAGTAGAAACACAACTTTTTAATTTTATCTTGTTCGTTACGGTGAGTCAGGTTTGCTACTGTGTAGTATACACAGTGCCAAAGAAACAAGCGTTAAGACTATTTCTTTCTTTCAGTTTTGTATCACAAATATGCTGCATAGATGAGTGCTCCCTACTGCATGAATTTTTTATTTCATTTAATTTTGTTGTGTCAGAGAGGGACATAGCACAGTGCTCAACTAATTTTTTTAAGGTAATTTTCTGAAGACTTTTCAGCTCATTAGTAATTAATTAACTAAAAGAAAAACCCTAGCATTGTAATATTTTAGTTATTAACTCAAAACAGCTTTATGGAGAAATCAAATCTGATAGAATGTGGTCTGTTGTCCATTTGTAAGACATCAAATGCCTGCTGCATGAGTAAAATTAGAAGCATACTTTGTTGTTATATTTTTGTATAAAGCTGCAGTACAAGAGAAGAAATGGGCTTTACAGAACTTTGATTTATCAAGGGACCTTGAACTCCTTTGTAATTAAGGGGAGAATTGAATGGGAAACCACTGATTCTCTTCCATCCTCAAATTTCAGTAGCTGCTGACTGTATTTTTCTGCCAATATTTGCCATTATGCAGGTACACAATGCAGGTTGTGGTTACTATTTTGCAGCTCAGGTTTTCATGGCATTTTGAATTAAAAATACTTTTTAAAAATTACTGAATACTCAGTTATGGATACTTCTATAGTAATGTATAGTCTTTTTTGCCTTATTGTAACAAACACTTTTCCATGTAATTGCAATATAATTTTTTAGTATAGATATGCTTGTTCTGGCTTTGGGTCTTCTCAGCTTGGTTTACTGCAGAAGTGGTTTAATCTAAGTAAAATAATCCCATCAAATTGCCGCTAAATAATCCCACTCTTAAGTAGAAACACCCATTTTAAGGATTTTATTTGTATAACGCTATTGATTTGACTGATGACCCTTCTCACTGTGGGTTAGGCCTTGTGCTGTGCTGTATTAGTTACTGTCAGAACAGTTTTGCACCTTTGGCCTTGAGAATTTGCACACAACATCCATACCCCGTTAGCTCACTCTTCTCGAAATGCTTCCTTTGCTCTCTGGGTAAATAAGGGCTCGAGCATCTGCAGAACATCTGTCTCAGAGCTACCAACAGGAGTGTGGATGTGCCTTGCTCTCAAAGGTGAAGAATCCCCGTGTTTGTCAGTTCCTGTCAGCTACTTAGGAGAGCTTTGATTTCCTCAAGGGCAGTGTTACTGGGATCTTTCCTTCTCAATTTCCCACACAGTTGTAAGTCCAGAGAAACAATGCTGGCTGTCAGTGTGTACATTGTACATAGAATAGGATGCAATAGGAATCTTGCAGATTTTTCTGTGTGGAGTTTGTGAATAGGAAGACTTAGGACAGTAGGGTAACAGAACATGCAAATTATTAACCCTGCTCTGAAGAAGGTGACTCTCTTGCTGTCTGAGCTTCATATGCATTTGCTTAAGCCCAGTTTGTGTGTGTACACATGACAGGCCAACTTTGTTCAAATATGCCAAACAATCCTTGCAGTACAGAGGTTTTATTTTCCTCCTTATGTAGTGATTTTAGTGTGTCCTCATTTGTAAATGATGTGAGGCATTCCTACAGTCATTTATCAGGAATGTGTGCTTATATATATTAGACCAGATTTTGTGTTTAAGCACTGCTAACTGAGGCACTGCCTAGCAGATGCACTGCTGAGGCATTTCTTTGACAGGTACTGTTATAAAGTCTACAAACCATTCTGTTTTTTCAATGCTAGACATCCCCTCTTACAATTTATTAGGTGGTGAGTGGGTCTGTAGCCACAGATACTTGGAAACCTGTTGGGTCAATTTCTGCATCAGCATTAAATGATGATGAGAGAAGAAGTGTCTGTATGACCTTCAGAACCACAACTCCTTGTCCATGTCTGGTGATGGTGAAGGAAAAAGAGTTCTGCGGTGGTTTTTGCACTAGAAGGCCAGTATGGCCTCCAAAGGTCTTATCCAAAAAAACATCACTGTGATGACTTTTTGTGCTGGGTTTTTTTGTTTGTTTTCCAGCTTTTGGCTCCTTGACATTATACTGGCACATAAAGTTTGTCTCAAAGCCCATTTTCCACACAACATACTACAAAAAATTGTCAGTTGTTTAACTATCTTAGGTTTATAACTCTGTGTTTAGTTGTGTATTTTTCATTAAGGCAGATGTTTCATGAACATGCCCTCTGGCAATTAGTGAGGGGATATATTTTCTTTATAAATTTCTGAAGGCAGATATTTCTTTAGCCTGAGTCTTTGTCTAGTTGACTGAGCTGATTAATTTCTGTTGGAAAAGAGTTCATAATTTTCCACTTCTGTTGGCTTCAATTTATAGAAATTCAGCAAGCTGTTTGAATTGTCTTTGATTCATGCTGCACAATTTTTCTGTCTCCCTCCATCCCCTCAAAACTGTTTGTCTCATTTTGTTCACATATTATAAAGTAACGAAAGGAGAACATGAAAAGGAAGAGGATACTGTTGTACATTTCCTCCTCTACATTAATTAGTACGGAGTTTTTGTGTGGGAGATAAGTTTATGGATGACCTGTCTGTTTAGTTAGGTGGCCTTAAGTATGCTGGTAGTTGTAGAGTAAACAGAAATGGTGTGTAAAGCTGAAAGTGCTGCTCATTGTCAGCAGCCAGATGCTCTGGGTCGCTTGCTGTGGAAGGGCCAAATGAAGTAATGACTTTGTTTCCTAATTGTTTCCTACTTGTGAAGCCTGGGGAACTGGAGTGCAGTACTGGGCTGGTGCCCACAGTTTCATTAACATTTTTTTCCATTTAAATCCAGGTCTCTGTTTCAAAGATGGTTGAAGGGATTTACGGATTTTCCTGATTATTTGCTTTCATAAACTATGTAAGAATAATACAAAAGGCCACCTGGCGCAGAGCTGCTTAAGACACAAGAAAAAGGAGCCTTATTATTATTAGAACCATTGATTGGGCAACAAGTGCCAATTTTATATATTTGTTGTCTTGGAAACTCAATTTTGCCTCTGCTTTGGATTTCAGGAAAAGGAGTTAACCTGCGACAATATTTTCAAGCTTGAGTGCTTTTATTCCTTATAATAACAGAAGACCCTCTTTTGTCAAGCATGTATGTATGTAGTGGAGAACTGTGTGCACAATTAGCTTTTCAGCAGTGTTTCTGAGGTGATCTTACATTGGATTAGCCAGAATTAAAAAAAAGAATTCCATCATCAGGCAGCTTTTGAATTGATATAACCAGTTTGTCTCTTAACTGGCATTTTATACATGCTCTCAAAACCCTCTAGGAATGTATTTATTTGTGAAATGTTGTGTAGTATAAGCTGACAGTTCTGTGTTATTTGAGAGGCATTTCCCCTTTTTTAAAATGTGTAGTCATTCAGGAATGCATTAAAACATGTTGAAATTTTATTTCATTTTCATCTCTTAAACTTGGTGTAAAATGTTACTGTCTTTGTGTTGCATGTTTTTGACTTGTCATGAAGAATTTCTGTTGATGGCAGGGTTGTTTGACTTCACCATCCTTCTGACAAAAACTGTGCAAAAAAGTAGCATTAGTTGGTAATGGGTGATTATTGCTATGCAATATGATCCAGATGACGACATCATTATTTTTATATGTTAAGAGGACAGGAGTGGATGTTTATTTCATTGGTTTGTCTTCCACTGCATCATGATTTGTTTGTGGTGATTATAGTCAATTTGTGCTTTACCTAACTTGGCAGGATTTGAATGGGTGGTTTGGATTACTGACAACAATGAAAAGGAGCACTTTGAACAGAAGCATTCTGCAAAATGCCCTGCTTCTGTTAGTGTGGGTAAATATCTATTACAACTTTAAAGGTGGTGGGGGTACCAATGGACTGGCTGTCTTTACGAATACATTTGTTACAAAGCCTGGGGTTTTTTCTGTAATAGTAAATACCAGACTTGATTAGCAAGTGGTCTTGTTCTTTCTTCATAGTTACAGAACTTCTCCAAGCTGAGAATGAGGAGATGTTGGTTCTGACCCAAATTGGTTACTACGAGCACCACAGACATCTTAAAGGATGACTTAGTAACTGTACTTGGCTGTGATGTGCTACCTGCAAAGTTGCACAGCAGGCGTTCTGTAACAGGCACTTAATTACGGCTGAGGGACTGCCATCTCAGCAGCTCATGGCTTACTCATTGTGCCTTCCTAGCCTGAGAAAGCACTGGAGGGAAACAAGCATGGACAGAGAATTGCTAATTGAAATGATTTGTTAGTGGTGGTTTTGTTTTTCTAAAATCATATGTAGTACTTATGACAAAACTTTATTTATTCCAGAGTGCAGCTCTGGAGGCTAAACAAACTTTAATGTTGATCATCATTTACAGTGGTAAACTGGTAACCTGGCATAAGCAGATACTGACCTTCAACGTGAGAGATTCAAAGAACACTTATCCAAAGCTGGTGACTCACTTAAATTGTAGAGAAAATATCCTACTTAGCTAGGTATTCAAAGGAAATAATTGTGTTTACTGTCTAAATTGCAGTTCATTTTGATTCCCCTCTGCCCCAACTCTGCTTCAAAAATTAATTAGAAAAAAAAGAAATGAAAGGAAAAAAGTTGAGTGGTCAAGCAGTTACTATTACTGAATTAAAACCTTATGATGGAGTTCCGTAGTTCCTGTATTTCCTCTGAACTCCTGAATGTTTTTTCAGCCCTTTTGGCTAACATAAACCACGTGTATACCAAAGACATTCATTTCATACAGCAAATACGATTGAATTTCCTAAAATTTTCATAAACTCCGGGTTTATACAGGATCAAGCTGTAAGTGCTGTGATGATTGCAGTGTGTAGATCAGACAGAATTCAGAGAAGAGAGAAATGTTAACCTTGGCCTTTCCATGTGCAACTCAGATGCCTTTGTTTGGAAGTTATACACAGCCATTGTGGAATTACGTTGTTATTTGCATCTTGAAGTGTCAGTGCGTTATGAATCAGTCATCAAACCTTTGCTGTGTGGGATTTAATTTTTGTAATGACTGGAATGGAGGATGAAATTTCAAGGATGAAATTCCTTTTCATCAGGATGTTTCGGAGGAATTCCTCCAGCCATAAATCTTTGTAAAGTAAACAGGCATAATGTGTAAAGTTAAGCTGAAAGTCCTGCTGTTTGTCCTGCAGCCACCTGTCCAATTGCTTGACACAAGGGCCAGATGAAGCATGTTTGTCTTCTAAGCAGCTTTCCTTGCTTCTGGATAATGAGTTCAGGCTCTCTCACTCTTATTGATAAGCAAATCAAAGACAGGAATCATCCAAATTATTAATATAGCTAATATTTAATTATTTTCTAAATTAGAGGTGGTGATGGGAATTAATAAGTTGGTGTATGTATAATATATCAGAAGGGGTTTTTTGGGCTTTCCTTTAATTCTTTGCTATTCATGACTTCCTGTGCAGAGGCAATTTAGTCCTTACATTTTCCTTAACAATCAGTTATGAACGATTCAGCATAAGGAGCTCAGAGAGGGAAATCTCTATTCCTGCTGCCTCTTAAGTGCTGAGAGCTGGTCCCCTGCAGGCAAGCTGCTGCTGGCCAGCTGTGAGTGTGAATGTCAGGGGCTTCTGGCCCTTGCTCTGACCTCAGCAGCAGCCTCCTGCTAGGGAAGGAGCTCTCCTGTTTTTGCAAGAGATGAGCACTCTTAGTGCCCGGTGAGAACTGACTTCAGTTCCCCTTTCTCAGCATGACAGTAGCTGTTAATCAGTGTATTAGGCTTGTGAGAGTTAAACAAACCATTTGATTCTGGTTTCGTTGTCAGGCAGTGACATCTTCATTTGAAGAAATTTTGCAGGAAGTGAGCAACCCCAGCCTCCCACGCCTAGATGTTGCTGACATTTGGTATAATATTGCGCATAGGTAGAACAGCACTCCTTTTGGGGTTAGAGACCTTTTCCCACATTTAGGACAGCAGAGGTTGTTTTTCCCTTTTCTTTAATCTTCCCTAAATGTTTTATCGTCTTTCACTTTTTGAGGTTTGTATTGCTGTGCTTTTCTCCTCTCATCTTAAACATTTCTCTGTAAGTGATAGATGGGTTTGGGCACTTAAGGAGCATAAGATACAGACAAAAGAGCAGACTTGATGGAATCTTGACCCTAAAGGAGTGAAGGTAAGGCAGATAGGTGAAGAAAGAGGAGTGGAAGAGAGGCAGGATATGAATACATGTGCAAAGAGGGGTGATTGCAGAGTCTTTTTTTTCTGCTCATAATTGTTATGACATTTTAAAACAAAATAGTTCGCTAATCTTTGGGATTCTAGAAAAATAGCTTGAAAATATGAATCTCAAAGTCTTCAGAATGAGAAGAATGATGAACAGACATTGTCAGTTAGCTTAAATGTGTAGGAGCTGAGAACTTTGGAGCTAATCTGATTTTTTGGGAAAGGTGCTCATACATGATTTTTGTGAAGATTGCTGTTGGCAATATTATAATGTGAAAAACTTGGAGGAGTATGGCTAGCAAATACATACTAGTGTGGATAGCACTCATTAATTTGAGTACATATAGATGCTTCATAATCTAGTACAAAATAGTTTAGAAGTATAAATAATAAGATTAATGTGTAAGCATTATGTTAGCTGTTTGTGTCTGGCTTGCTCTTTTTTGTATATTCAGAAGATAAGTTTTGAAGATAAACAATTAGGAAAAAAACAAACAAATCTTTTAAAAGTAGAACATAGTTACATTCAGGGAGACCCCAACATTAATTTTTATTTTACTAGTATGTGTATGTCTTTATGGTTTCTAAAGGTGCCTTACTCCTTCCTTGCTTCAAATACTTCAAGGCAAAAAAAAAGAAAGCAGGCCAAGCTCCTGCTTAGGTTTGTCAAGGGTCAGTTTTCATAGCTGTCTGACCTTTTTAGACTACACCAAGATTGTGTATGTGAGATGTAGGGGGGTTTTTGTGCCTGAAGTGGTAAAACTATTTTGCACAGATTGCCTTAATAAAGAGCAGATTGGTTAGTAAGATTAGGAGGGACTCCTATCTAAAAAAACCCAATAAAATGCTGTCGTGGAGTGCAGTTGTCTTCCCTGTCCTTTTGATTATTGCCCCATATATTTTAAATCATGCCTCGTAGCATTCTCGTCTCCTACCCCCTTGACTGTAGCTAAAACATCATCACATTTCATCATAAAAACTTTATGTAATAAGAAAGAATGTGGCCTCTGGGATTTTCTTTTCTGGCCTTCCTGTTGACTCAAAAGTGCATGCTGTACATCTCCGGAAGGGTAATTTACAGGCTTTATTTGTAATGATTAGGAGGTCTTGTTTGTTTGTTTTCCCCCAGCCCAGTGAATGCTAAGCCCATTTTTACATATGTGCACATTAGTAACTTCATGAATGTTGTTCATTCTCTGAGGCTTCTCAGGAACATTCAAGTGTTCAAAGTCTGGTCTTTGCAGAATGGAGACTGATGCCTTCTGAACTGCCAAGTGCACAGCAGCCGTGTGTTCTCAGCTGTAAGGATGCTCCAGGCAAAAAGTGTTGGCCTTTATCAACTCATTTGTTAGGTCCCATCCTTCTCAGAGGTTAGTTAAAAACAAATACCACAACTTCCCTGAAAATCTAATAATTGTTGTGGTGAAATAAATTAATGCAGTGCTCTGATAGGAGGTGGTGAAGAGATGTTCCAACTACGCCAAGACAACTTAATAGCAGTTTTATTCATTTAATAGGGATTGCTGCTTTTAGAAATATGTGAAGCGGCAGATTTGGCATATGTGCCTGTAACCTCTTTAAAAAGTAAGCATTTACATGCCCTTTTACCAGTAAGTAATGGCATGTGGTCTGTTTCCAAACCTCATAGTCCAGAATATGTTTTGATAAACATCCAGTCAGGGTGGAAAAAAGCTTACAAAAACAACAGCAAAAAAGCCCAACCACCTTCCTCTGAACTATGTGGATAAATGTGGCTGCTGATTGCTTTTATACACTCTGGGCATTGGGATATGTTTGTTTCTGCTTCAAACAGGCGTATTATAAAACAAACTATTGCATGAAAAGTTAATATTAAAAGAAAGGAAAATTAGGTTTTCTGCACTGCAGCCTCATCTATAAAACAGCGTTTTCACGGGATCTTTAGCTAATATTTTAGTTTTCCAAGAATGGAAAAAGTACTTAAAGATGGAAAGAGCTAAGGTGTGGAGTACAGTAGTAAAAACACAACCCTTTGGTTAATGTTGCTGGGTTTTATTGCTCACTTGTTCTGTTTCGTAATGTCTGTGGTAAGGTGGTATATTTCATGATAGGGCTAATGCATTAAAACTGATGCAAAAGTAGGGAAATATTGATACAATCAGAACTAGATGGTTTGGATTTTTTAATTTGACCCAGCTCCATTACTTTTGAACTTAAATCAGAAAATTGTTTTAAGAGGAAATTGGTATTTTCACATCCAGTGTGTTAAAAGAGAGATCAGAATAGCAATTTCCAAATGTAAAGGAAGAGCAAATGAATCAATAATAATCCTAAGTTATCTGATCTGGTATCTCATTGAACAAATGTTTTAGCCTCTGTAAACAAACACATCAACTTAATTGTAGTATAATAGACTCGTATTTCTATGAGAACTAAAATAGAGTGATAGATTGTCATGGGTCATCTGTGTTAACAGAGGAAGCAGGCAATTACCATAGATGCTATTCCACTTTACACTACATTTTCTCTTGAGAAGTTTTCAGTGAGCAAGCTTCCTTTTGTACCTTGCAATTCTTTTAATATTATATCCAAGTTTGGGGAAAAAGAAAAGGCTGGTAAATGTTGTCCCTTGGTGACACAAATAATAAAGCATATCCTTTAGTCCTTGCATAGGAATGTATTCCTGGTTAGAGAGAGGAAGTGAGTTACTCTCTCTGAGGACTTCACTCATGACCATATGCATTAAAAGACCTACAAGAATTATTACAAGCACTCTTTGTTAAGTACAAAGCAATTCTGTTTGGTGCTGAGAGCTGTTTGGCTTTTTGGGCGAGTGTCACAGTGCCTGGAGAAGGCCATTGAGGAAGCTGAATTGTACATAGGCCATGTGCATGGGGAGTGCAGCACTGGGACACGCTAGAACAAGCAGTGGGAGACCCATGCCATATGGTGTGGTGTAGCACCCTACAGAGAAACAACCTGGGCCTCCCTGGAAGTAGTAGTACAGACAAGGGAATAGTAGAGAAAGGAATTTTTGTTTACCTCTGCAGTAACAGGGCTCAAACAGCTCAGAAAGCCAGCACAGTTGCCACATCATCTTGTCTAACTGCATCTTTCTGCTGCAGCTTGTAGGTGTGTGTCTTTTGAAAAGGTGAGAGCATTTACTTCTCCTGGTGATCTCCAGAGGTCTCTGGCCCCTGTGTCTTTATAGCACACTATAGCTCTGTGAGATTATCTGCAGAGTCAGAAAGCATATACTTTCCCATCTATGGGTTCCTTTTCGGTATACTTTGGGACTAAAGTCTTGGTAAAGCAAGAAGATCAGGAGAATGAAAAAGAAAAAAAATTAAGGTTAGCTGTAGTTTTCTCTAAATAAAAAAAAAGTCCAGCCTAGAACTTTGGCTGCTAGAATAGTTGGTATTTTGTGGTGCTTCAAAGTGGGAGCGGTTTTTTTTCTGATGATTCTCTTCCCTGGCTTTCCAAAATGTGAATTAAACTTCTGTTTTGCTAAAGGTAGAATAACAGAAATATCTCAACATAATGAAAATGCTGATTAAATACCTACTTTAAACTTTTGTGAAGCTGTTCAGAGTTAAATGTTTCCATTTACTTTTCAATGAGAGTGATTTTTGAAAATTCACCTACTGTGTAAGTTAATTATATTAGATTTTAAAAGGTTCTGGTAGAGTGTAAAATGTAAAAGCCGTGAAAAAATTTTGATAATTTGATGATGTTTTCTTTGTAAATTCCAGCAGATTCATTACCTCACATATAAGAAATACATTTATGCTCAAATTCAACATGCTTTGCGTTTCTTAGGTATTTTCAGCCTCCCTTCTCAGTTTATCTCATATCTTCAAAAGCTTCTAAAATTTCAACATTAGAAGCACGTGGACCCATTGGAGTGAGTCCAGAGGAGGTCATGAAGATGCTCAGAGGCCTGGAGCACCTGTCCTCTGCAGACAGGCTGGGAGAGCTGGGGCTGTTCAGCCCAGGAGAAGAGAAGGCTCTGGGGAGACCTTACAGCACCGTGCAGTGCTATAAGGTCTCCCCAGTGCTGAAGGGGGCTGAAGGGGGCCTACAGGGAAGCTGGAGAGGGACTTTTCACAAGGGCGTATAGGGGATGAGACGAGGGGGAGTGGCTTTTACCTGATAGAAGATTGGTTTAGATTAGGTATTAGGAAGGCAGTCTTTACAGTGAGGGTAGAGTGACACTGAAACAGACTGCCCAGAAAAGCTGTGGATATCCCATCATGAGCAGTGTACAAGGCCAGGCCGGATGGAGCTTTGAGCTGTGTGGTGTAGTAGAATGTCTCCCTGCCCCGTGGATCTTTAAGGTCCCTTCCAACCCAAACCTATGATTCTACGATTCTGTGATTTTACCATGACAAGTGATTTATTTTGGCATTGGTCTTGATCAGAATTCCTTTTTTTCTGTGGACTCAAATTTATTTTTCATGTTTAGGTCTACCTTAATAATAACTTAACAATGAAAAGAAGAAGAAGAATGCTCTCCAGATGAAGGTGCAAGATTATTGCTAACAAATTAGTTTTCCTTTAGTCAAAGTAAAGCAGGAAAACCAAATATACAAAATCCTTTTTTAAAACTGCTCTGTTAGAGGCCAGCCTTTGAATTCTGCATTCAGGTCAGAGCTCAAAATCTGACCCTTAGGCTTAACAGACATAATAAAGAAGTACATTCTTCGTAGCTAAGAGGCAGGCTTCCAGTGACAGATACTTTTTAGTCCAGTATCACTCAAACAGCCAGACTGAATTATTTCACAACTGTAGGGGAGTTGAACATAAGGAAAACAATTTATACTGAGCCTGACAAGTGGAGAGCCAAGGTCAGTGTCATCCTACAATCTAGGTTGCATTGAGGAGTTGGTTAGAAACATTTTGTGGTGTTAATTGTTTTAAAGCTGGTGTGAAAGTCTGCTTTATTCCCAAAGCTGAAACCATAAGAATGTAACTTTTTGCTTTTAAATGGACAGATTTATATCAATGAGGAGGTATTCAAGTCCCAACACAGGATGTGGTACAACGTCTCTCTCAACGGCCACGCTTTCTGGGTCCCCTAGTTTGAGTTATGCCCAAGTGGACAAGCCACAGACATACTAACTGCTGTACTGAATTAAAGTAGTGCTCAAACAATATAATTATCCCTTTTGCCCAATCAAAGTTGCCTTCCTCCACCATTATAAAAGATAGAGGAGAATTGAGACACATTTGCCTCTTGCATGCCTCTTTGCCTTTTGATGTAATGTGTATTTCAGACTGTGATTCCACTGGGTCTTTGCCAGGGCGTAGTTGGAGATGATGCTGAGACTGGCTGGCCCATCTCCTGATACTTCTTCTCTCTCCTCTGGTGTGGTCATGCAATAAGTAGGGAACAGATGTTGCCGAAAGCTAACAGGTTGCTGCTTGGGAGCGAGGGAAAGGGAGGCAGGGCAGTGCAGTGAAAGGGGGCAGCTGGAAGGTGGTCCCAGGCTGGAGAAGGGAGGGCAGATCTTCAGCTTTCAGCACTGGCCCACACAGATTGAATAAAAGCAGCTGAAGTTGAAGTTCAAGTAACCAAGGTGACCAGTGGACCACACCAAAGTTATTGTCTTTGCTAATTGTATTTATTGCAAGGTTTGCCAGAGTTCATTGACAGAAGGTGGTATTATTTTTGACTGTTTAAGGGTATTTCTTTGTAAATAAATGTCAGCTGAGCTAGAATCCTAACATCTTTTTGAATTCTGCTTTTTCTAGTAGTTGCATGGGAACCACTGCAGAGCTGTAGTAATCTGACTAATACTCTGTGTAAACACAAAACAGCAGCCTATAGCGCAAAAGTACAACAACCCCCAAAACAAAGAAGCAAATAACCCCCCCCACCTGCCAACAGGTATCAAAAAGAGTTTAGCAGAAGATATTGTGGGTGTTAGGAAATACTTAGAATATGCTGAATTATCGTAAGGAACTACCATTAAAAAAAAGCATTGGTTTCAGAAAAACTTGTTCAGCTTAGTATAAAACAGTAAAACTATCTGTTGTTCTGTAGTTACTGAGCTCTTTTTGCTGTACTTAAACAGTATAGCTGTTTAATAAATATATTTAATAAATATACTTCCCCTGAATTTCCATGAAGAGTAGAATCATGTTATCATTTGAATTAGTTAACTGAAGCTTATGTAAAATAAAAAACATACTTGTGCTAAAACAATAGAAGCATGCAATCCTACTATATTTAATATGAGAATGCACATGCTGTATGTTGTATGTACATGTTGGTAGCGGCATGTTCAGATGTAGTGTGATAGGACTTGAAAGTTGAATAGGGTTACGTTCTTAGAGGTGATATATGGGGTTTGGTTTTTGTAAGAGTACTTTAGTGACTTTTCAAGTTTAACTTGAGAAATATGAAAGGATTATTTGAGGACTAAAGGATTATATGAACTTGAACGCTGACCAAGGTAATACAAAAATAAAGGGGACTTTGCCTTCTCAAAAGTTAATATTTTATTTGTGCCAAAGTGCAAGACCTCTGAATGCCACAGAAACGTCAAAGTTCTGCTTGACAGGGGCTGAATTAGCAGTAATGTTGGATTTGTGAAGCCAGATAAAATATTTTTGTTGTGATTGTTTATTGAAAATTAATTTTCCTGGGACTGTATGGTGAAGGCAGTAAATCATTTTATTGGGGACCTATCATTGTATTGTAGGAAAATGTCACATTTTTCAAGGTTTTGCCTTGTAGGGCTAAATTTCAAACCACTTTTTTTCTTACTGTTCTTAACAGCAATTAACATTGTTTACTATCTCAGCACTTGTGAAATACGAAGTGAGCTGTAGTATTTTTAAATGCAGAAGTTTCAGCTGAATTTATTGCCTGTTTGCTGCAGTGAAGGACTAGTTAGCGATGCTAACTAACATTCTCTACAGGCCATATCACAGCTTGCTGTGTTTCTGTAATTCTCGCTACCAAGCTCAAAACCCAGAGGTAGAGCAGACAAAAGACCTGTTGATTCAAGCTTGATTTTATCCATCTCTCAAGGGAGTATTTACTTATTGCCTTCACAGTAAAGGAGGATGAACCTTGTTGGCTGGTGGCCATGAAGAGTCAATTGCTAGAGTTTTTTAAGACTGTAGGCTAATTCTTAAAAAAATTTATTTCTTATTAATGTTATACTCACAAGGTCGACTAACTGAGTACTAAGTAGTGGATCTGTTTCTGCTGATGAAATCTGTTACTATTTTACTTTTTGATTTTTAGGGATCCTAGAATCTATTTGCTAATTTTGCACAATATGAAAATTTGATGGTGTTTTCAGGAGTTGTACTTAATACTAACAAATCCCAGAACTCTTAGAAAAACCTTCGCGGTGGAGAATAAGAACAGAGAAGTTGGATAAGGAAGTGGGAGCATTTGCATGAATGGATTTTTTTTTTGCTGTTTGAGGCATGACAAGTGTGTTCTGTCCTTCAGTATAGTGCAGGAGAATGGCTTAGAACATTTGTGTTAATACCCATTGAGAGGCAGGATTGGAAACAAAATTGTCTGCCTGGTCCCTGTCGTAATAAGATTGAAGTTGAAAGTGAATGTAAGAGAGTGATACAAAAATTACCAAGAAAAAAAATCTACAATAAATCCCAATAAATTAGTTGTGACAATTACTTGAGCTCAGGAAGACTTGAATTCTAAGGGCTTTTCATCAAGGGAGCTTGCAAGTTTATACCATGAATGAGCTTTAAGTACTTGTATTACTTATTTTCACCAAATAGAAATAAAAAGAAAATTTGTAAACGTCAAAGTCATTTTTTTTAAGATGATGCTTGTGAGAACCAACCCCTGTTAAAAATGAGTTGCAGTGTAGATGAAGCCACCTAAGCTTATGAGGCAAGTTTTGTGTTCAAACCCAGAGAGCTGGCCTTTTACCATCACATCTACATTTCGAGCTAAGGGTTTCTGTGTGTGCTGTCTTGAGGTTATAAAGGGCAAGTCCATCCTGAATTCTGTGAAACAAAAACCTCTGTTTATGCTTTTGTCATGTTTTTGAAAAGCTTGTTTTTCTGTTTTTAGCTGAACCTGAAATTTTACCCAAGATAATATCCAGCCTATGTCCCTGCTTACTTCTAGTTATTTGTGCTTATTGCTGCTGCTGTCCACTAGTTCTAGACCTGCAATATCACAAGAGTAGGTTCGTGCTGCAGTTAGAAGTGTGCTTTTATTCTTTATAAGTAAGATGAGCTAATTTTAAGGGAGTAGCTTGGTTTTTAGCAGCAGAGGAGCTGAACAGGATTTTGGAAAGCTGGCCTATCCTGCTTGGAGAGCTGTCATAGCAGGGTTGCTGTCTGTGTCCAAACTGGGTTGTTCAAAGCAAGCTCAGATGTACCGTGCTGAGCTGCAGTCACACCTCTGAGACCTGTGCAATCATAGTCAGACGTGGATGTTGTGCGTGGACAGCTTCTAGTGCGCTTCTGAGGAAGGTGGATCTCTTGGGAATCTGAACTTGCTTAGCTGCTTGTTTGCTTATCAGATGAAACAATTCAGATGTGACTCAGCTTCTTGATACTTCCATAAAACAAGAAGGCATCTGCTGATTTTTTTGTTTGTTGTAGAGCAACAGCATTTTAAGTGCTTTTTCAGATAGAGCCAGATAATTAAAACAAAACCAGTAAGATAGGTTGATTGATGGAAAAAATCTCTAGTAGTAGCTTGTATTACCCTGATGAAATTCCCTTTGAAAGTTCATTATGCTCCCTTTGCCAAAGCTGTATTTCAGGTGTGGGGAATACAGCAGACAAACATGAATTAGGTATCTTGATTCCTTTAATTTATTACTCAAGTCGTCTCAGTGGGATTAAAGCTGTGTTCAGGACAACTGCTCCTTCTTAAACAATTCATTGTGGTTGTGTGTGCAGGTATGTGACTGTACAAACATTTATAGGTACACTGAGAACATACTTATGTGGGGTTTAGGTATAGGATTTTCTAGGAATTTAATAATCACAATAACTGTCTGCCTAACAAGTTACAAGTTTGACCTCAGAAGATGAATTTTTAGCTCAAACATAGTGACAGCGTTTGATTTTGCACTTGCTGGAATTCCTGCATCTTCCTTGGCTACAGTTAGAACCATAGGTGTTGAGAACACCTGAACATACGTTTGTCAAATGGATGAATGGAAATAGCTATGGAGCAGTTCACATAGATACTTGGCACGCAAGGAATTAGGGTTTCCAGTACAGTCTTTCATTAAACATTTTTCCAAGGATCTACTCACGTGTAAGAGTTGATTCCTTTAAAATGTATTCAGCATTTTGCATATTGTGTTAAAGGGTTTGTATTCATTATTGGAAAGCCCAGTCTTCTGGGACTCTTCTTTATGGTAACTTCCACAGAGCATAAAAAGTGTTTGAAATGTAACCATGTTTTTATTATTATAAAGTGCACTATTATAGATGTACAAAGCTGATTAAGTGAGGAGGTTGTGTTCAACCTCTTAATTTCCATTCAGTAGTACAAATCTTAATGTGTCACCATGCAGTGACTTCAGAATATATTTTTAAAATGTCATTATTGGTTTTTTTAGAAGTATTCAGTAACTACATGGAATGAACTCTACCCTACTTCCTCTGCCTTCTCTTGACAGTTTTTCTCTTTTCTTTGCCCTGACAACAGTATAGAATGTAGTATCTTGAAAAGAGATTTTTTTTGTCATTCTGTCTAAAGCAATGTAGTGATAATTTCATCTGATGAGTTTGTTGAAATTGGTTGTTTATTTTTAAA